>JAOXNO010000008.1:5662025-5680131 GCA_028565335.1 Limnodromus scolopaceus
CCTCTGCGACCGGCCGCGGCGGGAGGAGCCCGGCGCTGGCTCCGGCCGTCCCGGCCCGGGCGCTGCCCGCGCTTTATTCCGCTTAGGCTTTATCCCCAAATGTCAGGCTTTGTCGGGAGGCCGCCCCCCGCCGCGCCGCGTCCCTGCGCGGAGACAGAGCCCCTGCCCCGCGCCGCGTTTGTCCTCCCCTGCAGAAGCCCACTTCATGCTTGTCACCGAAATTGAGGATCCTTTTTGTGCCGGGAGGGGGGCGAACATGGGCACTTCAATCACTAGGACATAATATGGCTCTGCTAGAAGTCTGGCAACAAACAAAGAACAACAACTATTGGTTTGCATCAACTTTTGTCAGGCATTCAGCAGGCTTCCAGAAAGGCCTGAAGTGGCTTAGTGGCAACAATGTGCATTTCATAGCTACAGCATGAAAATCCATCTCCATGGAAACTGGTAGTAAATGCTAACATGACATGCTGAGTATAAATATTGTTAGGGTTATAACTCTTGTATAAATGGCCCAGATAAATGTCCCCCTGTTTAGGAATTACAACAAAACGTGTTATTTCATACTGCAGCCCTCACCAGCACGCTACCAGAGAGGCTGCCACGGGCCCGGGCGCTTCACATGAAAATAACCCGGAGCTTTCCTCCGCTGGGCCGCAGCGGTGCTGCCCTGCCGGGGGCCGGGGCTGCAGCCTCTTCTGCGTTTTCTCATCCCCCCGCGCAGGGAGCACATCCACGGACTGAGGCTTTTCCTTCCACGCTAAATAAAACGCCCCGTGGTAGCTGTAATTGTAGATCGATGAAACTTTTGCCTCTGTAGGTTGCACTACCTTAGATATTTTTGTTAATTAAGAAAGAATTCAGATTAGTTTTTAGGCTACCTAAAAAAGCATTATTTGGCAATGTAAATATTTACATTAATTACAAACAAATATATCCTCTAAGTTCCATTTTTAGTTTCTGTAAAATAAAGGATCACGCTTTGCTACTTAAAAAGCAAAACCGTAGACTATTGCTTTGTAAAAACAAAAATACTTTTCTGATGGAAAATAGAAATGTCACTGCTTCGGACCTTTCTGTATTATCAAAGGTGTCCCATTGTATAGGGGGGAAATGGGGTAACCAGGCTGACGAGCAATAAAAAGATATCAACATGTTAGCCTTTGTTGAATCCCAGCACCTAGTGTGACATTACATGGTAACCTGCTGTGTGTGCCCCTAAGGACTGACAGCAGCAGCAGCTCATGGGAAGGGGAGGGGAGACACGGTAAATCAAAATTTGTTTTCTCTGAAATTTTATTAGCCCAAAAGAGCAAACATGTGAACCTATGTGGACATTTTTTGTGTGCTTTTCCTGGCTGCTGCCTTTCATACTCGGAGAAATATTCTTTTGTGATGGTTAAAGGATAGAAGTAGCTATTCACACATGAAAGCGGTTGGATTTGGGGTGCAGATGATCGGTTTTATCAGTAAGAGCGTGGAGGGAGGAGTGAAGCCATGAGCAAGTTATGCAGGTCACCTCCAGCGTGCGGGCACAGCCATCAGCCCGTGCTGCACCGTTTGGGATGTAAAATGCCTGTGTGCTGAGCGTGCTTTGGGGTGGTGAGATGGAGCTGTATCAGTGCAGAGGAGGACCAGTATCAGTAAAGTCAGATGCTTTTTGTTATCTTGAGTCCTATTTGCAGATCTCTGGGAAAAAAAAAATAAGAGGGAGAATAAAAATTGCTTAAATATCTTAGTTACTGAAATTTGCTTTAAATAGATTTTTCTGTACATAGTAATGTATTTTAAAGGTCAGATTTCTCCAGAACTCCCAGGACTATAATCGAGTGCTGCATGTATATCTTTGGAAAACTGGTGTCTCGTCTTTCTAATGAAAGCAAGCTTCTGATGGGTCAGATATCAGACCTTAAACCTTTCACTGGGTCAGGAATGATTACTGCCCATCCTTGGATAAGGGCATTTCACATTAGGGGGAAGGGTGAAAACTTTTTTTTTTTTTTAATAAAAATGTTGGCCATTTGAAGCTACCCCTATGCTTGGAATGTTAGAATAAATCCGGGGGGAGATGGATTAGTGGCCCAAGCACAGTTTGAAGTAGTCAGAGATGCCTGATAAGTGTAATTTATCACAAAAATATCATCGGTACATCAGTGGGACCAGTGTCTAGGCTATGTGTGTATTTTAGACTTTTTATACAAGAGATTCAACAAATTTTTGCACAAGTATATCCTGATCTTTTGATATAATGCAAAGTACTTATTTTTCTAAAATTTAAGATTTTGAGGGTGGCAGGTACATTTGATTGCAAGATTTTTAAGGGGGAAAAAAACCGGAGTAGCACGACAGCACCAGGGAGGCTGACTCTCGCAAGCCCCAGTCAAACAGAATCTCTCTGATTTTAATGAGAGTTTTGCCAAATTGCAGGATTGTTGCACATTTGGAACCTTACACTTTTTTTGTTTGTTTGTTTGTTTTAAATAAGTTTTCTTTCTGACAAATTGAAACCTTCAGAATGCATGTTTATCAAAAATAGAGAGGCTGCAGTAGTTATATTCTGGTTCTTTGCTTAAATGGATTTATTTATTGTACTACTCATAACAGTGCTTCCTGCTATAAAACATTAATAATTATAAATATTACATTTCTTTCCCATTTGTATATTTTATCTTTTTTTTTTTGTGATTGTGTTTCTGGTTTGTTTTTATCTCCCTGCTCAGTGTTACGTAATGATTTGCCCTAGTTATTGCTGATATTAAAAGAAAAGATATGCTATGAAAAATGCCTGTTTCAGGTTACATATTTCATCTGTAAGAAATGCATATAGTTTCTAGAAAGATCCATATTTCTATTCTAGCTTTGGAAAAAAAGGCTGTAAAAGAGGTCATTTATTCAAGGGGTAGGACAGCAAACAATCACAGTTGCTATTTCATAATTTCTCATTAACGCATCCTAAGTTTTGCTTAGGGTGGGAAAGAGAAATATTTAGATTTTTGTTAGATTCTCCAGAATATGTTAGGCATTCTTTTAGCATTGCTGTTGGATGCTGTTGAAAAAGACTTACCGCGTATTTCTCTTATGTCTTTACACTGTTCTTCATCTTTGAGCCCTTTCTTGTCAGTGACCGGGCTTATTTTCTGTGTGCGCTCAGCCCGGAGCAGCATGTACCTCGCAGGGAGGGAGGCAAATGCTGCGAAGCCTCGTTGCTGAGGGAACTGTTACCCTCTCCGGAGTCTGGAAATTCTTTCACATGAGTACAATACTGAGGCTGATGTTTCCCAGTTCAGTTGCGTCTTATATTTGAAATAAGACAAAAGCTTCCTATTAGTAAGTGTCTCTTATTTTTGTGAATGTTATTTTTCCTGCAGAGAGGGCGAGCGTGTGTCTGTCGTGAGCGCGGGCTGTGGAATGTAGGCAGGATCCGCGGAGCAGGAGGTGACTCGAGCTCCCAGATCCTGCTGCGTGCAGGATGGGAAATAGCTATTCGCTAGCAGGGAGATTTTATTTGTTTTCAGTTTTACATTTATTTTTTTTTTTCACTGAGGAGCACCAGACGTGTGGTTACGCTCGTCAGTGCAATCGTTCATCAAGTGGACTCGGCAGAATTGTGTAGAGCAGTGGTGTCCCCTCCGCTTCGCTCGCCCCTGGCGTCGGGCTGGCACCGGTCCCCGTGTCATTGGGAAACGGCATCACAACTCATTGAAACTTAGAGATGAGGAGCAGCCTAAGCACATGCCCAGGACATGGAGTAATGATTAAAGTTATGTCATCCGCTAAAAATGCTTTTAAAAGTACTGAAGTACTCTGGCATTCTTGCTGAAAATCCAACCAGCCCCCTGCTATCGGACACATCAGCCCATGAAAACCCCTCGGCACGACCAGGCTTTCGTAGCACCTCCAGACTGTCCCAAAAGCGGGAGCGTTGAGGAAATGCAGCAGTTATTTCTGCCGATGACGTCAGTAGAGTGGCCCCGATGGGGCCGAGCCCCCGCAGGTCCCCCGGTGCCGGCAGGGGTTGATCTTGCGGTGCGAGGGGGCTGCGGGACAGGTAACGGCACGGCCGCAGGAGCCGCAGTGGCCGCAGGGCCAGCACCAGCCGGGAGCCAGTGGGAGCTCAGCTGAGTAAATACGAGCAGGGCTCTGGGGTGGAACGTGTTTTGAGAATTTGGGGAGACATTTTGGTTTTCTGCTACAGTCGTGGTAACCTCATTGGACAAGGTAACTGCAATGGTAATAGGTAATTTGCACTAATCCGTGGTAGAAAATGATAGGGTCTGTCTGCAATGTAGACAATATGCAGTTAGATTAATAAGAGGATAATTTATAATGCTCAACTACTAACCTGAGAAAAAATAGGCAATTAATATGAAATACACTGCAAAATTTTCTTCACTGAAATATATAACAAATGGGAACATTTTGTATTCTGTTTAGAAATCACGTTTATTATTTTTTGGCCTAAACTTTTGAACTAGTTCAAAGGCATATGTCACACCTTTTCACTATCAATAGTATATCATGAGAAAATAGCTGGATTACAGTGTCTGTTTCTAGACTAATTAGGTCATTAGTGTATTTCAATTGTAAATATATACCCCTCTTGCTCACCTCTGTTGTGGGACAACCTATAAAGCATGGTATGTCTTGAAATGCTTACTGGTCTGGTGTACTGGGAAAGGTGGGCACGTATTTGGTAACGACTAGAGGCTGCTTAATTTAGTCAGATAGTTGGGAAGAAATATTCAGGGGAAAAAAGGAGTATACTCTTCATAACGCAGCTGTGATTTTTATTTTTCACTCCAGTCAAAATTCAGATTTATACTAAATCTACTGCATCTTGTAGCAGGAATTGATTTAATTTTATTTAATATCCTCTTCTGCTGGAATGAAGGGTGCAGCAGACGCAGTGAATGCTCAGCGGGAGGGGGGGTTCCCACACCCCAGGGGTTTGGGGGAAGAGGGGGGGGCGGGCCCCCCTGCAGCCCCGCGCTGGGATGAGGGGGCACGGGCTCGTACCCCTTCCACCCCCCCGACACGCAGGGCAGCCCGCGGACGTCTGCTGACATGCTCAGTGGGGTAATTTGGGGGGAAAGAGAAGAACCACTAAAATACTTCATTTTTCTTATCAGTGCCGGGCTGGGAGCGGGCGAGGACGTTTCTGTCTGTCTGCACGGGGCTCCCCGCGCCGCTCGGTCCTTCTGGCAGCTGCGGAAGAATGTGGAGTGTAAATATAACGGCAGTATTTTGTGATAATATTAGAAAGGGATTTTCTACTGCTTGGGCTGGCTTGGACCATGTCACGAGTTACATAAAATGCAGATTCACAAAAAGGCTGTGAATTTTAAACGCCAGCGAGATGAAAAAAGACCATTACAGTGTCCTCCATAAAGAGTGTGCTAGTTCAAACCACGTATTTGCAGAAAAAACAGGGATAAATGCTTCTCTTTGACTACATTTTTTTCCCCCACATGATATGTCATGTTATTGCTCAAGTGAGGTAAGAAAGCAAGTAAATAAATAAAACTGTGAAGTGAATTGTACAGTAATCGCCAGTAAAAGTAAACAAAGCAGGTATTGCTCTTGGAGGGTTTCGTGTGGTAGAAAGGCTTTTCTGGCGTGATTTGGGGATGATTGCATTACTCACCAGGCAGAGATTGACGCAGAATGAAATGACAGTTTCTTCTTCGTTACAAAATATAAAAACTTCACATTTGTTCTGAAACAAAGAATAAGGTTAGTTGTAAGTAACAATGTGACGTGAACCTTGACAGCTGAGTCTCTAGCAGCCAAATGGTGAAATTAGAGGAGTTACTTAGGGTTTAGGTGGTGGCAATTAAAAAGAGAAATTTCCTTTCTTTAAGTGAATTGGAATAAATATATCAAGTGGGCAGGGAATGATTATTGAATATGTACCTTGCAGACCATGTAATTGTGGCATGTTATATTGATTTTTTTTTTTTTATAAAAAACTATTAGGAATTTTTTAGAAAGCAGTGGTGTTTTCTGAGTTAAGATATTTTTAAAAAAATGTAACAAGGGGAGATTATTTTGCAGCACTGGGAGCTTTAGCAGCGCTGGTAACATTTAGGGAAAGAGACGCCCCTTTTCTCCATTAGTAACTAAGTTAAAAAAAATACATTAACAACTTCATATCTAATTTAAAATAAATGTTGAAAGCAAAGCTAGACTTCTGAGTTTGAGAATAGAGGCCATAAGAGAGAAAAAAATGACAAAACTCGTAAAGTAAATTGAGCTGACTTGAGGTTTTAGATGTAATGCTCTTTGGTGTTTATAAGTGCATGCTGTATAGATCTAGATCTTGCACGCCTTGTTCAGGCAAATTATTCACTGTTTCTAGATGCCTCTATAAATTCAACATAAAATTAAAGCAAATCTTTGACTTTTTTTTTTTTTTTTTTTAAATGCTAATCTTGCATCTTACGTTTAGTTTAAGTTCCTGGGCTTGCTGTGGCTGGACAGATATTCCTCACATGAAATCGTGTCTTACTTTTGTTTTACTCGTTGGTGTATCTGCAGTTGCTCTGAGCTCGTCAAGACCGACTCGCCCGGTGGCTCCGGCCGTCGCGGTGGGGGAGCCCAGGGCAGCCCCTGGCACCAGCGGCTGCTGTGGGACGCGGGGGCAGGTTCCTGCCTGGGGGGGGGAGCGGACGGGGCTTCTGCTCCCTGGGCTTGAGCGGACTGTCCTCAAAACAGCCCTTGTGCAAAACAGGCCCTGGTTGTTCCCAAACAAATTACTGATAACAAATATTTTCTCCTTTTGCATGCCCAACTCGTGCACAGTGTCTGTGTCGCCATTGCCCTTTACGGGATGCTAAATATACCTTATAAGTGGAGCGCCTCACGTCTGGCACATTGTGCGGTTTTAATGCAGATTACGTAGAAGCAACCCCCTTACAGTGAAGTATCTTGTGTGGAACATTGAGTATCCGCTGTCTCGAGAAGGTGGAACGTTCAGCTCGGTGTCACCAGAGGAACCCAGGGGTGTGACAGCAGCTTTTGGACGGGGCTGGGGATGCCGTGGCCCAGCCCAGCCCTGGAACGGGGCTCACACAGAAATGGGGGGTTTCACTCCCCTTTCAAAAACTGTTTGCCTGTGGGCAACTGAAGCAGTAGAGGTTTGCGAGGTTGTGTTACAGTAAAGGAATGGTTAATTTGATTAACTCCAGTTTGTTGTTTTGTTGGGTTTGAAGTTTTGCAGTCATCTTCTTTATAGATACAGCAGCACTGCTATGGCACAAATTGATTAAATGTCCTTAATACCAACATAAACAAGGAATAATGTATTTCTTGGGAACTTTTTGGGGGGCTGTACTCTGAGGCTCCTGTCACAAGCCAATACATTTACAGATAACACTTGTCACGGAGGTCATTTGCTCTGCTTCCAAAACACCATAATTTTTTTTAATGTACACAAAATCTTCCTTTGCAAATGTTGACATGAACTTGTGAACATGCAATTCCTATTGACTTCAATGAGAGCCATCCTTGCTCATCAAAGGATAGAATTTGGCTCTTGATTTTACTGCAATCAGTGTATTATTTATAATGTACAGGAGTGCACGTGTACTCTCCCAGTAAGAGCTAATGGAATTTATGTGCACATGCTGAGGACCAAATCCTCCTGGTAGCTGTTGGGGAGTTCACTTTCATGTGTTTGTTCCTTGCTGTAACGTGAACCGCCGTTCCCTGATTGCAACAACAACAAAACAGAACAATCTACATCAAGAGTATTTTTTTGCAGTTGTTACTTTTATTATAGGTTATTATGATGAAAAGAAGCAAGCAACTTTGAATTTGCAGAAGAAATTATTAATACTGTTCTAAAGCACTTCCAATTACAGCCAGTGGTTGCTCGTCGTTCTCTCGGACTGACAGAATCATAAAACAGTCCAGGCTGGAAGTGACCTCCAAAGGTCATCTAGTCCGACCTCCCCGCAGTCAGCAGGGACACCCCCAACTAGACCAGGTTGCCCAGGGCATCAGTGCTTCTCGCAGTAGTGTCTCCGAACAAGTGGAGCCGGGGTGCGTTCCTGTGTGTTAGCGAGAGAGCAGGTTCGTTACGGGGTGCGGGTGTGTGGGGGACGCAGGGTGGCGGTTGTCTCCAGAGGGGGCTCGCAGAGCGCTGGCACCGCCGGCTGCCGGAGCGAGGGTCACCCGGAGCTCCACGGGACTGGACCCTTGGGCTGCAGCATGATACCTGCCAAAACTCATTAGCAAGACAGGTTACAGCTCTCATTAGCAGCCACTCCACAGAGCAGTTGTTCTCAGCCTGTGGGATCCCATCCTTTGACACAAGCTGCCTGCCTACAGCCAGCATCTTCCTGTCACCTGAGAGAGCTGTTCCTGCGGCTCCCCAGAGGGAGCAGCTCCTCTGGTTCCTCGTTTTCTCTCTTATGTCACAGCTCTAATCCAGTTTTAGGGGGTGGGGGATGCAGATGCACTTGCTGAGGTTTCTTTTGATAACGCACGTGAAAGGAGACCAGTGTTTAATTCTGTATTGTAAAAAGTGGTTTATCAGCAAATCACAATAAAGCACTGTAGGAACTCATGAAACTGAGACAAACAAAGCAAACCAAAACAAAACACTGAAATGTTTTTATATTTGGTTAGGAGGGTCTCTGGTACATAAGGTCTAGCTGTAGGTGACAGTCTGGTAGCCCCAGCACTATTCATACATATTCAGGATCTTCAGGACATCTCCATGTAGCTGAGGACCTGTGCTAAGCCAGCTCCAGTGCAGCAGCTCCAGTGATTTACTCCAGTGATGCTCTGGTAGATCCTGGACATGAGCAGCCCAACCCTCCCAGCTGAAAGCCAAGAGCTTTTCAGGAGCTGCAGGAGCGGTGGGAGGTGCTGCAGGAGCTGAGGGACGGGGGTGAGCAGGGGGAGCGAGGGGTGACCTAGCTCCAGGGTCCCACCGCGGCAGCTCGGGCTGGAGTCACTGGGCACTCAGCCCCGGTCCCACCTCAGTTACATCTTCCAGCAGCAGGGACCTGTCCCCCCCGCCAGCCACATGGTGTGCTGGGGACGTTGGCGCTGAGCTTGCACTGCTGGTGGGCGACGTGGGTCAACATGGCAGGCAGGCTCGTCCTGGCCGTGTGGGTGAGCCGGGGCTCCCTGCCTGGGGGTGGGCTCACGTGCGTTATCTGTGCTGTGGGGTCTGCCCGGGCATCGGGGGGCTTGTATTTCTGACCTTTAGAGAGAGAGCTGGTCCTCCCTCCTCCTCCTCCCTCACCATTAATAGTTTTGCAGACCAAGTACCCCCTCCGTGACAGTTCCTGTGTACATGCAGGCTGGAGCCAGTCCCTGTCTCTTACAGTTTCAGAGAAATCTCCAGATTGCGGCTGCGTGCAGGGGGCTGCGAGCGCTCGGGGAGGTTGGCAGCGCCTTCCTCCTGTGGCCGTCACCCGCGCCGGGAGCGCTCCCTGTGCCGAGGGGCTGGCGCTGCCAGGTCACTGGCCCCGTCGGGGGCCTGAGCCGGCAGATCCCCACTCCCGGGGCTCCCATGAGTAATGCCATGGAAGCCAGTTTCCCCGGCGTGCAGAGGCTTGCAGTGTCACGCCAGGTCAGTTCACTTACCCGGCAGCAGCGTCTCGAGAGAACTCGGCGGAGCTGCTCGCTGAAGTTTTTGGGGATGGGGCTCTTCATAGGCGAAACCCTCCCTAAATGGAAGTCGCGGTTTAACATTGTGAGTTGTCTTCTCTGTTGGATCTTGGCATGGGCTTCGTCTGATGACAAGAAAAGTTTCTCATGTGTAGTGTAACCCTGTGGGTCAGCTCACTGGGGGGCTGAGGAAGGCGCGGTGGGGCCCCGTGTGAGCATTAGGACCAGCAGCGAGGCTTGAAGCTGAACACGTGCTCCTCACTCCACTGGTAGCTCTCTGGTCCTCTGCAAGCCACTTGGCCTATGACTGCACTGTGGAAGGGCAAATACTGTATTTCGAGTGCTTCCCAGCCACCTTCTGATCATAATAATTAGAGTGCAGAGTGAGAAAGGAAGAGGGAAGGGAGAGGAAGAAGGAACGGTGAGCAAGAGCTGGCTCTCTGTGGAGGTCAATGGGAAGCCAGTCTGCCCTCAGCCCCAGTGAATGAGTTTTGCATATTGTGTACAGCTCTTGTGAAATCTTAAGAGAAAATGTTTTTCTGAAGTGATTCTATTGATACTAATTTTATTACATGTCAGTCTGGGTTTTATTACATGCAAACAATCACACAGGCTCAGCATCTCTTCTTTGTAACGGTGACAGAGGTGATGAAGGAAGGCTCAGTGAAATTCCGGGGACCAAAGCTGCACAGAGCGAGCCCCCTGAGCTATCCTGCTGCTAGAATTTGCATTTGCACATGGGATGGGGATGTACAGAGGCTCCCAGATTGCTCCCAGCCCTGGGGGGCAGTGGGCACCTGGTGCCATCTCGCCCTGCTGGGGCTCAAACGTCCCCAGCACACGCTGGTGAGACTGGAGCGACCCTGCTCTGTGCCCAGGGTCAATGTCCTTGCGGCCCGTCCGCCTGATGCCATCCCAGCCCGGTGCAGTGGCCCTGAGCTCTGCCGGCCCCAGGGTGCCCTTTCCAGCTCTGCCCTCGTGCGGGGAGAGCAAGGGGTGGGCGCAGGGGTGGCAGCACTCGCGCTGCCGTCGCTCTGCGCTGGTGCCTGCGTCTGCTGGAGGCTCTCATGGTGCCACCCACTATTGGGGGTCCTGCCCCGCGCCCCCAGGCTCCGGCTGGGTGAGGGCTTGCCCTGCTGTCGGAGGGGCACAGGGACAAGCGTGGGCCCCGGTGCCATCGCCCCCCTGGTGCCGGGAGCTGCTGGGAGGCCTTGCTGCCATGCCCGGGGCCGGGGAGGTGGCACCGACAGCCTCTGCCGCCCAATTTTCATAGCCTGGTCCTCCCTGAGGCCTGGGGAGGAAGAGCTCCTGTGTTCTGGGCATCGCTTTGCCCCGGGGCCATGCTGCTGTTCTAGGGATTCCCTTTCTTGTCAGCCAAACATGCCAAAGCCTTGCAATATCTGGATACTTTCTCAGTTTTATTTATTTACACACACATAAGAGAAATGATTTACTTCATTACTTTGTTTACCAACATTTTCCCAAGCTGCAAGACGCTGTCCGTGCATTTTCCCGTTGCACGCCGTGAGCGGGTGGCAGTAACGGTGCTGCAGCCGAGCGCTGGCTCTGCTTCTCCCGGCCTTCAGGCGGGCGCTGCTGCCCGCAGCCGGCACTGAGGGTCCTCCTTTCGCCTTGCGTGTCTGTAAAGGGAAAAACAATGCTCCCTTTTTTTACCGCTGGGACCCAGTGATGGGAGTACTCAGAGTATGAAAAACAGGTTATTGTAAATGAAATGCTGCAAAGGTACAAATGGACTAAAATTATTTGAGGGAATAAATGGCATGTGAAATGTTGCAGCGATACCATCTCTGCTCGGTGTTGTTGGTTTGAACCTGCCAGGCTTGGTGGTTGGAGCTGCAGCAAACAAGTGATTCAGCCCACGGGAGCAGGAAGCGTTACAGCCGACAGCTACCTGCTTGGTGCAGGAGCAGGCAGACCCCGCTGCTGGGGTCCCCACAGCCAGCACTGCCCCCACTGCTGCTGGGGTCCCTGTGGCAGCGCTGGCCCCCACTGCTGCTGGGGTCCCCACAGCCAGCACTGCCCCCACTGCTGCTGGGGGAGCTGCCGAGGAGGATGTGGCACGGGGGAGGCAGAGTTGGTATTTCAGTGGTAGCTTTCCACCATGTCCCGTGCGGGGCTGCAGGGACATGCACGGCCTTTGTGGGGTCACAGGACCTCTGAGTGGGTGTCCCGAGGCAGAGGGAGCCGGTGGTGTCCCGGGGCTGTGTGGCTCCTGCCAGCCCCGTCCTTAGAGCCGGGCTGCCTCGGCCTCGCCACCCATGCCCGGGCCAGTTCCCCAGCATGGTTTTGTGGGTGTGGAATAAATTAGCCTTGATGGCGCCTGCATTAATTTTATGTGGGAGAATCCCCAGAGATTCCAGGGCAATTACAGGGAGAGCAGCCTTGCCCAGTGCAGCATCCTCCCCTTGCAGGTCCCTGCGGAGGAGATGGCAGGACTCTGGGAAGCAGCACCGTCACTCCGGCAGTTCCCACCCCCCGCGTCACCCGCCTAAAGCATCCCTGGTGGTAGAGGCCAGAGCAGAGTGGTCCATGGTCCCGCGAGGCACCGTGCTCTGTGGCTGGCCCAGGGCGATGGGGCTGAGCACTGGGCAGTATCAGAGCTCATCGAGGTGATCCCTATCTTACAGAAAGGTTGGAAAGCAGGCCCAAAGCAAGCAAGCTGTCTTCATTTCATACAAGTCCTATGAATATTGGTTGTCTAGCATAATTGAAGCCTGTTCCATTTGTGGCTTTTTTTCTTACTTAAAAATTCAGCTCGTATTTTGGCAGGGGTTTGTCTGAGTGCACCGCGGATACATTCAATGACAAGAGCTATAACATCCAATTTGTTGGATGCCACAATTAAACCTCAGCTTTTTCACCCAGCCATCTGAAAGCCAATTGCGAGTTGTCACTCAAGCAAGAACACATACAAACAAGGGCAGTGCATAGCCCCGGATCCTAACAATGTGATTTTCATCGCCTTACCAGTCTTCGGGGAGTCTTCAGCTTCCATCTGGAAGTACCTTCAACCCTTTCCAGCTACGGATCTTGAAATAGCTAGAACAGAGAGAAAACCAAAATTACATGGAGTTTATTGCCATTTCAGAAGGAAAAAAGTGTTTGAAAAAGTTTATTCAGGAAGCCAGTGGAAGTTAAGTGGGAGACATTTGCCATTTCATCAGTCTGTTGGTGATAGCCATTCATGTCATAAATGGCTTGTGTCATTTGATGCCAAAAATAACACAATTTTCCTCCCCAAAGGCCTATAGGGTTTTTTTGCAATAAATGTTTATTTGTTAATAATATACTTTAAACAGCCCAGTCTTGACCTCAAGTCTCCAAAAGAATCCATCTTCTCTCTGAAAAATCCTGCAAAGTTTGTGTAATTTTTTCTGGGAAGGTGTAATTGATGGCGCAGTGAAGGGTAGTGTGTTTGCTTTAACTACTGCAGCTGCGTGGATTAACTGTTTATAAGGGCCTACTGTGCTTTGAATGGCTACTTTCTTAGATTTCAGGCTTTAGTTGACAGCACTTCCTAATGGTTTCTTGGATTTGCTTAAGTTCGATCAGTAAAAATAAATTTCTGCGCTTAGCTCCCCCATTGTTCTTCCCTCGTCGCCGCGTGGAGAGCTTTTAACCCTGCTCTGGAGGAGTCTGGGTCATTGATTAGCCCGTGCCCTGCGGCTCTGCCCATGGAGGTGACGGGGGGAGCTGCCTGACAGAGCCCAGGGTGCCACCTCTCGCCCTGGTTTCAGGAAAAACCCAAGAGAAGTTTGGGTGCGCAGCAAATAACCTGCACGCAAATGTTTTTGGCAGCCTTTCTCAGTTTAGTGATTGGAGTCTCTGGAGTCTCACGCAGAACTGGCAGGTATGAAATACGTGTGATTAAATATTTGAAAATGTAATAAAGGATTTTGTAAATATGCATAATATAGAAACTGTTGTTTTGAGAGAAAATAGTAAGTCAGGTAATTAATTTATAATATGTTGCACTGTTTCGAAATTGCCTTCCCGAAAGCTGGAGTTAGATTTCCCCTGGCAAAGCGTTTGTGGAATCCAGTGACATGTGACCAGCGGCCGGTAACGTAACAATTGTCTTTTCACTAAATCACTGGCTACCACTGATTTAACCAACGTTAAATCACATATTTCAGCTGCTTTTGTTCTGCCATCAGCCCCCCTCATCCTTCTCTCTTATGATTTTTCATGCGTACTTTTACTAAAAAAGCAAAGTATTAAGACATTTGTCAGAATTTTTTTGTTAATCCTTAAATGAAAATGCGGTTTTCTTGAAGAACTCTGGAAGACTTATTTTCTTTAAGATCATCTGAGTTATGGGAGAGAATTACACATTTAATTTCTCAAAGCATTTCAGCTTAAAGTGCTAGTTTGTTCTCAGGCAGGCAGGCACGTGGATGAAATAAGGAACAGTATGTGTAAAATGAATGGAATTCATTTTTTCTTTAAACATTTCACATTTGTGTAGCTAAATTATTTGGATAATATGCACACTTGGGTACTTTGTGTAAAACTTATTTTAGTGGGACTCCATGGCACTAAGTGACACTAGTCATTTACTGAGAATATGTTCGTAGTTTATTAATTGTGATGATCATATGATGCTTTAAAAATAGATATTTTGAGAAGCATAGCTTCCAGCTTGGGCTGAGATCCTGCACATTAATAAGATGGTTAATTTTACTCGGTCTCTTTAGTACCTATTTATAAGGCACAGCTAGGTGGGGAACCGGGGGCCTGAGGGTAACTCAACTGCTCATTTACTTCCCAGAGGCGTTTTCTGGGTCAATCTGGGCCACAGCAACCGGAGCAGCTCTCTTTGCCGGCGAAGGCTCCCCTCCTCTGGGTGTCCATTTGATAAACTTCTTGACCTTCAATTTAGCCTTTGTTGGATCACTCCTGGTAAAGCAAGACCGTGTCCAAGCTCTCTTTCCCAAACTGAAAATATTTGCAAAAGAGCTTTAAACCTTCCTGCTCTCTGCTGCTCCTGCCGCCGCTGCCAGCTCCAGCCAGAGCGATGGGGGGGCCGTGGCTCGGCGGGGGCTGCGGGCAGGGTGAGAGCCGGGGGGACGGCAGTGAGGGCCGCGGTGTGGGCAGCGTGGCTGCTCCCCCCTGGCCGTGACGTGCCGAGTGCCGGGCTGCCAGCGTGTGCACGGAGCAGTGCCAACAGCCAACAC
This sequence comes from Limnodromus scolopaceus, assembly GCA_028565335.1. Lineage (NCBI taxonomy): Eukaryota > Metazoa > Chordata > Aves > Charadriiformes > Scolopacidae > Limnodromus > Limnodromus scolopaceus. Next base: position 5,676,848 of record JAOXNO010000008.1, read on the forward strand.
GTGTGACATGACGGCCAGCAGCCCCCTTTGGGACAGAGTGATGGCTGGGGTGTCTTGGGGAGGTTGGGGGACCCTGGATGAGGACGTGAGCCCTGTCTGTGCCCGGGGCCGTGCTCGGTGTGGCCGGGGCAGGTGCTCACACCACAGCCGTGTGGTCACGCCGTGTCCAGCTCCAGGGGTGTCAAGGGACTGCGGCATCGGAGCCGCCTCCTCTGCACCAAGACTTGGGGTCTTCTCGTGGGGCCGAGGACCCTGTCCTTCTCCTCTCTGCCCAGAGGAGAGTACTGTGCTTCCCCCAGGGCACCGAGAGCTTACCCTGCCCCGCTCCCGGCCGTGCCCTCGCTGCAGCAGGGCAGGCCCCGGGCGCCGCGGCAGCACGCAGGGGGTGCAGGCGCTGGCGCTCCCCGACTCGCCCCCCGGGCTCCAGAGAAGTTCCTCCTGATTCAGTCCCGGCGTGCCCTGACTCACGCCTCAGCATCAGCCGCCTGTTTGTGAAATCGAAAAGGAAACAACCTGAAATTGGCTGAAGCAGCCCCGTTACTGAGGCTAGTATGGATTTGCTCCTGTAAGAGGATATTAAAAGTCTCCTTTTGTTTGTTGCACAGAGACTGAGCTTTGCCATTTTTCAGTCTTTTTGTCAGCTTACTTTGGTATGAAAGCAACTGACATAACATTTAACTTTATCCCTGTGTATGAGCACTCCCGCTAATTAATTCAGTAACTCTTTCGACCTTCTGTTTAAAAGATTTCAACGGATGCTGCTTCTGCACAGACGCTGCCGTCCCTCAGGATCCATACCCGTTCACTTATTATGAGCGAGGCTGTAGGGTAGGTGGCTTGCATCTTTGTGCAGCTATATTCTTGTAATAGCTAACATTAACAAAGTTAAATGGACAAATGAACAAGAGAAAGAGAAGAAAAGCAAAGGAGCAATTAAATGTAACTTTTCATCATGAAAAGGATTTCACTGGTTTATCTTCTAATAAGATTATGTCACTGACACAAGTACCTAGGAGCCCTTGATTGACAGCCTCCTGTACTTTTATCAGGCAGTGTGACACTAAACCTCGGGGCCTTTTGTCCGATAGAGTGAGCTCACGGAAACTTGCCATCCTAATCCCCTTATTCATGTCAAGCACAGAAAAGAAGTCCTGATCAGATGGCACCTTACAACAGTGTCACCTCCACCCCCTCGTCGCTGGATGGACACGGGACATCTCGGGCTTTGTTCGCTGTCTGCGAGGCTCTGTCGGAGCGGAGCTGCCGGCTCTGCTTCCCCAGCCCCATGCCTGGCAGCCGGGGCTCTCCGTGGGTCTCCGCTCCCATCCCGCACAGCCCTGCCTGGCGCTGTCTGCTGCCCTGCTCCCGCCCGGGGGGCTGCGTGCGGTGCAGGAAAATCCCGGGGAGGTGGCAGGAGGCTGCACAGGATAACTTTTTTTTGTCTGGATTTTCATTTCTCTACAGAAAGTAAAGCCTTTAAAGGAATTACTTCCTTTTGCATTGTGTACGTAAGACCATGTAGTGAAACGTATCACTAAGCTTCTTCCAACCTTCCATCCTGAAAAAGGAGTAAGTGGAAGTAAAAAGCCCTATCTTTTCAGAAGCACGGGATCAACACCTTGTTGCTCAGTGGTGATTGTTATTGGGTGTAATACTTCCCGAAGCTCAGGACAGAGTTTTATGTCCTCCTCAGAGCGTGGGTACCTATAGAATTCGCTCCTAAGTGTCGTAGAAGTCAGCAATTCATCCCAATCGCTGGTATTATAAGTTTCATAGCCCCGGCCCTTTCTTAGTTGTAGGAATTCCTTTGTGCATATCCCTGTGGTAACCTATTGCAACTAGCGGTCCCCCGTGGTGCTTTATTTACTTGTCCAACTGTTTGGAAGTCTGTTAGTCTAAAGATCAGATGCTCTGAAACAAATCTTATTACTTTAACCAGCTCTGCAAATTCTTCTTTCTCCATTTTTATTGACTTCTCTTCAGCTAGAACTAATACACATACAGCAGGTGGGCAAGTATGTCTCTCAAAGTTTAGCCTCTCAGATTTAACATGAGAAACTATAAATCTTTTTGTTTTCCTTGGAAAATGTGGGAAACCACAGGTATTTGAAGAGTTGCCTCCTCGGTGGATTTGTGAAGTTTATACTGGTTGCTGTAATTTTTGAAACAGAAGTCTGGGAAATTTTAAAAGAATGCTGCATTCTGGGGAATAAGCTAATTATTTTTTTCTTGTGTTAAGTATTTTTTCGAGCTGTAATCAAAAGCAAGGGAATGGGAAAGTTTTAAGATATTTTTCCTTTCATCCAGCCTGGCACTACAGTGGAGATGCTGCATGAAACTTCCTTCAGCTGCTCTGCCAGGAGCTGGTTCGGTCAGCACCGCTCACCCGGCCCAGTTCTGGAAGGCGTCTCCAGCGCCTCTGTATTTTTCATCTCTGTGCACATTTTAAAAGTAATTTTAGATGTTAAAAGTCAGTGCTAATTAAATGTTTTAAGAAATTATCTTTCAGGAATTCCCCTTTCTCCTCCCCGTCCCCCCGCCCAGTCTCCTGGTGACCTGGTGCTCCCCAGTCTGCGCACCCATCTCGTCTGCGGGAGCTGTTTGCATCTCTGGTGGCACTTTCCTCCAGCAGATATCAAAGTCCTGGGGAAGCGACTGCCCGGGGTTCCTGCAGGCTGGGGCCTGTCCCGGGTGCGCTGGTCCCTGGGACGCACCGTTTCTTCCCATGGCCCTGAGGACGGGGCTGGACCAGGCGTGGGGACGGGAAGGTTCCGTCTCTGGGACCTGCAGAGCCCTTCGCCGCTGCTTCGCCTGGCTCCGGTGCCACCTTGAGCACCAGCCGTCATACGGTGCAAACAAGGGAGCATGCACAGGGCCTTACTGAAGAAAAAAAAGCAAGGGAAGGAATGTGGAAGGTAGCGGCTTTCCTTTAGCAGAGCATGTTTGCTTTAACACACAGCTCTGCACGAGCCCTGGAATCGGTTACCAGGGATCCGTCTGGCTGCAAGGACGGGACCGAGCGCAGGGAGCCGGGGACAGATTTAAATACCCACCTCGTCGGTGGGGCTGGTGAAGGGGTCTGTAAAACATCTGTAAGCTCTTAAGGTCAGTTACCTGCTAGGTGAATTGCGGCAGACAGTGCGGTATCAGGTTGTGCGTGGGGATATGAACCTTATCCCTTTACAGTAAAACTGTAAACGTCCCTCAAAACACGTGGCTTCTCAAAGAAAGTCTCACCGAAATGCTCCAACAGGCGTGTTTCAGCACATGGGAAATGTTACATG
>JAOXNO010000008.1:5680231-5719459 GCA_028565335.1 Limnodromus scolopaceus
AAACACGTGGCTTCTCAAAGAAAGTCTCACCGAAATGCTCCAACAGGCGTGTTTCAGCACATGGGAAATGTTACATGCAAACCAAAGTGATGCGGTGCGAGGCTGTGTGTGTTTCAGAAAAGGTGATTTCAGAAAGCAGCCCAGGGTCCCGTTCATCTCCCGGGTTGGACGCTGTGAAGCTCCGGGGCTGTTCCCCTGTGGTGGGTGCGCAGGGGCAGCCCCCCCCAGCCACGGTGCCTGTGCCAGGCTCCAGCGGTGGTGACCCTCGGGCTCTTTCAGGAGGTAGGCAGCGCAGCACATTCCGTGTCCTGCGCAGGCAGCCGAGTCCTCCCCTCTCTGCCTGCCCTGGAGGGTCCCACGCAGCCCCCCAGCTCCTCCCCACACCTCCTGCCCGGTGCCAGGTAAGTGGCAGCGAACAGGGCACAACCCCCCATGTGGGTCCAGGGTGCTCCTTCTGCGTTAGCAGCACTTGATGCTAAGGAGTGCTCATTGAAAGAAAAATAACTTTTGTTTGGACCAAAAAAAAAAAGAGAAAAAGCCTTTGGGGATTGAATTTCAGAGCCTCCTGCCTTCCTCCCGGCCCCCTCCACGGGCGGCGGTGATTTGTGTGCAAGGGCCTGTGACCCAGGGAGGCATCGAGCAGCCGAGAAGGGAAACATTTGGAGTTCAGAGGGACAGTGGGTCTTGATGACCAACGAAAGACAATGCAGATGTTTCAGATCATGAGATCTGTGATGATGATGAGAAAATGCCCCCAACAGCCCACAGGCTGGGTTCCTTCTTTTCTTTTCCTTGGTGTAGTGATGCCGTGTCTCACAGCGTTGAGTTTTTAGGATTTATCATGGAAGAATCTCTGTGCTTATCATGTTAGGTAGCTCTGAAAAGTAGGGTGGGATTTTAATCTCTCCCTGTGGGTTGTGGTACCAGCTGTGCCCCATGTGTTGGCGGTGGCAGGGGCTCCCAGCTCAGCGGTGCGTGCTGCCAGCTGGGCAGTGGCCCAGGAGGGGGCTGTCTGCAGAGGAGCAGCGCCAGCGAAGCAATAGATTTTGGACAAGAGTCCAACAATAACTGCATGTCCCATTGCCTTGTCTGATATAAACAGAGATTTCCCGGAAAGAGGACAGATTCTGGGACAAGGAAAGAAAAATACTGGCAGAGGGGAGAAGGAGGAGAAGTCGTTCAGGATCCTAACGCTGAGAGCCTGTGACACTGACCACTTATCACAGCAGTCTCTGCCCCTTGATCTCGGCATCCCTGTGCTGGGGAGGGTTGGAGAGACCTCCAGCTGTGTCTGGTTTAAAGCTTAATAAAGGAGAGACAGCAGACAGCGGCCCTGCTGGGCTTGGGTGCCTGCTGGGGTCTCTGCTGGGGGGAGACCCTCTCCGTGCCCAGGCTGCGGTGCCCCGGGGCCGTGTGGGGCTGGAGGACGCTCCTGGTCCCCGTCCCACGGGGGCCACAGCCTCAGCCCCAGGGGGGAAGCGCAGCAGGAGGGTGCCCAAAGACCCCCCAGTGGCACCCAGGTGGGTATGGGACGAGCACGCTCTTCGCACCCCACTGGGATGTCCCCAGCATGACTGGGAGCGTCGGTGGCACCTCACTGTGGGGACACTCCCCGAGGGCACGGGGGATGCTCCGTCCCGCACTGGGGCCGCAGCAGGGTGAGCAGTGGGGCTGGTGCAGCCACTGCTGCAGCAGCAAATCCCAAATGACATGTCAGGGAGCAGAGAGGAGACAGATTTTAAAATATTGTACACTTAAAAATAAAAAAATATATATAGTCTGTTGGCCCGGGGGAGCGCAGAGACCGTGCGAGGTCTCCCCGGCACCCGTCTGGACGGAGGGTGCTGCTGCAGGGGGTGCGGAAGGGGCTGCAGCGGGGTCGGAGCTGCCTCCTGCTGCCGCCCCAGCGCAGACCCCAGCGCCTGACCCTGCCCAGCCCCTCACCGCGGCTCCGGCCGCGGAGCACCAGGAGCACCCTGGTGGCGGGTTGGCATCCTGGCACCTCTGCCAGGGGGACCCGGGCTGGAGCGGAGCCCGTTGGACGCTGCCAAACTGGAGCCTGGCAGAGAGTGAGAATTTCCTAACTGTGACAAATGCCTGCCTGAAAAAATGTGTCTCTATTTACCAGTGGTGCGTTCAATTAGCCTGCGCTTTGGAGTCCCTCTGACGCCCCCCCCCCTGCGATTTGAACCACCTCTTCTCAGAAAAAGGCTAGAAAGTGTTTTGCTTTGAAAGGATTTAGGAACCCCGTGTTTCTGGTGCCCCGTTTTGCAGCTCAGCTGTGAGTTGGGGTGCTGCCGCAGGGACTCTCCTCCCTGGCTGTACGTGCTGCCCAGGGAGCCTCACACACGGAGCTTTTCATTGCCTTTTATATCTGAGGGTAAGTTACTGTTTTCTTATCGGTTATAGCTAAAAAAATGAAAACCAGAACATGGTCCCCAGACAACCTCTGTCACGAGAGGTTATAATTAAGAAACCGCTTCTCTGATCTGTTGCAATTTTGAGTAAAATGACTTTGTGATTTTGAAAAAAGAGACCCCCACCTCAGGCTGGTTTCTCACCAGTGAGACGGACACAGCTTTGCCTTTGGATTTTGGCATTGAGGGTTGGGTTTATAATGGAAACTGAGCACAGCCTTTATTATCATTATGGTTGAAAGAGCGTTATGAAGGGCACAACTGAAGTTTTGTAAGCATGTGCTGGAACATACACTTAAAATATTAAAGCAAAGTTTTCAATAACAATTTTGTTTAGAAACAAATGATCCTGGTTTTCCATTTCTGGGCTGTTCTGTGCGAAGCCAAATGATTGCTGCTCCGGGGATTCCGTCTTTCTGCAGCATTGAGGTGGGGTTTCAGACACAAGAGGAGCAAACTGCCTGCTTTAAAATGGTGCTGAGCTAGCAACAATGCTTCTGAGTCCACCACAGCTTCACAGAGTACCATCTCTGGTAATCAGCTGATTTTTTTAGGTCATATGTAAATTAAGAACACATCTGCTTTCCATATGTCCCACATACACAGCTTACACATGTTTTTGGATGTATTATCTTAATCATATTTATTGGCCAAAGCAAAAAAATTGAAGTTTAAAATATTTTTGGATTCATAATATTATAAACCCAACAACTATAAAGCAAATGAGTCATGTACTACACTCCAGTTATAGTGTACAATTACGGCGTGTATTTAAGGGCTATATTTCTTAGCTGGAGTGAAATCTATAGGCAACAATGCTATCTCTCCTGTATTTTTGTCTAACAGAGATCTAAAGAAAAATTAATTACACTTCTTTGACTGATTGTTATTCTGCTGAAGTATGGTTCTAATCCTTATTAACATTCTCTAAAGTCATGCATGAAATATGACTTTTGCACCACACTCTGTGGCATATGTTTTCTCTTTCCAGCGTATTTTTCAAACTATCTTCAACCCTCACTGCTGTTCATTATTTTAAGATAGGTTTAAAGTTTGCCACAGTCTCAAAACTGATCCAGTACAGAGCGTTGCAAGGGAAAAAAATGACACATCATTCTGCTCATGAACACAAATTGCTTCTGATTATTTAGCTTTGAATGTTCTCCTCATACTGTTTTTATTAAAAGCCCCAGTATATTTACTCTTGATAGTGTCTTCAATTAAGTTAAAAAGAGTCCCTTTTCTATAGCAGTATGTAAAGAAAATAGTTGTTACAACCGCAAAATTACCGAAAAAACCTGGTTCTAGTAAAGTACTACTTCAGTTCAACAACCACAGCACGAAGTTTGCTGTTTTCTTGTAAACTTTCCAACCATTAGATAAACAGTGTCTGTGTCTTCACACAGAAAGGAGCACCCTCTCTTTGTTTAAGGACAGTTGTTTTCCTGCAGCTCTCTGCAAAATACCTTCTCCATTAATCCATTTATCCATATGGAAAACTTGCCCATGCGGATTTAGTGACTCTCTCTTTTTGGCCGGCGGTGAGTAGGTCTTTGCTCCGGGAACAATTTTGGTAACAAATTGCTGAAGGACTTGGGCAGAGCGCTCTGGTTCTGTTCATTTGCCTCCTTGTGAGCGCAGTTAATTTAAGCTGTGACAAGGGGAAGGAAAGTTGTTACAAGTGGGATCCTGTGACTTTAGCACACATTGCACACAGCCAGGAATGTTTTCCTTTTCCTTTTATAAAACAGTGATTTAGGAAAATGGTCTAAGTTTAGCAGTTTCTGGAGCTTCTACTCTGTTGGCTTCACAATAACTGATTTTTCTTTTGAAAACATTGTCTTTTAGTACTGTGATGTCACAGCCTAATATTGTACAAAGGCGTAACTGGACTAAACATGTCAGGAACATGTCAGTAACTTTCCATAAATTATTCCGTCTCTTTGGGAAAACCCCTAATTATGTGTTAACTCATTTTCTACTTCAGAGGAGTTTTGTCTTGAACTTCGGAGCCGAATTGCTGGGGAGCTTTTAAGTTCTTTTTTTGGCTACTATATTTCTGCTTAAAATTCTCTGTGCGTGAGCTCTGACAGAGAACTGCGAGGATTTGGCAGAAATGGGGTGGCAGGAGTCGAAGAATGGACTAGAGCAAGGGAACCGGCTTTAAACTCCTTTAGAAAAAACCCTGGAAGCGCAGAAGTCTCTGCAAAGCCACGCTCCTTCCTCCGCCACGAGCAACTGCCGAGCATCCCTGGATGAAGACTTTACATGCTCCAGGCTATAAAGCTGCTGTGCTTTGAAGGCAATGGGGTACGGAGGGAAGGACTGTTTGAAACATGTCACTTTGAACTGTGCTGGAGGGTCCCAGGGAGCCGGCCACCTCCGTCCGCCCCAGTTCCCTCCGAGGTCTGGTTCCAGTCTGCGAGCCCTGGAGCCAGCCCCGTGGTCTGGGCAGGTGGCCCCACTGTGAGATGTCAGGCTGATAAGTGAAAGTAGAGACTTTCGAGGGAAGATCAAGAGTTTACTGCTTGAACTGCATCTCTTGCTATGTGTAAGAGTTCAATATGGTAACAAAAGGGTTTTCCTGCCTGCAGAGACAGATGCTGCCTTTTCAGAATGTTGCTTTACATTTGAAGCCTCAGCATATGCTGCAATAAAGGCCATCCTGAAACTTCAATGGATTGCATCATGAGGAAATTCAGAGAGGAAGGAGCTTTAGGTGGATCTGCAGAATCTTTTATGAACTAATACCCCATGAAAAAAACCGAGACTATCAAGTAGGGGTCAGTCACGGCTCGGATCAGCGCTGGCTTGTGTTTCAGCTCTGGCTAAACACATTCCTGCCAAGGTGACCGGTCAGGGGATGGGGGCTGGGATGCTGCTAAAACCCCCTCATTGTGGTGGTGTGGAGGAAAGAAAAAAAACCCAAATCTTGATCCTACGTTTCCTGCCTAAAGGGTGAATCATTCCTTTTAGCTGATATGCAGAAGTTGTGTAGGTACAGGACAATGCCACATTTAGCCAGCTGCTGTACCAAGAATTGGGCAATCACTGAGCCTGTGAGCATCTTCTGTGCTGCTGAGGCTGGGCAGGCAGACCTGAGCACACTTCTTTCGGCCACTCTGCATCACCTTTGCTGCAGTTTTCTCTCTTTTTCCTCATTGTCTCTGTTCTTCCAGAAAAGTCAAAGACTTGCAGCTGGAGAAAGCAGTTGGCCAGAGGGGACGTTATCCCGGCTCCCTCCGCGAGGGACACTGGGGCAGCTCTCACTGAGTCTCGTCAGTGGGGAAGGGTGAGCAGCATTTCCCGTGGCTTTTTATTTAAAGCTGTTGTTTTCAATATGCACTTGAATATCCTTTCTGAAACGGCCCGGCCATTAATGTGTACACGTTTGTGAAAAACAAACCAAATAAACTCTTATTTATTCTTCAAAATGAATCTCCCAACGTGCATTTAGAAATGCCGAGGTGGTTGGAACAGAAGTTGTGCAAAGCGATGCCTGGATGCAGCGTGCTGCCACTGATGGTGGGTAATGAACAGAGTATGAATGCTGGGGCTGGAATACAGAAAATGTGCAAAAAAAGATACAGAGTGATTCTGATAAGGAAGAGAGGTTACAAAGAACGATGTTTACTCTGTTACCCATTATGAATAAATGGAGAACCTCTGACCTGCAGAAAGGGTGTAATCAACAGATATGCTGCTTGTTTTTAGTAATTTGCTCTGTGACAATTTTGAATGGAGGAAAGGCTGTAAATTTCTGTTTGTTTTAGTACTGACAGTAGGGAGCAGTGCTAAGCTGGCTGCCAGCTGGAGTCACATGGGCTGGAATGAATTCGTGCTTAAAAACACAAGAATTTTTAAAAGAAAATATTTTGTGCCTGGTATTTGAATCCAGTTTGTGTTATGCTGGGATTTTGTAGAAGTTAGACTCATAATTTCACATTTTTACAGCCAAATTTTTGTCTCACAGCAGTGTAAACCTACAATACTTTCACTGGAGCAGGGCAAAGACGGTGTGAAGTTCATGCAACTTTATCTAGCTCAGACCTTCCAGAAAAGGGCTGTCGGATGAGTGTGAACTCTCAAGCCTCCAGTAAAGATGCTGTTATTAAGTATAAATACAGAGTAGGTTTAATAGCTATAATTAACGTGTGCGGTTGTTCTAAATGAATAGAAGCTGGTTTTGTGTTTCCATGTTGAAGGCAGGGGATTTACTTGAAGGACTTGGGAAGCCTGAGTGCTGGTGGGGGTCGGCGCAGGGCCCGCGCTGACGGGTGCTCGGCAGGGGATGGGGCGCACGGGGGGATGCGCCCCCACAACCTCTCCCAGCCTCAGGGGCTGGTGACTCGGGGGCTTCAGGATGGGGGAGCAGGTCTTTAGAAACTTTGGCCCGTACAATTTCAGCATTTAAATACTTATTCTAAAGGATGGATTCAAACCTTTTCCCATCTCATCCTCCTGGAGAATGTGCATGTGGACAACAGTCAGGGTGTGTCTTTTGCTGATATAAATAATGTAAAGGAACTGAGCTTACACCCCTGGGTGTGATGTTGTTGCTGTGGCACGGGATGGGGGTCGGGGGGGCTCGGTGGTGGCGGCGCCATGGGGCAGTGTGACTGAGCTGCGTGGCACTGCCAGCCCTGGGGCAGAGCACGGTCCCTGGTCCTTCTCCTGCGGATGCCCGGAGCACGGCTGGTCCTGGGGGAGGCTGGGGCCGTGGATCGGTGTCTGGGCTCTGCTCAGGAGGGGAGAGGCTGGCAGGGCAGCTACAGTCCAGACTGATGGAGGTGGGGAGTTTGGCCCAATTCAGGTGTAAATCAGGTTGTTGGAGATGGCGTGTTCCGCAGCGTGCGAGGTGCGGGGCTGCCTCCCGTCACTGCTCGCCGTGTCGCACTGCGCTGGGGCTGCTGCCTTCTCCCACGGCTCCCACCCAGCATCCGTGCTCAGCCATCGCCCGGCCTGCGGGCTCGGGTGGTGCGTGCAGAGAGCACACTGCACCCGGCAAGATGGGTTTCACAGCCAACACCTTCTCTCAAAGCACTGCCCGAGGAAGGGCTGGTGGTGTTTCTCCCTCTCCCCCTCCTGCACCCCACTCCTCTCGCCGGCAGCCCTGGCCAGGGACTGGCACTGATGCCCTTGGCTGGGCAACTGCCCTCCCTGATTGTCACCCCTGGATGCTCCCCCAGTGACTCCTTCTTTGTGCGCTGGAGCGGATCCACAGGAGGGTGGAGATGGGACCTGCCCCAGACACCTTGTGGCTTGAAGGTGAGGGTGTTCTCCAGGGTGGTGGAAGGTGTGAACCCCCTCAAGGGAAGGGGAGAGGTGCACTGACATCTCCCGCTTCCTTAACCCATGAACATGCCACCCACAATCTCATTTTTGCAGCCTGCCGGTGAAGGCCTCTCCATAGTACCATGCAGTTGAGTCCTAATTACTTTTTGTGGTGGTGTAGGATAACGTCTGTTAATGTGTGTCCCACAAAGGGAGCAGCAATGGTCCTGTACAGCCTCAGCACCAGCCAGGACATTGTCACGCTCCACCAGCAGAGTTGCTCTGTGTTTTATTCTGAGCATCTCAGCTCTCTGTGCCAGCTGAGAGCACCGAGGGAGCAGCACGGGCCATTTTGACTGTTCTCAGGTCTGCGGTGGAACAGTCAGCACTTGGCAGCCTCCCCTTGGCAGAGGAAGCGTGAATTTGCCGTACATTGTGCGATGGCGTGCGCACACACCCGGCTGCGCGGGCAGGGATGCCCACAGTGGGGAAGGGACGGCAGCACGGCGTGGAGCTCTTCCCTTCGTCAGGGCTCAGGACACGAGGCTGTGAGGAGGTGATTCGGCAGTCGGGCCTCCTGCAAGCTGGGCGTGACGCCACGTGCAACAACACTTGCACGGGGACGGCTCCCAGGCGGGGGGTGATGGGATGATGCTGCTCCGGTCCCAGGGGAAACAACCGGTGAGCACGTGTGAGCCTGCCAGGCTGATCCCTGCGCGATACTGAGCATGAAGCATTCCTGAGGCTTCCTCGGGACAGGTTGAGTGTCAACCAGCCTCTGTCAGCATTTCCCAAGCTGTTTTACCCCCTGTCCCACTTCCAGGTGAACTTGACTCTTACGCCCCCGCTTTTCTCAGCCTGGGCATGGTGCCGTGCTGACATGGCTGTTCCAGCTCCAGGAGCTAATCCAAAGCCCCCAAGCATTCCTGCATCCTGTCAGGAAGGAGTACCCACCGTTTGAAAGTATTGGCATGTGTGGAAGACGCTGGCACTGTGGCCTGCAGAGCTCCGGGAAGCTGTTACTCCTGCGGATCATGCCATCATCGCCGGCAGCCTGTGAGGAGAGAGAGGTGACGAGGGGACGGCCATCAGCCTCACTGTTTGAACGTGTGTCTGTAGGAGCAGGACCTGGCTGTGGACACAGGAGTTGTACCGGGTCAGCCCGACCTGGGCATCCCCGAGTCCAGCTGGTTGCCCCGTTACATCCCTGGACACCCTGCTCTCTCCAGTTCCCGCTCCGGCCCTCGCCGCTGGGGCTCAGGGCACACGGAGCTCTGAGGCACATAGTCCTCTCACCCTCCTGATTTTCCTAGTTAAATGTCTCAGCATTTAGAGTCTCCAGACTCAAACACCGTGGAGCTGTGTCAGCACTGTGACTAACCTCTGTCACGTGCTGTTTGCTCTCCCATGTCCTTCCCACAAGGAGAGGCATGGCCACTCTGGGGCCTCTTTTGATGAGGTTCTCGGACTATGCATTCAAAAGAGGCAAGGTTGGGAAGAGGTGTGTAACAAGCAAAAGAGGGTTGGGTTGGTCCTTTTTTTCTCTAGGAGATCATGGCGTAGGTTCACTGAGAAAGTTCTTTCTTCTTCCCTCTCTCTTGTTCATTGACATCACCTCTGTCTTGTTCAGGTATGACCTGACCTGGCTGCTGACACCTGAGCACTGGGTTCTTCAGGACACAGCATGCACAAAGCCTTAACTGAACTGGCCTCTTTTTTTCTAAAGCCATCAATTGTATTCCATATACAGAGACAACAAATAGCTGTATGTACCACGTACACAAGACATCAGCCGATCTTTGCAGGGACTTCAAGCAAGGGACCCAGCAGTGTATGGTCACTGCAGCTTGGAATCACCTGGAGGCAAAGATCTAAACCATTTTATTACTCTTTCCTGAGCCTCTGCTAGTTTTCTCCCAAGAGGTCCAGGTGAGGTCCATAGTTCCTCGTTATGAGCTTCACATGCTGCCCAGCTCTCCAGAGGTTTGAAAAGGTGACTTGCCCTCTGGGCTGCAAGCACAAGAGTAGGGCTGCTCCTCAGGGTGTCCTGAGCCTCTGGGCAGATGGACGGGCTCAACTCCAAGAGTGCAGAGAAGTTATTTTTGTGATCAAGTTGCAAGCGTTTCTTAGGGCCTGCGGGCTAGTGGTTGTTTGACTCCTGTGATAATGAGGTGGATCGTCGGTCCAGAGAGCAACAGGCGTGGAGTGTCCTCCTTCCTCCTGCCCAGGAGAAGTTGGGTGCCGGGGGAGCGGGCAGGAGCAGAAGAGCCCTGGAGGGAGCTGAGCCTGGGGCGGGTGCGCAGTGAAGCCTCCCGGGAGAAGGAGTTTGTGGCATTTCACCACTGCTGCAGAGAAGGTACCTGTGAATTTCTTGGTGAATCCTTTAGTCTCTGGTGGTCTGTAAATAAGCATAAAATGCATGTTAGTTTTGGCTCAGGTTTCTATTCTCAGATGAATGAATTTGAATGAACTTGTCTTATCTGTGGAATCTCTCTTGGAACTGATGTTTGCAGAGAAGATAAATGTGCTGCTGCCTGCCTGCTTGTCCTGACTTAATCTGTGATGCGCTGAGTGGTGTCCTGGGGGGATCAGGAGAGCTGGAAGGGAGCTGGGGATGTCAGGCTGCCAGGTCCTGGCGATGTGACCTGTATCGGTTTCTCCATCAATGATAAGGCTGTGGATTGCGTGTTAGCAGTAGAGCGTCGTGCTGGTGATGTTTTCCAACCTGTTTTTTTTGTAGGGAGGCATTATACACTGGAGTCCTGATAGTGCAGCATCCAAATGAAGACACGTACTGCAAAAAAACCGTTCCCCATTGGTGTGTAGGGCAGGTCCACAGGCCTCTCGGGAAGTTGCCTTTAGACAGTGATGGTTTTCAGGTTACTTCTAGCAAATGTTAAACCAGCTTGAGGTTGACTGGACTCTCTTTCCAATTCCCTGTGCAAATTTCTGTTTCCAAGAGCTTGTGAGCTCTCCTAAGTGAGAGCATGCTGCACACTGCAAATGTCAATAAGTTACATTTGTAAAATGTAAACCACAAAGATCCTATTGAAACTGCCTCATAATGGGGGTTCTTAATGTACGGATTCAAACTTACTTAATACCAGTGTCCTTAGGAGGATGCAACACAGTCTCAAAATTTTGTTGTCCTATAAATGAGAATTGCTTAAGCACCTTTTAGACTAAGGATTCATTCAAGGTGGAAATAAAATGAACTGAAAATGACGGAGGGGTGAGCAATGAGCAGTCCCCATAGGCCAAATCTCAGTAGGAGAAAACACTTAAAGTTTCTTTAGTGCTGGCAGGTTCAAAAGTCAGGGCTGGTTTCAATTAGCCTGGGAGAGTCTCAGTGATAAACAATTCCTGTGGTCTCGAAGCAAAGGGGCTAGCTGCATGCAGCCATTCTAACTACTTGAGCTGGCCCTATTCCCTCTGCTCTGGGAGTAACTGTCTCTTTGAATGAAGTATTTGTCATCGTTTGTATATGAATTCTTCTGAGTTTTTGAGAGCAAGGAAAATACAAAGTTTTCTGGTTAAGACATTTTTGGTCTGAAAATCCCCCAGGGTATCAGCTTAAAATATGCATGACGTTCATGCAATTTATTTTCTTTAGGGGGCTGGAAAATGTGAGTGTGTGCAGATGTGTTTGTGTGCACATGTGTGTACGGTGGTGTGATCCCCCGAGTTCTGCTGCAGGGCAAGCCCTTGGGAACTGCTCTGCAGTCGGGCAGCGCTGACCCACAGGTGGAGGAGATGGGCCTCCTGATCCTACCCCACTCTGGAAACCTCGCTCGCTTCTGCCCGTGTTATTTCCAGAGAGGGGACAGGAATTTCAGGTTGTTCCAGCTGTGTGTGTGGCATAGGAGCCTATTCAGTGCTCCTGGAGCATCTCCACGTTCTGTGGTTGCGCGCACTGACAAAGCCCATTGTTAGGGCTCCTCGGGCAGAGCCGAAGCGCTGCAGGGCCCAGATGCATCGTCTCGCTGGAGCTCACAGCTCATCAACTGTTGAGAAAATACTTCCACGTATTGTGCATCTTATGCAGGGGTAAAGTGAGAAGCTGGGATTAGAAATACTGTCTCTCTCACTCAGGAGGACCGTATCCTCCGTGCCGCCAGGGCAGGCGCTGAGATGATGGTTCCTCTGGTTGTTGCCTCCAGCCCCTGCGCGGCTCCTGCCAGCCACCTTCTCCAGCCTGGGGCCACGGGATGGGCCTTTGCATGCAGGTGAATTAACAGTCCTCTTAAAAAAGTAAAACTAAAATCAATGAACAATATTTCTGCATTCAGATAATCTTAAAGCAAGCTCCTGTGTTCTACCCAGCTCTCAGAAATCATAGGGCTGAATATATTTTTCTAGAATCACCATTACAGCATTTAAATTCTAAGAGCATTGAACAGTCAGATCCAGCAAAGAACACAACTAATAGCCCATAGTTTCTTGCTGGATTTTTTTAGCGTGTTTTGGAGATACGTATTTTGCTTGTAGACTTGAAAAGTCCAAAGTCACATGAAATACTATTTCTTCATCATTCTGGATACCTCTATTCAGACTTATTTGCAGTTCAAGATTTATGATAACATGCTTAGGGATAGGTTGGAGGATTATGTATAATAATTATAGACCACCATATGCTCTTACTCTGTAAAACTTTTATTTTTAGCCAAAATGCTAAGAAGCAAAAGCTTGTCTTTTCCATCTGAAAAGGAGATGCTAGTATTTTCCCATAATATGGCCAGTACGGCAGAACCTATTCAAATGAATCTTGCTGAAAGAAAGAAATTTTTGACAAATATGATTCCAGTGCAACAAAACAAACTGCACAGGATAGTTCAATAAAGCCCCCTTAAATCATGCACAGTACAAATCCTTTAGAGCAGGAGGATCTATTTTTATCATGAGAGTTTCCATAGCAAAAGCTGATTTAACTCCTTAGGGTGAAGTTCACGCCAGTGCATGTCTCTGTGAAAGATCAAACTCCCTTTAACACATGGATGAGGGACCTGCAGAAATGTTGCGTTTGGAGTGGGGAGCAGATGTTCAGACACAAACATCCAAACGTGCACTGAGGAACTTCTTTATAACTGATACGGATCCTTCGCCCGGAGTGATGAGATGTCAGAAAACGGTGCTGAGCAAACGCTGTGGTAGTTCAGCTGTGAGCAAAAATCCTTTCCACTGGGCTTTTCGGAGCCGAAGGCCTTGCGTGGGGCATCTTAGAAACTTTATTCTGGGCGGGAAAAAAATTACATGAACTTTTGGAGTTTGGCAGAGTCTGTGAAGTGCGTGAGGCTGCCGTTGTCACAGGAGGAAAACATTGAACAGGGCAGAAACCTTTGTGCTTCGCACCCCTGCTGGTTGGTGGGGCATCGCCGACCCCGAGGTCCCCCTGCCGGAGGGGTGGGGTGCAGGGAGAAGCTGGTCCTCACAGGTGATACAGCACAGACCTCCTGTGCCACAGCCTGGCCTCCTGCAGCAGGTTGGACCAGCCCAGCTCTCTCTGAAACAGCCTTTTCCTGTTTAGGAGAACACGTCCAGGCCATGGGACATGTTCCTGGTCAGACGTGTCCAACCTCTGTGTGTGCAGAGCAGTGTCCTCTATACGTTCTGCTTTACAGGAATTTGCATTTCAAGGAGGCCTCTGTGGCTGAGGAGATGGAGATGGTCTGTCTCCATGGTGATGAAGGTGATGTCACAGGTGCAACATCATGTTTTCAGGGCTGCAGCAGATGGGTTGGGAGAAAAGAAGCTCATCAGGGTTAACCGAGAAGAGTTCTTGCAGCAAGCAGCTGTAAAAAATGGTTTAGTGTAGGACTTCTGTGCCATCTCCAATAAATGATGGATGTGTTGACCTGGGACTTGTGATACCTGAGTCTTGTTTCCAAATCCATCACAGACTCGGGCTGCGTGCAGGGGAGTGGCAGGATTATTTCGCTGGCAGGTATGATTTACAGGGTGCAAACTGAAGCAATTAGGTTCACATGGATGTAAATCAGTCAGGATTTGTCCTTCTCTGATTCATCACTGACTCCCCCCAGCCAGAATGGCTGCTGCGGAGCGAGGCTGTGCCGGGGGCGGTGTGAGCAGGGAGTGTGGCCTGGGCTGGTGCTGGGCCAGGGCTCAGGACCCCCTGGGATGCCCTGGGACCCCCTGGGATGTGCTGGGACATGCTGAGACCCGCAGCCCCGGCGCGGAGGGTGGGCTGGGGCGGTGCGGCCCCTCCCGCTGCCGGCATCTCCCAGTCTGAGGAATTCTGGAGCGAGCGCCTTCCCAGCAGAGCTGGAAGAAACCTCAATGCTTATTCCAGGACTGGGTTTTGCACTCTGCAGTTTTTCCTACAAGCTGTAGCAGCCAAATAGATTCCTTGGATCACAACACAATCCCTTTTTTATTTGAAGATGAGGGCTCCCCGCAGCCGCAGAATGTGCGCGTCGAGGTGAGCTGCGGTGCTGCCACACCGTCCCAGTTACTGAAGGATGATTGGTGAAAGAATCCAACCCAGGTGGTGTATTCTCTCCTTCATGATTTAAACACATGTGCTGCCAATTCACATAAAAATAGGTACTCATATTTAAAATATTTGCTTGAACTCAAAAACTTGAAAAATAACAAAAAAGCTGGGTAGCTTTGTAAACAAATTCAAAGTTTGTTATTGGATAAATACTCTAGCAATATAGAAATTCAAAGATAATACCTGCAGACTGATTATTGATTGCGTCTCACTGAAGCAGGGTTTGATTCTAAACTTTTTTTGTGTTGAACTTCTACTGAAGACTATCTTAATCTGAAGAAATTCTGTGGGGAGTTCTGCTTTAAAAACCCTAGAATGCAAACTGTTTTTAAAAAGGAGCCGAGTTCCATGATCTGTAATCAAGCAGGATTTCCACTGAATTCAGTGTAGGCTATATGCATTTTAAATTGCACAGAATTAATTCCAGCCTCAAAAATTTGACTTGTCATGTGTAGATAAGAATTCAAAGCAATATGCAAGCTCTGCTGTTAAAATGGCTCGGGGTGTCAGTGTTGAGTTGTTGAGAGTGTATAAATCATATGTATGTGTGATTCTCAGGCTGGTACCTGGGGATTTGCTTGATATGATTATACACACTGCTCTGCTCACTTAGTTCATTTCACGTCTGCCTCAGGAGCGACCTCAGGAGGCGTTTACATTGATTATTTCCCTCACAACAGCCAACACAGTTCAAATAAAGCAGACTATGCATAATTAAAGGCATCATTGCTTTCTCACTCAAAATAGTAATGGGGCAGTGGATCTAATTTCCTACTTAACACAGAAAGGCTGTGCTTATTAACTATTCCTATGATTATTGTTTACTAAACTCATTTCAATAATGGCCTGGTTGTTGTCTTTTCTCCTGGAAGACCCAGGCTAGTGTGCAGGAACTGTGGGAGCATGACGGGGCAAAGAGTGGCTCTGAGGGGGGTTGTGCACAGCATCCCAAGGGTTGGGCGTCCAGCAGGACCCGTGCGGGTCCCCAGCAGAGGATGTGCCCTGCGGGCTGGTGTGGGTGCTGCGTTGCAAGAGACGCACCAGTTACTGGTGCATATAGAAGAGTCAAAAAGAAGGGGGGAGGGGAGTGGAATTTCCCATGTTAGAAACAGCCAGGGAGGCCCCTTGGCACCTCAACTTTGGGAAGACAAACAGGAGAGCTCACTGCAGCACAGATTGGTGCCCAGTGCGAGCGCTGGTCTGCGGGGTGGGCAGCACAGAGCAGGGAGAAGCCCCAGGAGGTGCCCCCATGATGGGGGGAGCAGGGAGAAGCCCCAGGAGGTGCCCCCATGATGGGGGGAGCAGGGAGAAGCCCCAGGAGCTCCCCCATGATGGGGGGGAGCAGGGAGAAGCCCCAGGAGGTGCCCATGATGGAGGGAGCCCCCGGGCACGGTGCTGTCAGCGCGCCCCAGGCCGATTCCCCCTGGGCTCGCTCATGTGGTGGACAGCTGTGGTTTTCTGACAATGCGGTGGTTAGTGTAGAAGACGCCCACTCTCAAAGCCAGCCTTGTATCTGTTTTTCCTGTTGGAGAAGTTTTTCACCCTGCCCCTAGACTCTGGCTTGCATGCTTCAGGGGGCTGTTGTGTTCTTATTTCATTAGCATAATAAAATCTGCACCTCCCGGTTCATTCCCCTGAGAACTGAAGCAAAAGAGGAAAAAAAAAAGGCAGCTCATAGGCTGACAAGGCTTGTGGCACTGGCAGGGAAGGCGGGTGAGGGTTGTGCTGATGGCACGGAGCAGCCGCTGACCCGGCCCGGTGTCAGGCGGGAGCGTGTCGGCTGCGAGCCTTCATCCAGACACCGTGCCCTCGCAGCAGGAAACGATTACGCCAGGCAGGGCTCCTGCTCAGGCAAGACTTGCACGTGGTGTCAGGCCCTAAATTATCAGCACTCCAGAAATAAATTTAGAAAGTTAAAACATTTTGTAAATTGGTGTTATCATCTGGTGGAATTACTAAACCCAGGGATCCCTTGTTCAGCTAAAAATCCAGAGAAGTTTTGTGCATGTCACCAGAGGTGGCAGGCAACAAGCTGAGTTTAGAGACTTGTGCTGGGAAAATGTTCATTCGGGCATCGTCTCCTCTTCAGCTCTTGCTGATCCTTCTCAACGCTGCATCTCACTGGGTACTCCGAGGCTGGGCTGCTTCACGTTTGCATTCCTTGCCCCGTTGGGGATGCCAATAACAGAGTAACTTTATGGTGACTTGTACATGCTCTCACACGTTTAAATTGTTCAGATCTTGTGGGAAAGATAGACATCCACCCAGACAACATCTTGCTTCTGATGAGTAGGGGAGCCTATATCCTGTAATCCTTGAGAAAAATCTGTCAAACCTTGTTACTCCCAGTGAATGAGCACCAGCAGCTCTCCTGCTTCATATGTCTCTACCAAAGTTAATAGAACTTCCCATAAACCCAGGAAGCTGCTGGATGCTCATTCGCCTACTGACTTTCGGCCAGTCCCACCACTCTTGTCCACCCAAGTCCATGCCAGAGCCAGTGCGCTGCATCTCCGGTGCTGTTGGGGGGCCAGGGAGGTGCATTGGACAGGCCAGCCTGGTGCCTTCTCCTGGTTCACTCCAGAGAACAGTCCGCCAGGTGTCCCTCTGCCTCTGGACTGATCCCTTAGGACAAGTCCAAAGCCCTCCCAGGAGGGCCACCAAGGCTGACCTTCCCCAGCCCTGTTGGCACCATGGGACATGTGGCCAGGCTGTGCCCTGTCCGTGTGTGGGGCTGGGTGGCCCAAAGGGGCCAGGCTGGTAGCCCTGCCATGGGTGCCCCAGTGCCTGGACCTGTGTGGGCAGCCTCTGCCCCTCAGGCTCGGGGGCTCTTGTGTCGGCCCGAGTCCCTGTGGCACTTGGGTGCCACTTGCCAGCTTGTGCTCGGGGGGGTCCTGTCCTGTCCCCAGAACCCTGCAAGTACAGAGTGGGAATAGAGTCTGGGATTCTCAGAGTACAAATGAATGGAACACTTCGGATAAATAAGAAGCCCCATACCAGTTAGCCTCACATTTTTTCTTTACTTGAGCAACCGAGTTAAAGCAGAAACTAGGGATTGTAAGAAATAACTGAACCAAACTTCTCTGAAACAAGTCACAAACTCCGTTTGCTCCACAGGCTGTTAAATATCTGACAAACTTCTGGTTAACTTTAGCAAAGACCAACGACAAGTGGGTTATTGCCATTGTAAATTGTATCTAACAGTTTAATAGTTGTAATACCTGGTATGTTCTTTTTAATCATATGTGCCTGGAGTGTTGCAGAACAGAGAAAGCATCTGGATCTGTAGCAGCTGAAGTAGAAAGTTGTTTTTCTGTTTACAATATGACCCTCTGCTCATAATAGTGTTCTTTAAGTGCGTGGTAAGTGTGTGTCTTGTGTGTGCATAGACTGTATATTTACTGTGTGAAAAAGGTATGGTTTTGTGTATGAAAGTTAAGATTCTAGTGGATAGCTGAGTGGAAAAGGGTTGTGGTGTGGTCATATCATTCCTGAATTTATTTTAAAGACTCACCCAACAGCTTCTTTTACAGGCAGGAAACATTAGCTTTAACTGATAGGTAAATGGGACTTTGCAGAGCTCTGTATCTGGTTCTGCTGTTTCTCCGTATGAGATCAGTTTTGGAAGAGGTGGAAAGGATTCTGTGGGTCTTAACCCCGAGGAAAAGCAAAAGCCACAGGGTTTGAAGGCAGGGATGGTGATTTTCAACACTGCTGGAGCAGGCCAGGGTGAACCTGAAGGATGTGTCAGACAGAGCACTGGGATCCAAAAAAATCAGCTAAAAATGGGCTATCAGTGAAATAAATTAAAACTTAGTAATTGCAGTACCTTCTGCCTTGGATGTGTTTGCAGTTCAGCAATCCAGAGCCCAGCCCCAGCACACAGCTTTCCTGCAGAAGAGCCTGCGTTGGGCAGCACCCGCTGATGTCGCGTGGGGAGGGGTCTCGTCCTCACCCCCGTGTCCCTGTGTGCCCCTCGCTGTGGGACAGCCCTCGGGCTCACACTGGCATCTTTCCGCGTCCCCCTCGGGTGGAGAGTGGAGGACTTGCTGCAGACCCTCCCTGTGAGAATCCCTTGGCTTGTCGCAGAGCCCCTTCTACCCCCCCATTCATGATGCAAATGAAGAGCAAAAACATTAAAATGGGGCTGTTCTGAGACAGAAACAAAGTAAAATAATATCCATGTTGGGGCTGCGTTGCTTCCCTCCCTCCTTCATGTGCAGGTTCCCAAGTGTCCCGTTTCCAGAACGCAGCTCTGCTGGCACCAGGAGGACCCCATCTCCCCTCCCTCACCTGTGGCTCGGACCAGAAGGTGGCTCTGCCCGGTCCCTCGGGGCTCTGGGCTGGCAGGGGACCATGCGAGGCTCCGCTCCGGTACCGCAGGAGACCACAGTCCCCAGGCAGCCTGTGCTGAGAAATCATCTTAACCCCTGTGAAACTCCAGCAGCGGCTTCCCCTGGCTCTCCTGTAAATGAGATATTTGGGGAGTAGACGTGGCAATGGGTGTTTTGGTGAAAACTGGAAACATTGGAGGATATTTATCAAAGCAAGTTGCGTCCTGTAGCCCAACTTTATCCCAGCCAGCTGCCAATGTTCAGTCTTGACAGATTTCTTCCTCTCTCTTCAAAAGGGAATGGGTTAAAAGTATTTTTAATCACAAACAAATGTTTGAGAAATTTAGCGGGTGGGGGAGAGAAGCCCCTATGCTGTCTCTCTGTGCACAGATAGGATGGAGTCAGGGAGCCCAGGTCCAGACTGGGATAACTTTTTCCCATTATTTTGCATGAGCCACTTGACAGTTAGACTCGAGCAAAGGGCCTGGGTGGGCGATGACATGAATACTGACACCTGCACTTATGATTTCATGCAATTAGTTGGAGCTAAAAATACTGTGACTGGATGGTAGAAGAGGCCTGTGGTTGTCACCCTTCTGTCCCTCCACAGGGATGGGGCTGTGTCAGGCTGTTGGTAAATATACCACACAGGAGCTGTGGACCAGCGATGGGTTAGGCTGGTGGGATTGTCCACAGTCATTTCAGCCTCTCTTTCTGCGTCCCCTGCCCAGGAAAGGCTGATGTACCTTTTTCAGAGGTTGGTGGCAGGACTGCACACTGGCTTTGCTCTGGGCTGTGGTTTTCTAGCCTGTAGGCACATTGTGGCACACTCTTCTCTCAATATGGAGTATTTCTTCCAAACAGTGGGAAGCAGTACCTTGTTCTTACTGATCATCAGATGGAGCTTGGGATCCTCTGGCAGCGTTCACACAGCTGAGGGCAGAGATACCTTGGATGAATTTTTAAAAACGCATTTAAAAGTTTAAAATGCGTTCTGTCACTTAATCCTTGCGCTGCCGTTCACTAGCCAGAACTGACCAGAGTGTGTCATTTGTCTAAAATTTTAGGACAAACAGTATCAGCAGTATCTAACCTCAGGGACCTGCTCATATAGAGTAAGAGGTAGTTATTGAGTCTGTGATCTGCTCAGTCCTGAAATTATTCCTGGGATCAAACAAGTGGAATTGACTCATAATAATAAGGGTCCCAGTAGGCCTAAATAGAAATTGGTTTTCTCAGGTTCTTGATTCGTGTTGGTGTTAAATACAATCACTGACACATCATTTGTGTCTGCAGATGTTGACACAGTCCTTGGGCAGACCCGAGACGTGGGCAGCCCGCTGCTCTGTTTGCAGCCACCCTGCTTTGTGCTATCCTAGTTCTCCAGCTCACAAAAGAAAAAATAACTGAGATTTGTCTTGTCTTGGGCTGACAGTATAGCCAAGTGATTGCCATTCCAATTTGGCAGTTTTTAATCATTTTATCTCTGTTCTCTTCTCTCTGGGGAGACAGTCAGTGTTTAGCAGTCTGCTCAGAAAGACCTTGGGGCTAGTTTCAGCGGCAGTGGCTCAGAGCTCCGATTATTAGCTCTGCTCTTAGGAGCACACTGCGATCTTTCCCAAGGGAGTGGTGTGAAAAATTAACACAGGCTTAGAGCAGCAGTGCAGCAGCAAGCTATGTAACTGTAATTACTCCATTGATATTCCTCACACAATAACACTGTCATCAGTCATTTACATAAACTTTTTCTCCATGAAGAGGGAATGGCTGCTTATAACCCTATTGGGTGCTTCCAGAGCATGCATTATACATTTTATTTGTTCTAATTTCAGACTCAAGGCCTGTAGGAACAGAGAGAGGAAACGCGTAGCCTTTTCGTCGTTGTTTTTTCTGTTGCAGCAGTAAGCGTGCCACTATAGGCAGGCTGAAATGTATCTTGACAGGATATTTGGAACCACTTCCAGGATTTGAAATGTTCAATGTAATTTTAAGAAATATGCCAGTATATTTTATATATTTTAAACAGTTTGGTACTCGGTCTCTGTCCCAAGTCTCAGTTTCTCTCCCTTTCAGGGCAGGTCCATGAGCAGTGAGGGTGTTCTCCTTGCAGAACTCCTTGGGATGTGCTGGCTTTCCTTAGATTTCTTCTTTCTTCCCCAAGCATGTGGCATGACTCTGTGCTCTCTGCCAGGTTCTCCTGCAGCTCCAATTGTCTTGCCATGAACAGAAAGAATGGCTGCGTGAGCCACAGATGTGCTCTTCCTGGCAGCAGGTAATCAAGAGAGCAACAAGGAATAAGTGGTTAGTGATATTGAAAATTAGCACCATCCTGTCTTCTGCCTGGGACACTCGTTCCCTTTGTGCTCCTTCAGAGTGTAAAAGCCGGAGCTACCTAAATCCAACCACCCTGCCCCAGGCCAGGGCCGGGACCAGCATCCTGGAGCCCAGGGCACTTTCTGGTCTGGGTTGGAGCTGTTTGAGGCTCCGCAGCTCCGAACATCCCTGTTGAAGTGTTGGCCGTCCTGGGGCAGCTCGACCCTCTCCCTCCGCAGGACTGCAGCATCCCGCAGCCTCCGCATCCCCCACCGCAGGAGGAGGGGGAGAGGAGGTAATTTAGTGCTCAGCTCCTCCAAAGAGCACCTTGTTGGGGACGAGATCTCCATGTCCTCACAGAGAAGTGTTAAACTTTTGTAGATATTACACTTCCTCTAATTAAAGCCTTTGGAGCCAGATATTCCTGGGGCCAAGGCTAATAATGTATTCAGAAGAATAATAACCCTGTCTGGGCTGCAGCATGTTTATTGATGGTGCCGGTACCTGATGGTGCTGACCGTGTCCTGCCGCTGCTCGGCGCCCAGGCCTGCGGGGCACAGCATCCCATATTGCTGTCACAGTAAAAATTCTGAGCGTTGCAGCAGGACACATCTAGTGGGAAAAAAGGCGCATGATAGTCAAATTTCAGTTGCTGAATATTTAATGAAGCCTGCAGTGTTTATTTGGTTAGCCTGTCGATTTTTATCGTTCTGTCAATAGCTTCTCATATGTGGCACGGTGATGATCTTTAGCAGCCTGTCCCCTGGGAGCCAAAGCGCTAAATGCAATTATGGATTTTATACCGCAATGTGTTTGATATTTCCACTGATCTAATTTGCAGTCTGGTAGTTTATTGTTTGGCATTTTAATGGCGTTCAAATGCTATGGAAAATTTGATTTCTCTTTATAATTCACCCTAACATCATTAATGCTGGTAGCCGAATGGCATGGATTTTAGAGGGCTAAATATATAGGAAAATAATTTTTTTTTATTATGGACCAAAATAATCAGAGTTTTAACTAAAAGGAAAACCGTGTTCTATTTTTTTTCCACACTTCCTCTTTGTCACTTTTCATTAAACATTAAGATTACTTGGAAGAAATGGTAAAACAAATGCTAGACCTTGCCAAACGAAATACAAATGCAATATGTCTTCTGATGGAGGCTTCACTGTAGCACTCAAAGATCCTCAGGAGTCTTTTGAGAGAGAAACAGAATGAGAACCATCTATTAAAAAGTCTTATCGGGCTGTTTCTCTCTTCTGTTCCAGACCACTTTCACTTGATAATTAATCCTCCATATATTGTTTCCTCTGATGTAGCTGGCAGAAGCCCTGAGCCAACCACTTCATCAGATGCATCTATTTCACCAAAACAAAACCAAACCCAAAACAAGCAACAGCAACAAAAGCCCCGACCCCAAGCCACAGTTTGGTAGAAGTTCCTGACTCTTGGACTGGGGCTGTTGGCACAAAGAAGGGGCACAGAGAACCGCGTGGGGCTGGGTGGCTGGGGGAAGTTAATCGTGGTGTTATTTTACACATCTACAACACTTTTATTGTGCAGTAACTCATGAGTTATGGGTCCTCTGCAATTGCAAAATAAATCCTTTAATTAACCACCTAGTCAGAAACAATTTAACCTCCTCAGTGTATCTCATAAACTACATTAGCCCCAGATTTATTTAGAATAGTGTTGTGCGAGTGTGATCTATTTACATTAAGAAGTATATGCCCTTTGTTATGCCAAGTACACTGGGACAAGGAAGCACAAATCTATTTTATATGGTTTCATCCATGGCTTTTAATGATTTTACTGTTTCCCAAATAGAAGCAAACGCCTTTTTCCACTGGGTGTTACATGAAAGCAGGCAGGATGATAACTATTTCATGTGTACAGGTAAGTTCAGGTTTCTGTATTCATTGCTTCCTCCACAGACAATGGAGGAAGAGAGAAACCTTGATCTGCTCCTGTGTCCAGGGGATCGGGCCCCGCAGCGGCATGTTGGCAAGCCACGATTCTCCTTCTCAGATGCTGGAGAGTTTGTTTCTGTCTTTCAACAGAGGTGTGAACACAAGGCCAGTCAGTGTAATAAATCTTACAGGCTGCCAGAAATAGAACATGCTTTTGTGGTTTATGAGTTTAAGAACATTAAAGAGGTTCAAGAGAGTTCCTCTTTTAATCTAACCAAGTAGAAAAGCTGACAAAAATAAGAAGTCATAAAGGAGGCTGAACGAGGTGCCAAAAGCACTAATGAATGGATATAGAACAATCACCTTTGTGTTTCACAAAATGTCTAGGCAGTGGTGTTGGACTGGTGGGCCAGTTTGACCTCT
The DNA here is from genome assembly GCA_028565335.1 of Limnodromus scolopaceus. Classification (NCBI taxonomy): domain Eukaryota; kingdom Metazoa; phylum Chordata; class Aves; order Charadriiformes; family Scolopacidae; genus Limnodromus; species Limnodromus scolopaceus. Next base: position 5,703,417 of record JAOXNO010000008.1, read on the forward strand.
GGATGAGATTCCTACTGACCCACAGGCTCTTGGTGCCCCTCTGCAGCGTGGTGGTGAGGATGCTCCTGCAGCTTGCGCTTGACCTGGCAACAGCAACAAACACTGTGTTTGTAACTCATCTCAATTCTTTCCCCCAAATATTTTCCTTAAAAAAGAAAAGGAAAAAAAAGATTTTTCTCTGAACCTATGAGGTGGCAAGAGCAACAGCGATCATGTAAAGGAGAAACTGTTACCTGCCACATTGCCATCCATGGGGCAAAAGTCTTTCTCGGGGTCCTCGTTTTTTCCTGTACTGGTGGGCAGCGCTGCAGGGTCCCAGTGAGGTTGGGCATGTGGTTGGCCAGTGCCAGCAGCAGAGGTGGTCTGGAGGCCACCTGAAGCCAGGGAAATCCGTGCCAGAGCCTTCTGGAAAACTGTGTTTCAGGAAGACAGGTTGGGGATTGGACGGGGCTGGGTCACAGGCAGTGGTTATTCTTTGGGCATCTCCTCCTTTGGCCGAGCCAAAGCACGGGTGCGAGCAGCCACAGGCCCCTGGCAGGGTGTTGGGGATGGCTGAGGACACTGTCCCACCCAGGGCTTGCTCACTGGAAATAGGCCAGAACGTCACACAGCTGTGGTGTCTCCAGCAAATATATCAAAAAGCTGCATTATTCAAGCTCTGGCCTATGATGTTTTCAGTTGATGTTTTTGTTTGTAGGAATGAAAGCTAACAGGCTGTCACAAAATTGTTGAGAAACCTAGTTAGCAGGAATTAGGAAAAAAAAAAAAGCCACCAAGTTGCGGAGAGCGGGAGGCTAATGACATAAGGGCTGGCCCTCCAAGTGATCTGTTAGCAGATGATGGATGAATGCGCACCTCACTCGGCAGCGCCACCAGCCTTGCTCCATTCTTGAATATCTGTCAAGATGTTAAGTGGACGACTGCAATCAGCAGTGAAATAAGACCTGTGTAATCTGATGTTCCACTTAGAAAAGAAAACAAAATTCCTACCACCTAATATGAGACTACACCAGCCAACACACAAAGGCCTTTCAAGCAGGCTGGGTATCTGATAAAATCTTTACACCTCATTATCATTTGTAATTTAGAGATAGGGGTACAGCTGTATCTACAAACAGTGCATGATGACATTTCCAGGGATTTTTATCTGTGGCTGTTTCCAGCGAACAGTTCTTCATTCACATGTGTACTTTTATATTCCTTTTAATGCGTTTCCTTATTCAAACTTTATCTCACTGAGAAGGGTAGGCTGCGTGTTAAAAATGTCCCTTCAGCAAGAATGGACATGGATTAGCAAAAAGGGCAGCCTTGTCCTTCTCTGCAATGGAAGTTTGGTTTTGGTTAATTCCTTTTAGTCCAGTTGTTTTCTAGAAAAGGTGACAAGAAATGGAGAATGTGCTATCTTTGTGTGCAGAAAAATTCTACCTCCTAGGGACAATCTGAGATTAAAAACAGCATTATGAATGTTAAGTGATGTGCAGTATTGAGTAAATATCTAGGACAGGCCCGAAACAACATCAAGCCTTGGTGCTGTTAAATCTGAGCCTTTCTGGTTGCGGAGGAGGTGAGATGGTGCAGCTGAAGGCGCAGGGTTCGCCGTGGGAAGGCGATGAGCTGTGTGGGCAGCGGGGCTGCCCCGGCATCACAGCGGGTTTGGAGGGGAGGAGGGAGGATTCGCTCAGCTTTGGCAGAAAACACTCTGAAGCAGAAATGTTCACACAGCTCAGTCCTGAGCAGAACATGCCCTTGCTGACTTGGTGGTGCCAGGCCACCTCCCCTCCCCAGTTACCCCCACGCAGAGGTTATGGGACACTGTGGAGGAGCAGCGTGTCTCTGGGTCAGAGAGATGCTGCTCCCTCGCTGCATGGCTGGGGTTGGGGGTGCCCCACCTGGAGCAACCAGGCTGCGTCTCCTCTTCTGTCCCTGGGCTCCTTTCCAAAGGAGATCAGTGCAGAGGATGCTTTATTTCCAGGTGTTATCCCAGAAAGCAGCTGGGAGAGAGTCAAGGCACAGCCCCAGGGAGGCCCAATGAGCTCATGGGGCAGATCCCCCGGCAGCATCTGCAGAGGGTGCTGAGCACCTTGGTTGGGAGTTATTTTGGGGATTTGTTTTGAAAAACTGCATGTGGTTTGATCTATGAAGTTTAATATAATAGTTGAGAAATATTCCAGTGACAAATATATGAACATAATTTCTAATAATATTCATGAAATTTTAAATGAGACAGCACTCCCTGTAATAGATGAGAGCTCTCCTTTTTTCAAGCTCTCTTTACAGCATTTTGCTCCTTTACTCTCCCAATGTGAACTGGCTGTGATTTTAGAATTATAGTTGTAAATAAAAAGGAGATATTGCAAGACACTTTACAGAATTCTTCCTTGCCAAAGACCTTGATTCCAACCTGATTCAAATACTGGAAATCAAGCAGCAATAAAAATAAAATAAAAAATTACTGTTGTTACTATTAGGAATGTTATGGGAAGGCAAGATCTTAAAGGATAAAGACCCCAGTAGCCCCACAGTATTTCTCATGTCCCTTCAAGCTGCAGATGCTCCCAAGTTCTCCCCCGTTTCCTGCAGGAGGATGCCCAGCTGGGCACAGGGCAGTTCCTGTGCGGGGACCTGACCCTTTGCAACACAGCATTTACTGGATGTGTGCCCGATGTGTTGTGTGTTTGGCAGTGTCTCACTGGCTGCTCTTGAGTGTTGTCTTTTTAAAATGCCACGATTGATGTGGCGCAGTTTGTTTCTTGAAAGCCGAGAGTGCTGTGTGTGGCGGACAGCTGATGTATCACCTGGCCCTTTTGTAACATTTTTCCCCATGTCCTAACCTTTTTCTGAAAATTAGTGTGACCGTCCTAAGACATTCGTTGTAGAGCCCCTCTCGCTGTGAACATGCCAATACCTTGCTGTTTTCCTTGTGTGACTGAAGGGACAAGTAAGGATGAAATTACATATATTGTATTTGTTATATAAAAAGGCAGTTCTCGACCCCATAGTTGTTTAAGCTGTTCTGTTTATTATCATCATTGTCATCTCTGGACAATTTCACTGTGAAAAAGAATAGGAAAGAAGGAAGAAAGAAGGGAAGGGATGCGGTTGGAGCAAGGAGATAGAAGAGGTTTGAGAGGCGTAGGGAGTGATTGATAAAGGTCCTCGGGCGCTGGCGCAGCCGCTCGTGGGAAGGCTGGAGCAGGACTCCCCTGATGGGGCTGCGGTCCCGGAAAGGAGGATCTGTGAGGTGGGGGGCTGCCGTTCTGTTACTAGTCTCTGCCCAGCACCATGTTTGAAGACTCAAATCCTTCAGCTTTCTGGGCTGGAAATAGCCTGTGCGCCATTTCAGGCAACACAGTACAATGTACCATGAAACTGCTTAATGCTGTAGAAAATTGCTAACACAACAAAACAGAGCCCCTTGGAAAATCAGCTAAGGCTTCATTATGCCTTCCTGGGTCCCTTTGACCCCGCTTGCAAGAGCATCGCTTCCCACAGAACGGTTCCTGCTCGGAGGCACCGCCTGGATGTCGCTGTGTGGCTCCCGGTGCCCCCCGGCCGGGCTGTGTGAGGGGGTCCCCTGAGCTGCAGCAGGAAGAGAGGAGTCTGTGCCTGAAGCACTGATACGCTGCGTCTCGGGCTGGGTGACACCGTTCTACGTTGGGTCAGCAGAAGCACCGTCCTTTGGCCGAGGCTGAGCTGCCGTCGCGCTCACAGGGACCAGGCTCCCTGTCGCTAAATGGTGAGGTACGTGTTTCCTGGCAAAAGGAAAGCCAGTTTCTGTCACTCCTCCTGTTATTTGTGTTATGGCAGTTTCTGAGGGCTCTGTCTAGATCCTGGGTGGGTGCTGTCCCAGTAATAAAAGCTTAGGGATGGACCCTGTGACACCTGATGGCTTCAAGTCTCTCTACTTCTAGTAAAATACAGACAGAAACCCTGTATGTAAGGTCTCCCTGGTTTAGCAATGAGAAAGAATATGACAGTATGTGCATCGCATAGGTCATCAGGCCATAAAAATTAGGTTAACAAACATTACTGAGTAAAGGAACTATATACATAAATGAAAAAAAAAAAAGCATAGTCAGTACGTGCATAAATATATTCCAGGCAAAAAATACAGGGCCTCCTATAGGAAAAGACAATTACAGAGTTTCATACTTTTGGGGAAAATAAAAGTTCATTGAGAAATGTCGGCCTTTTTCAGGGGGACGGGGAAGTCAGCGCAGCAGAAACAACTGCCCTGGTGATTCCATATATATTTTTGTCTATCTGATGAACTCCCTAAGCAGGAATAGCTGGGTGATCGTGGATAACCTGGAGAAACAGGAGTGAGGGAGAGGAGACGCGATGCATGGCTGCAGCTGCTTCGGCTACAGAAGGAGCATTAAAATACTCAAGTTTGAAAGGAGCATAAAAATACTCAAACCCAGCATGACATTACACGCATTTCTGGAGCAGTGTAAAGGGGCTCCACATCATTGAAAGTCAGGCAACATAAAAGGTGCTCGGGCGGTTGGGGAAGGAGGGGGAGCTTGTGGTTGTGTTGATAGACTTAAGCCCCTTCCAGCCTCTCTGCAGCTGGGTAAATCTCCCTAGGATTGGGCTGGCTAACAGAAATATTGGCATTCCTCAGTGCTGGGTGAGTGAGTACAACTGATTCATTTCTTTGCTCTGCGGAGTAATTCTAAGCAGCTTCTTTTTAACTGAAAGGATCAAAGTCCCCAAATGAGAATGTGGTGAACTTGATACTTCTCCCCAAGCCCAATAGGCATGGACAATATACATTCTGTAACCGAAACCTTTTGGGGTTTGTGTAATACAATACCCTTTCTGTAACCCCCACCCTCCTCTCCATCCTCCTGACCCTGCTGCAGCTAAGGGACCGGACAGTAGAAAAACATGTCAAGCATGAAAAGCAGCAACTTGAGGGCAAACATGACCCCTCCGCTGCTCGTTACTGAACTTCTGAAAGTACGTCAAGCAAGCAGAATCGGCTAAAAAGGGAGGCCAGGGACACCTCATGTTGTGCGAGATGGGAGGTTAGGTCTTTGCTCTTTAGAACTAAAGTGTTTTGTTTTAATCATGGGGAGAGCTGCTGGCTTGGCACTGTGTGAAATAGATTTAGAAATCCTGAGGAAGGAGGAATTTCTCAAAACAGTAAGGAAAACAAAAGTCAGCAACAGGGAAGAATTGGCCAGCATTTTTACAACAGGAAATGTGGAGGATACTGAAAAGAGAAAATTAATGACACTGGGAGTACGATCCTGTTAGCTGTTATTGTTGACACCTCATCATTTCCAGACTAAAATGCCAGCTAAGGCCACGTTTCACTTGACACTAACTTAGGTCATCTTTGCCTTGCCCAGAGAAAAAGAAACATCAAGCAAGAGATCGAAACCCTAATGGAAATGGAGCCCATCACGAGAAGCTCCTTTGCACTTGGAGTCGGATGGGCAGCCACGACATGGCTGCTGCGAGAATGCTGCCTTGATTGCAGCAAACATTGTGCTGCATTTTATTTTCTGAGATAGAATAAGTGTTCCATTTTGAGCAGTGGAAAATGCTAGCTATACCTCTTTTAAACACAAGTGTAATGTTTTATAGCCCATAGAGGGATAATTACAAAGTACAAAATCACAGACTTTATAGCAGATTTTCCCAGGAGTGCAGTTAGAAAAACAGTATGTGTCATGTAGCCAATTTAGATAATGATTCTGATAAAGATAAACTGAATTGTTTATAATAAGTAATTGGGTCGACAAAGGCCCAAATGACACAGATGAGTACATGAGCTCAGGAGCTGCAGTTGATGTGCTTTAGCTCCTGCCTGGGCTGCGTTTGCTCGGGGCCGGGGCTGATCTCTGTAACGCCATTAACTTTCCCAGGAATGGCAAAGATTAAAAGCAGTTCAAAAGTTTTCTGTTGCTGAGATTCCAAGGTGGTGGCTCTCGCGAGGGTCTGTGCCTGGGGGAGCCCTGGCGGGGGGCAAAGCAGCTGGTTCCCCTTTGGCCGCTGAACTGGGAGAGACACCCGAAAGCCTGGAAATGGGAAAGAGAAGCCCCTGGGTCCTGGGGGCGTCCTGGGGCCGGACCGTGAAGAGTACTGGCCTGGTAAATATATAGTGGCACTTTTCCCCAGGCAGGAGATTACTTGTTGAGTAGATTATCTCTCTTGAGATAAGACAAAATCCTTCAGACTGGAGTGGAGGATCTTGCCTGGCCTATTAGTAGATGACAAGATGCAGTTTGGGCCCAGTAAGCCTCTATCAATCACAAGATGAAGTAAAGCCCTAATTATCATTTAATTGCTGCCTTCAGCCTGAGCTGCCCTTCTTCACAGCTTTCTGCATCCATCTGAGATTAGGTTGCACTGAAATGAGAAGCGCAAAGGGCCTGGCGAAGGTGTGAAATTCCCTGGGTAACTGAATTAATGGCGGTGTGCTCCCGCTGCTGGGGGGGTTCTGCTCGGGATGGAGACAGGATGAGTGAGGGCAAAGGGACATAATGGGGAATTGGCAGCGATAGCTCTCAGCCGTTTGTTCACAAAAAGAATGACATAGAACATGCTGCTTGGGCCAAACTCGAGGGGAACAAAGGAAATACCACTCACAAGCATCTGGTTTTATGCTAATTTTGTGGAATTATGCTGTGAACTGTTTTGTTGAATAAGAAAAAATAGTAATACATCCACGTAGGCCTGTGCAGTTGAGTACGAGCTGCAGAATATGAGCATTGGTAAATGTGATTTTCTTCTCTGTGCTATTTTTCTAGGGCATTTTGAAATTGATTGACATATAATTTCGGGGTATTTGGGATTTGGTTTGGTTCACTTCGTAAGTAAGGCTCGTTGCTGGTCTGTTTTCTTATGCTCTGCATGGCAGGTGTGTTTTCCAAGCAAATTGCAAAAGCAGAACAGTGTTTCTCATGATGAAACTCCACCAGCAGCCCTGACACTGACATTCATCATTAAGACACTTGTCTACACTCTGTAACTTTGCAACATCAAATCCAGTTTCAAAGATAATTACAGGCCATTAGTGCCTGACACATGGAGTTTAATAACAGAGTAAATATTGTGGTGATCTTTGGAAATGCATAAATAAATAGATAAATACACAAAATAGAGTTGTCTGGCTTTAAAAATGAGCTCTTAAAACTGGTATTGCCTGAGAAACAGGCATAGTTGGAACCGGTCACTTAACCTCGTTAGATGAAAGACGTAGTTCTGTGAATCCGTCGTTTGGCTCCCCTGCCCGGGAAGCCAAGGCGGCTCTTCCCGAGCGGCTGTTGTGCTTTGCGGCGCCTGTTCCCAGGACTGGGCTCGGGGGGCACAGGGCCAGCCCCTCCTCGGCGCTGGGTGCCAGGAGTTAAACATGGGGAAGGTTTTGTCGGGCAGAAGAGCGTGCAGTTCCCAGCCCGCGCGGGACGCCCCCGGGCGCGGGGGCAGCTGGGTGCACGGGGGTGAGATCTGCCTCCCGAGGCTCTGAGACCCGACCACTGCTCTCACACGGGACCATCAGTACGGTTTCACACACGAAGGCAGGAGAAGGAAGTAGTCTTGCCTAAAAAGAAAATTCCTTTAGAAACAAAATAAACTCGGTGTTAGAAACACAGCTGAGAGGATGTCTGAATCCTTTCTATTTTTTTTAAATATTCATTTTATCTTACCATTGTCAAAGTAACTGCAAAAGGCAAACGATGGAACTGAAGTGATCATTATCTGCCAGAGACCTCACCAAGACCTCACCACAGCTTTTTTTCTTTTTAAATGTCCAGTTTAACCTAACAGAGCTTGTTATGGCTGTCTTGCAGTATTTCTTAGATGCTTGAGAAGGTTTCCACGCTGAGACTTCGTACAGACGGATTGAAGCCAATAATAGTTTTTGCAGCCCAGTTATAAATCACACAAAATTAGGGTTCCTAACGGAACGGAGAGCTGCCATTGCTTGTCCGTAACACTGCAGTGGTCTGTTAAGCCATTCCTTTAGTTAAGGAATTGCAGTAAACAACACCTTAGTGGCTACTGTTGCACAATATGTGCTTATTATACACTATACTATTATACACTATAGCAGTGTTCCTTCATCACATTTTCTGCTGTAGGACCTGAAATGCTTGACAGCAGGATTGGTAAAAGCAGGGCAAGTGTGTAATGAAGTGAGTACAGCATGGAATAATGTCTTCCTTTCAGTAAATATGTGGCCCAGGGATCTCCTGACCCAGATGTCTTACCAATATATTTTAAAAGAGGGATGTTCTTCTCTCTTTGTACACTTGGCAAATCCAAATAAAGTACCAAGAGTTTTCAGGATGCCCCAATATAAAAAAATAACATACCATTCCCTTCAGTAGTGTCCTAATCAAGAGGCAGCATCATCTTATCAATGTGAGGCACGAGCAAGACCCAGGATGGCTCCAGTTTATTCAGTCCCACACTCCCTCCGCGGTCATTATGGGCTTTAAGCGTCTCGTTGCATTGAGTCTGACACGGAGCTGGTTTGTGGCTTGACAGAACATCCTTGGGAAGGGTGGTGATGTGGATGCTGTGTGCCAAGCGCTGAAGGGACTCTCAAATTCTGATCAAAACAAGAAATAAGAGTTATGTAGTGACTCTGGCAGGTGTAAATACCAGAAGACTGCTGATTATTTCACTTTTGATAGGTCACATAAAATTCTGCTTGCTCCTGGGAAAGCAAACACGGGTCAGCAGTTCTCAGACTGTGCACGCCGTCTGCAGGGGTCACGCAGGGACTTTGTCCTCTGAGCTTCTCTGTGCCTGGTGTCACCACGCAAAAGCAGGAGTTCAGATCACCCCGGTATGCTTTGAGGCCTCCAAGTGCATCTCTGTTTTGCTGTAATGAATCAGAAGTGTGTTTCCTCAGCTTCCCAGTGTCCCGTCCCCCGACCCTGCCGCCTTTGGAAGCTGACGGCTCATCTCCCCAGGGCGCTCTCTGCAGCGCTGGCAGCCCATCGTGTTTGAGCTGCAGGTCGTGTTCAGCCCTTTTCCCTCTCCTGCCTTGGCTCAGACCTGGGGAAGTGGGGGGTTTGCACTCAAAATCCTTCTCTGGGGACTCATTTTATCCACGCAGCAGGCGGCCTTGACCAAGCCCAGGCCAGCCCTCCCCAGGGTGCGCAGCAGAAGCGGTGGATCCCGGAGGAGCTCCCAAAGCTGCCCCTTCGTGCACGGCTGCTGCCCCGAAAAATCTGCTTTCTGGAAACCACCTTCTGCCCTGGCTTCATCGCTGTCCCCCTGCAGACCCTGCTGCCAGGCGGGACCCCGCCTGCGAGGGCGATTCTGTCACCATCTTCAGCCAGAGCTTCTGTGCAGAGGGACCCATCCACGAGTTCTAAATAAGGGATTAGGATTTTGTGCTTTTTAAACTAAGCTATTTTTCTAGGCTTCAGGGTTATGTAAGTTTCAGGTAGACAGACTGGATCAATATATTAGGAATTTTTAGGAAAATTTTAGGTCTATTTAGGATTTCGGTTAAAGGAGGGATTTATTCTATCTTTAGCTACAGCATCACAAGAATTTGTATAATATATTATCTTTTTTTATGAATATAAACCCTGTGGCATAGGTCCTTATTACTTAATCAGAAGATATTTGCCTTTTAAATTCCCTTTTTTTTTTAATAACTAACATTCCTTAAAATATCTTAATATAGATTTAAAAAATAATCATAAAAGGAAAGTAAGAGAGAAGAAAGGTCACTCCACGTGCTGCTCCACTGGCGTTTGGGGGCTCGCTGCAGTGGTGGCCAAACCTCCCACGGTCTCCTGGCCGGGCAGCGCGGGGTGCGTCGGTTTCGGGTGATGATCAGCCTTGGCAGGCTACTAACATCACAAAGATACATTTTCATCTTTTTAGGTGTGAAAAAATGGGTTTGGGTCTAGTGTGAAAGCCAAGGAGTAACAAACGTGACCAGCTAATTGACTGGCTTTTGGGGTAGATTTTGTATGTGTATATTCACTTTACTTTGCTGGCTCTGGTGGGGAAAATTGCACTTATAATAGAAAAATGTGATTAGAAATGTAGCTCTGTTTGTTTTACAGCTACTATGATGTAAAACTGAAAAACATTTTTTATCTATCTATCCATCCATCCCTTGTGCTATTTTTTCCACTCCAGCTCCTTGATTTTTTTTAATAATTGTTTATTTCTCAAGAATTCTGATGGAAATTTTTCTTAACTCACAGAATTTTTTCATTTCATCAAAAGTAATTTCTTTCACTCGAGCCTGATTTTCTTACAACAACAACAACAACAATTTCTCATACTTTTCCTAAATAACAAAATAAATAGACCATAATGGTGAATAAGGAGTTTACATTCCCAATGGAAAGAATACATCTGTGGAGATGAGTTTCATTAAACCGTTAACTGAAACAGTGACTTCTAAAATTGATTCCATCTTTAGCCAGTGTAGTCAGTGCTCTCCTGAAGACTGCATTTATGGAGCATTCTTTATTTAAGATAAGCAAAAAACATAAAAGGAGGCCTCCTCACCCTCTTTTGCCGTCTCTGGGTCAACATCTCAACCTCTTGATTAGATTTGGAGCCTACTAATTAGATATAATTCATTACCTGCAAAAATGAGATCAGAAATCAAGAGCTGCTTTTCAGAATAAGGCGATCTTTCCCCTCATCCATCATGGCTATAAGTAACCAATTTAAAGTCAGACAAATGCATAACCAGCATTATTACCTTGTCATAACTAGTTAGGGAGAAAGACCTGGAATAAGCTGGCATTATAAATGGTTTTTATCACATTATTTTGCAGTTATTTGTCAGGCACTTTGCTTAAGATAAATGCAGAACAATAATCAGATTCTAAAACTGAACCATGGACAAGATTTTGTTAATTGCAAATCCACTTCTGCAGACAGGACTCTCTGTAACGGGCAACAGTTTATGAATTTCCTCATGGAGAAATTGTACTGAGCAGATCTCCAGGTGTGGACTTGAGGTCTAATGGGCCAAAAGATAGAAAAGGGCGTCCCGTCCTTCTGAAACACTGGGGTCTCACAGCGGTTGGTGGTGCTGCGCCTGTCCCAGTGGGACCCCGAGCCTGCGGAGCAGGGAGAGGTTCTTCAGCTCTCGCTTGTTCTTCCAGTGGATGGATCTCAGTGCAATACACTCCGGGATTCACGGAGAGGAGTCTTGCGGCGAGGCAGGAGAGGTGCCCCCGCCGTGGGAGGCTTCTCCGCAGTGCAGTCGGGTTCCTGAGGCTGGATTTTTGGTGCTCACAGATGTCAGTGCTGTGTTGTCTCTGAGAGGGAGAAGCTCATGGTCAGATCCTAACTGCAGGGAGACTTTCTTGTGGCAGTGGCTTCAGAGAGCGACAGACGTCGGCAGCGTGTTCCCGGGGAGCCCACGCTAAGGACTAGTGTCCCCTTTGTTGGGGGAAAACAGTCTTCACATACCTTTTCTTCTAAGAATAACAATATTCTGGTTTATATTCAATTGAAGTGTAAAAGGGCATGGTTTTAAAAGCAACAGAACCCCGCGGTGTGGCTGTGGTGAGGGAGAGCTCTGATTCTGGTGCAGGGCTGAAATGCACGCGGAAGTCACAGAGCCAGCAGATCAGATTAACTGTAAATCCAGGTTTTTATTGCAGTCCTTCCCCCCATAGGCAGGTAAGGACAATAGCTTGGTTTTGATCTCAGCTGCAACGCAAGTCAGATTTCAGCTGAAGATATTTACTAAATTATTTATCTTATACAGGCTTTCACTGAAAAACAATTATTTGTTTTGTGTACTTTTAGCAGAGTCCCATGTAGGTGCATCTTATTACAGAAAAAAATACTTAAGGAACATTTACTGTCTGGGGTTCCTTTTGGTTTTCATAAAGCCGTGTCTAACTGAACGTGTTAATGTAATTGCAACTTAAAGGAAAATGTAGCAGGAATAAGGATGCTTGCAAATGACAGGCCTTTAGAGCTTGAATTATTCTTCCATCATCTCACAGCTTAACCCATCACCAAGCAAGGTAGAGAGCGTTTCTTTTCCTTTTTTTTTTTTTATTTCAGTGAAAATCTTGTGCCTTGTGTCAGCCCGTGCGTGTCAGCCTGCACGTTATGGTGGCTCAATGTGCTGTGGTGGTGACGGGCAGCGCCCAGGGCTCCGTCCGCAGCCTTTAGGGACACAACAGAGGAGGGCTGGTTCCGACCCGACCCTCCCTGCGCCGCCTCCTGCTCGGCACTTGTGTGTCCAGATAGACACGTTCTGAAAGGCAAAAAATGGTTCCACCTGATTTTTGCATTCCAGGTTCACTTTGGAGGGCTGATCAAATGGCAGGCTTAGGACAAGTTTTCCATTTTTTTTTTTTTCCTGGCTAATGCAGTTTGGGTGGCTGTAGCATGAAAAGACTTGACAAACTGTTAGCATTAATGTACTGAGCATAATGAACACCAACCATACAGCACATGGTGCTTGTCTGCTTATTGGTGAATTTAACTCACTTTAATTGCAGTGTTACTTGTGTGATGGAGATGTAGCCCTCAGAGGGATCATTTGAGGGACAAATAATGTATTTGTGTAAAATTAAAAAAAAAGCACCAACCAACAACTGGCAGATAGTACTACTAGCTGTAGTACATTATAGTTTAATAATTATTATCTAGATAGCACTTGGCTTAAGGTTAAAAAAGAGGCACTTCTGGAAAATAGGATAAAAGCTTGCCCGGAGCACAGCCGCAGGGGCTCCGCAGGCTGTTCTGGTGGCGAGACCTTCCCCAGCACCTGGGAATAAATTGAGTCTGCTGGGAGGAGAAAGTATCCGCCCCGGGGGCACGTCAATGGAAATAGAAGGTGACAATGAGCCCAGGGCCCGCTTGGCCACATCACAAGGGTCTCCTGATCCCATTGAAGGTGGCGCAGAGCAACCTGCCCCCTGAGCAAATCTGGCACCTGGGAGGTTTTCTGTGCGAGTGGGAGGCGCGGGACCTTTACCCCCAGCGCGGGGCTGGTGCCGTAGGCGGTGGGACGCTGGTGGTGTTAGAACCTCCTTATGTCTGTCATTTGTACCCTGAACATTGAATATCTTCCTCATTATTCATCCTACCACACTAGAAACAGCTGGTCTTCAAGGGAAATTACCTAATGAATCAACAATAAGGCTATTGTGTAGGCGTGACATTTCTGATAATAAATTATTGCTTTCGGGAGGTTGACCACACTTGTCAGGGTTTTGTGAGTTACAAATTCAGCTGCCTTGTCTTATGCTGTTTTACATAACTGACAGTGTGAAACCTTGGCGTTTGACTGTAAGTTATTCCCTCAACTTCTAGATCCGTATAACGAAATTTCTTTCTTTCTTCATTTGTTCAGAATAATCTTTGGGCATTTCCAGCCCATGCTTTGAAATTATATTCATTTGTTTTGAATTGATTATCTTTATTGTATCTTAGAATTAAATATTAATTTAGATATTTTTTTACTAGAAATGTAAAGAGGCTAAAAATGTAAGGACTACGTTTTTTTATTTCACTTAGATAATGATCCGTTTGCATATTTCTTGTATGTACACTTGAAGGAGTAGTTTTTCAGAAACCCATGGCATGGAGAATATCTAAGTATTCCCTTCCTAGCTTTCCAAAAATATCTGGATGTAACTAATTACTTTAAAAGTGCTTGGCCCATATGAGATATGCTCCAAGGATTGTTGTTTTAAAGCATGCTTCTTTTTTTCACATGCAAGTGTTATTTGTCTTTTACTTAGTGTATACAGGCATGTGACTAGTTAGTGATTAAAAACAAAAGTCTTTGCTCCCCCTTAGCTGAATGTAAATGATACTGAAATTCAGTCAGTATCTGCAACAAATTGTATGCTTTATCTCTGTGGAATTCTGTGGAACCAGTTCTTTAGCTTTTAATACTGTAAGTCTTTTCATAAGTAGCCAACAAGTAGAGAAGGACAGCACTTTTGTTTTCTGCCAGATTTCTCGGGGGCAAAATGCATATTTGCAAATATGAATGAAGTGGGTTAAGGTAAGTCAAGCTGGGAAGGAAGTTGGTATTCTTATGCAAGTGGTTGTGGAAGTTAAAAATGAGATCTAAGGGAGGGAATACATGTTCTAGCAAGTGTGCTGGGTTTCACGCTCTCCCAGTGACTATTGTTACACCCGTTTCTTTTTGCAGGCAGTCGTTATCTAATGTCTGGACAGTGCTGCTGCTGCTTCTTCGTACAGAATATGCTCTTAATTTAATGCAGTTGGGTGTTTTAAGGTGTCAGATAAGGCTCACTCTCACTCAAGCACCAGTGGATTCTTTTTTATTTTTTAAATAACAATTCAGATTTTCAACAGGAAGAAACTAAGCAAACCCCAGTGTTTCTAAGAATTATCTTCTGACACTCCAACCTGAGAAGGAGGAAACCCGCATCCCCCGGCGTTACCAGTGGGATCTGAACTGGCCTCCTCTGACGTGGTGCCTGGATCCCTCTGTCCAGGGTTTTCTAGGAAGGACAGTTGGAACTGGAGCAAAACTAATAATTATTGCCCTCGGGCCTCAAAACCCTGAAAGTCCCCGGGGAACCTGTTCTGTCTCCTGGGAGGACGGCACAAAGTCCTGGACACACTTGAGAGAGGTGCCTGGAGGCCGGATCCTCGGCCCCTGGAAATGCAGAGCGCTGCTGTGGTCCCCTGCTGACCCCGGCCACGGAGGGGGTTCTGAAGCCTCCCTTTTCAAGTCTTCCATAGTTTTTGTTTCCTCTGTATGCTGCCCCCCATGCGAGGTGCTCCGGGTGCCCTGGGTGCTCACTCTTCACCACCCACAAGGGCAGTCATAGGTAGCAGTGTATTAAGCATAATATCTTGGCATCAGTAATTAATTGTGTGTGCTAAGTGTGCTGATGGTGATGAGTTAGTGGTGGACGAACTGTTTGACTGTTGGGGGTGCTGTGTTTATAAAGCCATACCCGTGCGCGGGGCGGCCAAAGGCAGACACACACAGGGCAGGAGGGGCTCTGCAGCCTGAGCCCCTTCCCCGGCTGTGGCTGCCCCGCGCAGGGGGCCTTTCTCACCAAGGTGAGTGAAAAAAGAACTAGAAAAAGAATTAAAAACCATGTAAGTCAAAGACCAGTCCTACACAATTTTTGGGTGGGACCATATCAGCCCAGAAAATTTAGCTGGATGTTAATGATAATCAAGGTCCTCTGGAACCTTTAAATTTTTCTCCAAATTATTGTAATTTCTGGGGCATTACTGAAAGCAAGTGCCTGGTGTGCTCTTTCCTTCTTCAGATAATGGAAATCCAGCTGAAACAAACAAAGGTGTCGTAATGGTGTCACATTGTCATTTAACTTTCCCCACCAGCCTTCTGATAAAGACACGTTGTATTCAGCTGCATACAGACATAACAGCAGTTCTGTCTCCAAAATCTGGTTTTACAGCGTAAGGCCTGTTGAGTTTCCATGGCAATGGCCACAAATTCCTCCCCAGCTCTTCAAAGTGAAAGACATATTTGTTTTGCTCGCGCAACTTTGTAGCACAAAAGCTCTCTCTCCTTTTTCACTAACACCTGCTAATCTGCACTGGGTCCCTTTGAAGCCTCCTGCTGATCAGAAATTCAAATACATTTTTGCATGCTAATCTTAGTGGTAATCTAGAGCTTGTGTCTTTCATGTTCTGTCTGTGAAAACAGTTTTCTTTATAAATCACCAAAAACGTTGGCCCTGGTCGCTCTCCACAGGAGGATGAGCCGATGGGGAAATCGCGCTGTCGACAGCTCGGATGTGGGTCCTCTCGAGGTGCAGCTCGGACGGGGCTGTCAGACCAGGGCTTTGTAACCACCTCGCTCTTTGTGCAAAGGAGAGAGGAGAGAGAGGGAGGAAGGCGGAGGGGGAAGGGCTTCCATGAGCTCCGGGTGGACGCAGCCCGTGGAGGCAGCGCTCGCAGCCCGGCCGCCTCCAGCTCTTGTTCTGTGCCTGTTCCTGTGTGTGTCGGCTCGACAAAGGAGCCACTGTGGCCGCAAAGCCAAACAAATGGGCGTTTGCTGCAGTGCTTTTCTGGTCATCTGGGAATAACCGTGCGGCTACAGCACTGCC
>JAOXNO010000008.1:5719559-5782802 GCA_028565335.1 Limnodromus scolopaceus
GCAAAGCCAAACAAATGGGCGTTTGCTGCAGTGCTTTTCTGGTCATCTGGGAATAACCGTGCGGCTACAGCACTGCCGCCCGCATCCCCGCTGCCGCCCGCATCCCACGCTGCCGCCCGCATCCCACGCTGCCGCCCGCATCCCCGCTGCCGCCCGCATCCCCACTGTCGCCCGCATCCCCACTGTCGCCCGCATCCCTACTGTTGCCCGCATCCCTACTGTTGCCCGCATCCCTACTGTTGCCCGCATCCACAGCACCACAGCCACGACGCCGCAGCACTGCGGTCCCAGCGGGCACTGTGCTGAGCATGGGTGTTGGTGCTGTGCGGGGTCCCCCTTTCCTTGGTGCTGGAGCAAGCGCAGGGAACCACCCGGCCAGGGCAGGGGGTGTCGGAGCTGCCGAGGGTCCTGGTGCTGCTCTGCTGAGGGGTGATTTCCCGTCAGAGGCTGTGAAGGTCTGATGCTGTTGGCCCGTGGCTGGAGGTGCAGCCGTAGTGCGGTATCTTTGTTTACATCAGCAGTAAGGGATTAATGCGGTTTTCCTCTGGGGTACTGCTGTGTGTCCACGATCTACCTGTGTCTGCCAAAACACACCCAAACCCCACGTCCCACCTACACCTCAGCCCCAAACCCGCTCTCGGTTCGCTTTCTGGTGGCCCTGTGTCTGGTGAGTGCCTGTCCTGGCGTCCAGCATCAGCTCCTGATGTGCTCACTGTCTGCTGTGCTTCAGAAAAATCTGTTTATGAAAGCTTATAGTGCACTTCAGGGAGGAATGGGTTCTTGCCATTTTATACAGGGTCACTAGCAAAATATTTGAAAGAGGTTTTTCTGTTCGTTGCCTGCTGCATCTCGCTGCCATTCAGACTCTATTCAAATTCTCTTCCTTTCTTTAGGGAGAAGAGTCTTGAGCACAAGGGGGCTATGGTTTCTGCAAGCAGATAATCTAACCATGTAATATAAACATGGCAATAATTTCCTTAGGCCCTCTGATCCATCAGGCATGTTGAGAACAGTTGGCAAAGGTCTGGGGGAGTTCCCCATGCTACACAGCGGCTACAGATAAGATCCCTCCTGCCCTGCTCAGCTGCAGGATCCGCACCCCCGGCACCAGAGAGGGTCCATCCTGTCCCCTTTCCCGGCAGGGTAAACCTCTGCCTTTGAAGTCATATGCCCACAGCTTGCAGAGCTGCCTAATACATCAACATCAGGATTTACCAAAGAGGGGGGGAGTGAACGAAAGCTGCAGCATAAATCTCAATCTGGCTTTATTCTTTTACTTTAGGTTATATGTCTTTAAAGCAAAAATGCTGACAACATGCTTGCTCACAAAAAGCCTTTTGAGCCAATGCCAAGAGTTTGCTCAAAACCGGTAAAAAGTCAGAGCTGGGATCTGAGAGCAGCACAGGATTTTCCTCCTCTTCCCTGCTCTGTCTCAGTTTTCCAGGTGTCGGGGGGTGCTGGGGGTGCCTCTGCCTCTTGCTTCGGAGTGTGGGCCAGAGCGAACCTTTGTCCTTTGGATCGGGTGGTCACTGGTGTTTGACTGGTGAGGATCCGCCAGAGGTGCTGCATTTGCTTTCTTTGTATCTGCCACTCTTTACTCTGGCCAGTCTGACTTTAAAACAATATTATTTGGACTGAAATAGCGCAGCCAGGCAACAAGGGCCTTGTGCCTCTGGGAAGGGCTTTTCCCCTCCGTGGTGAGCAGCTTCGTGAATGGCCACATGTGCAGACCAAGGCGTTGCAAAGCTCCCTGTGCCCTCGTGGCCGGGGCCAGGTTCCTGCCATAGTAACCGCTGCAACCCAAGCAACGGCTGCCTCACCTTAAACATCCTCCTTCGTGGCAGAAACCTCCTGGTTTCTGTGCTCTCTCATGTCACCACGTGCTGTTGCTGCAGTAATACTGTTGGGCTCACTTAGCCTTCAAGACTTGAAGTCCTGGCAGCTACCTCTGCGTCATCATCAAGATTTCAAACCTAATAAATCACAGGGAGTGATTTTTTGGTGAGGATTGTGCCTGGCTAAGGGCAGCTGACCCCACATGTTTTTCTCCTCTCTAGCGATCTTAGTGTCTCCTCCAATGCACTGGACAGTGACCACCCGCCTCTGCAAGCAGCTATTCATAATCTTGGTAGAGGTCCTCCTACAAGGAGATGTAGCCCAATAACGATGTGTATTGTGGCTCTGCCTTCCTCAAGGAGCACAGTTGGAAGGGTGGGTGGAGGGACCACTTCTGCTACCTCCAAGGCCCAGAAAGTACGTGGGTGTCTGGGTTTGCACATGGTGACTGAAGCAAAGCGCATGTGTTACTGTACAACGTATGAACAGCAGCTTATTGACCTCTACAAACCTTCCCTGATAGTGGTTGCCCTCCCCCTGAAACACAGAGAGCTCAGAACTGAATTATTGAGGAGCTGAAGATGTTGAATCCCTGGGAATCTCCTGGCAGAATCTCCTCCTTCCTGGAGCCGGGGGGACCCCACAGCGAAAGGCGGGTGTTCTCAGATCCACTGGGGTCCTGCTGCAGGGCCATATCCCTCGCTTTCACACCTATCGATTGCCCCTCCAGCTTCTACTTCCAGCTCCCTTACTTGTATCTAGAAGATTCAATATGTTCTTTTCCGCTGAAGCCAGTGGGTCCAGAGTCTCATGTCCAAATCTCGATGCTTTCATCTAAAATGTAAATATGTTTATAAAAGATTATATTCCTAACCCTTTTTTCTAATAGAAAGTTGAGCTGTATGGAATGACTGGATCCTGGATCCCCACAATTGTAGTGGTGATAACAACATGCCTTTTGTTGCTTCTTGTGCTTGTATCGTGCACTTGTGTCACAGCCACACTCCCCAAGAGAATGCAGTAAAAGTTCTTCTTAGACCTCGGGGGCTTTTGTGATCTTCTCACTTGCTATTTATAGCTGATTAAGGCTCCATCATGTGATATAATGATAGTCCCCCCATGCTATATTGAACCCAGTGGGAACGAAGGGCATTCGGCACCTCACATGGTCAGACCCTTCGCATCCGTGTCCCGCTGCTCGTTACAGAATATGAGCAGTAAGACTGAGCGCTCCTCGATTTTCTTATTCAGACTCATTTCGAGCTCCGGCTCAGACTGGAGATTTGCTGAGTAAATAGTCTCAACAATAATCTCAGCCTGATTCCAACTAATTAAATCCTGTACAAACATCCCTCTCTGGGCCAATATAGCGAAAGACAACGAAAACACAGAAAACCAGACATAGCTTTCCTCCAGATTTTGCTCGGCCCTTTAATCCTGTATCTTTTGAAAGATAGTAACGTCCATAAGATGAGGGGTCAGCCTTCCTGCCCTCAGCATCAAGCAGTGGAATTTTTCAATAATGAACAGCTGGGTCACCAGCGACACAAAAGCTGCTGTAATATCCTGTAGGCTTACGGGGCACAACAGAAATCCCAAAGCAAATCATGATGTACACAGAAAGGGACCGTCCTTTTCTATTAAGGAGGCCACTTCAAACCAGTCTCGACACCACCTTTTCTCCAGCTTTTCGGAGGCGAGATTATCCCCTGCGTATATTTAATCACACATTGGGGGGTGGCTTTGATTGCCTTTTTAGAGTCAGAGAAGTTAAAGAACATAGTTTGAAGGCTCTTATTATGGGTGCTCCCTCCGCGTGCTCTCGGCCAAGAGGTGTTTACAAACAGCGCTGGGATGGGGGGGCAGTAATGCCTCGCTGGGCCCCGGGCTGGGTTTTGAACCGGTTTGACAAAATTGGTTGTATTAACCCAGACTCCAAGTGAGTGAGAGCTTGTGGGAGGGGGAGGTAGGGGTCTTGCATTTGTGTTTTAATTTTTATGAAACCCCATGGAATTCATGGCTTTTTCCAGAGAAAGAAAAAGTTACCTTGTAGGGTTTTTTCCTAAGTACCCAGTAAAGCAAAAAGTAAACCAGGGTACCGTGACCAAGAAATAAATACTATAAGAACTTTTTAATGTATCACAAAAGTCAGTCTGGGATGTATGCAAGATATGTTGGAGATTCCTGATTAAAAGCAGTTTGTGTCAAGGAAGTTACCACTTGCAACATGTAGAACATCTGACAGTGATTAAATGGAGCTAGCTATTAGATTTTCCTAAAGAAACAATAGTTAAACATATCTCCACAAGTATGAAACACTTTATGTACTGTATCTGGTACACCTCATTTAAATTGACTTAGATGGAACAGACACACTAAGTCTAACTAGTAGGTTATTAAGAATATAAACCTGGTGCCCAAGAATTTACAATCAGTTATATGGGAGGTATCCTGACTTTCCTCCTTTTCCCAGGGCTTTCATTTACTAAGCATATGCTGTAAAGATGTCACATTTACAGCAAGGGACATGTTTAGGATGTTTCTTACAAACAGTTTTAAGTTACATACCTGTAACAAATGCATCTTGCTCTGCTGTAACATGCTGTGCAGAAAGTCTGCCACGGGCTCACGAAATGTGCGTTAAAGGAAGAAGGTATCTGTTGGGAAGGACACGTTCATAATTTATTTTTTCAGTATGCGTATTAGAGCTCGTGAATTTTTGATAGAAAAATGACATAAAGTTGTTTTCTACAGGGTGACAAGCTTTTCAGCTCTGTTAAACCACTTAGAGGTTTGAGAAATATGGTTTAAATTAAGCATATCATACTTCTAGTTCTGGTGGGTAACAAAAAGAAGAGCTTGGAGATTCACCCAGCCTGTAGGGTTTGGTAGTTGCAAATAAACCGTGTGCTGTAAGTAATAATCGTGTGAAGAGTTCCCCAAGAAATACCTTCTCAACTCTCTGGCCCTTGGACGAAGAGGCGCGTGCGATGGCTCCCCAGGGCTGCGCTGGCTCGTGGGTGCTCGAATCCGTGTTCGTACATCGCAGGGGAAGAACGGGCAAGTTGGAAGGCTTTGAGTTTAGCATTTCAATCTGCCTTTAATTACAGATTTCCCTGTTATTTTGTGAGATGAGTGTGCAGAATTGCTGAAGTAAACGCTGCAGTGCCTCAAGACCGATCAAAAGTGCTGCTTCAGAGCATGGAAACCATATAAACAGTGTTTGTACCTCTTTTCTGTGTGTCACTTGCATTGAAAGGTTTTTAAAAATAATTACACTTCCATCACTGGCCGAAGGAGGTCTGCTTTCCAGGCTGGCTTTTAAAGCCCTAACCTGTCTCACTCTCTCTGTACAGGGTCAAGCCAGGAACTGCACTCGGCTCCTCCAGAGCTGAAGGATGATGAGGGTCAGCGTTTAGTAGGTGGGAAATTGTGTGAGCGGCTTCTGGGGGGCTGAGAGCTAATTTATGTCCAAAGAAGTCCAAACTTCTCTGATTTGCATAATGCTAAGTCTAATAAACTATTCATGGGTAGTTTATCTCACTTTCAGATAACTTTAAATAGACAAAAATTAAATTGGAAAATAATGCTTAAAAAATGAGAGGAAAATTGAAGACAATGTCTTGAGCACAGGAGACATATTTTGCTACTTTTAATTTAATTATCTTTTTAATGTTTACAAAATTGTTTGCTGAGTTACTTCCAGGTAAAAGTCTGCCTTATGCACAGAACTGTCCAGAGTTTGGCCTTTTCAATGGGAATCACAAACCCACTGGGATTCCGAAGGCTGATGTGGGTCAGCTGGAGGATGGACTTGGAGGATGTGGTGTGTGCTTCGTGGGGTGACAGAAACGGTCACGCCATAAGAAATGACAGCTTTAAAGGTAGTTGTTTTCTTGCAGTTGGATTCAGTTGAAATGATTAGGGCTCAAAGCTTTGCCAAGAGTTTGCTCTTAGCCGAGAAATCATTAGTGCAATTAGGTGATAGTTTTGACCGATACATTCTGTGAAATGTCAAATGCTGAAGCGTGCGCGGGAGCACAAGAAACCCCAGGGCGAAATGACACTTTGGCGTTCAGCTCCACGTACGTCTGTCCTGTTCTGGTTCTGCTGTTGGGCAGCTGATGAACAAGGTCAGCCTGTGAGACAAGGGAGAAAACCAGCGGAGCCATAACGCTGCCGTCTGTGCAACTGCCTTTTCCTGCTTTTCCCACTTTTGCAGGATTTTTTTGCTTGCTTGCTTTTCCCACACTCGCTGTGGGCTACATCGTTCTGTCAGCCATGGCCAGTACAGAAGTGGTCCTGGCTGGGCTCGGCACCACGCAGCACTGGAGAGCACAAAGTTGCTGTCGTGAAAACTTAGGGAATGCGTGGAGAAGCCAGAGAGGAGGCAGGTACTGCCTTAGGGTGGCACTGCCTGATGGGCTGGAGCACAGCTGGAACTAGAACAGAAAACGAGGGGACACGGTGGGATGAGAAGGTGTGGTGTGGCGATGAGGAGTTAAAGACCACTTGTGAATAGAGTTGAACAGCAGAAATTTGACGAGTCACACCTCTACCCTTGTGCCTACCTGGGGTGAGGCAGATGATGCTTCAATAAAAGGCAGTAAAGAAGCATCTTCTGTGAGTGATTAATGACCGAGGGGCAGGACCGGGATGCTCCCTGCCCGCCAAGAGCAGTGCCAAGCAGCCTGCCCTGGTGAGCCCGCAAATCACATTTGTGTTTGATACAATACAAAGCTCTGTCTCTTGTTTCTCCTCCTGAACTGACCAAAATTTCTCTTCCCTACTTATTCCCTCTTCACATTTCCGGGCCAGGACCCTGCCCCTTCCCAGCATGGGGGTGTTGGTCACTGCTGTAGAGCTGCTCTCTCTCCACGCAGTTTGACTTTAACATCAGCTATCGCCACCCTCAGCAGGGCACTTGAAGGGTCCTCCTGCAGTATCTCATTTGCGCTGCTGTTCTCTGATACAGAAAAGCAGAACCCATCCCCTTCCTCCTCTTATCTACCTCCCTTCAGCAAACACCAGCAGTAAGGGCATCGTTTCTTTACAAACGAAGAGCGCTCAGCTCATCGAGTCCCTGCAGTCCCCAGAGGGGCACAACAGAAGAACAACGCACACACACCCCTGCCAAACAAACAAAAAACCCCCAAAACCAACCCACAGGCTTTTTTGCTCTGCTTTGTGATCTCCTCTTTCTCGGTGTGATGCAAACAGCAGGGCAGCAATGTTGGGTTTCGCACGGGCAGTTCAGTGCTGGGGCATCTCCCTGCTCCTCAGCACGTGTTTCTGCCGGGACACAGAACACCAGCAGCTGAGCGAGATTCACTCCTGCATCCCTGTGTCATCACAGAAACCACTCTAGTTGCATCTTTTTGCATTTATAGGTTGATCCTAGCATTTACCGTAAAGTGATTTAACAAAATCAGGAGCAGAGCCTTATCAAGAAAGGCTCAGACTTCTGCTGGAAGTTACTGACGAGCTTTTACTAATTTTACTAATTTTTTAGTAAAAATTTAGTTAAAACTACTAAATTTCATGGCCTGAAAAGTAACAGAAAGTTAAGGCAGGTTGCTACCTGGTGTGCCCCAGCTTTGGAGGGCGATTGTGCAGACTTGCACTGCGCTGCTCGAGCCCTTTGCGTCCTCCTGACGCCCGAATGGGGTGCTCCCCTCTCTGGTTTGGGTTTTCTGCCAGCATCATCCCAAGACCTGTGTGTATGTGGCTGCCGAAGGGATCGCTGGTAGGTTTAATTAAATTCTTCTCCTGAATTCAGTAATGTTTGTTGATAAGGGCTCACTGGGAAGGGCGCCCCGTTAATCTGTTCATCCTGGACTTACCCACAAAGGGACAGGAGCTTTTCTTGACCGCCCCGTGCAGGTGACTGCTGCACACAGTCTCGGTATTGCAACTTCTTTCCAGGGCCTGGTGTTGGGAAAATGCTGATTTTTGCTGTGCTATTAGCTACCAAAGATGCACAGTCTTTCTCCAAGTTCTGACGGAATTTGGAAATAGGAATGGGTGTGTATTGTCCAGGCGAGATCACAGCTCCAGTGGATCCATGGGTCTGTCGTCTCCCTTAGGGATGTGTCTCAAACAGCGTGGGAGAGTGGCTGATGGGGTTTGCTCTTAGCATTTTCATGACAAATTATTTTGATTGTGTCGATTTACTCATCTGAAAGCTACATTTTTGAGTGGGTGGATTGGCATGGCCAAGGCTGTGCTGGTTTTTCAGTGAACCAGGTGGGTGTGGGAAGGAGGGGGTGACGGAAAATTGAAGTCTGTGGCGCTGCTGTCCAGTTTCTGATCTTGGTCTTCTGCAGATGTGTTCTCCCCAGTACCTGAATTCTTAAAAGACCATTAGGATCCAAATGCTGTTCTTTTCATGTTATTGTTATTATTTGGGTATTATTTTGGTAACGTCTGAATGTGCTTCCAAGTTATTAGAGAACCCCTTGCCTGGGTCGGCCGAGTTGGTTCTGGACTGACATTTTTTATCTGTTGAGAGTTTGATTTTCAAACAAAAAAAGCCATGTGTAGTCTTTTTTTTTTTTTTTTCCTATTGAGTAACCAGTAAGTCCAGCTTCACTATGAGACAAAGGATGGTGTGAGCTTTCAACAAGCAATGGCTGGATATTCTTTATCCAAAAGAAACTGTATTACACTTGGCCAGTATAAAACACACTCCAACAAGGAGACATTAAACAAAAGCACTTGTGGGGGGGCGGAGGGGAGGCTGGAGCTGCCAGCCCTGATCAGATGACAGATATTTTTGTTAGGAAATAATACCTTTCTCTGATTTCCTGAGTGGTTGAATATAAAGCATAAAACAAGGGACAGTGATGAAATCCAGAAGAATTACCTGTGTGTATTCTGCAGGGAGAGAGTAAACAGGCCCCTCTGTGCCGCCCAGGTACCGCGGGCGCTGTTTGGACAGCTGTGTCGCCCACCGAAAGGTGCTGCAGGGCAGCGGCTGGGTGATAATAACACTGGTTTCATAGAAGGTTGGTATAAAATTGTACATCTCTATAGAGAAAGCAGCGTTAATAAACCCTACGTGGCGGAGAAGTTGGATTTTCTGATGCATACCAACTACTAATGTAAAACATGCTCCAGTGAGAATTCCTTGAAAAACTGCACTTACTGCTGCAATAATAGTAAAAGGTCACCTTGGATCATATTTGCAAAAGGTCAGGCGCTGGTGGAGATAACAGCCTGTGCACACAGAGCACGAGTTGGTGGGTTCATTGTGGTTCCATCCGCAGCTGAAAACCAATCGGGATTAGACATGGAAAAAAGTTTCTTCCATTTTGATGGATTCTGTGGTGGGAGAGGGATTATTCATATAGTAAGGAATGTCTCTGGGCCTGGTGAAAACCGTCAGAAAAGGCAGAAGTATTTTTAAATGCACCATTGTGCTGAGCTTCTCTTGTATTTCTATGTTGTTGGGATGCATCAGGACGAGTGCGTGTCTCCAAATGGTTACGCTCGCCCAGTTTCACAGAGAAGCCTGTTTCATGTGGCATGGCCCAAGGTATGGAATGCAAAATGTATGTGAGCCGCTTCCCGGCCCCACAGCTGTAGTGTAAATCTTGCAGGCAAAGGGAATTGTTATCCTCAGCCTGTAGGACGTTTTCAGTATGAAATGCTTGGAGTTCAGTTGTTTGCGGCGGTGGATTCTGCCCTCTTGCAGCCAGTTCTGCAGGGTTTGAGAAAGGCCTCACTCGGGGGGTCTCTGCCCTGGCCCCCCTCAGTCCCCCCAATTGCTGACGAACCTCAGGAACAAGGATGAGGAGGTTTGCACTGGATGCTGCCCCTCCAACTGTTCGCAACCAGAGTGCTGAGAGCGTTGCAAGCTTATTCTCAGCATTGCAGCTTTTTCCTTTAAAGAAAATATATTCCCGGAGAGGTCCCCGTAATTGAAATGGTCCCAGGAGGAATTAGTGTTTCTGGACACATCGTCTGCCTCTCCATCACCCCGACAGGGGCGGTGAGGAGCTTGTGGGACTGAGGATCCCATCTCTGACACCACAAGTCATCCTCACCATCTTGCAGCCCAAGTTCTCTAGTTCTTACGTAAATTATATGTGTAGATCAGGGGAAGTTAATTCAGTTGTGATGGATTTATGGTGTTTCGAATGATTCTGCTGGTGATATTTATTTGTGACGGGGCTTGGTCCAGAGATGCCCAGTGAAGTCTGTAATGCTTGTCCCTGCGCAGAGGGTAAATGAAGGGCTTCACCTAATGAATTTATATTCAATTATAAGCAAAATGTACCTTCTTTCTCCAAATTATCTGGTATCAGTTAAGAGACATGAGAAATGTCCTTTAGCTTTGAAAATGAAACGTTAGGATACGTCACAGGCTCCTGAATGCTTCAGTGAAAGAAGGCAGCATATATTCATGGCTGGAGTCTGCCCTTAAATCCGATCACATTCTCTGTTGGCCCCTAATTCCATCACGGAGACCCTCGTGGTGTGAGGTGTAACATAGAGCAGCACTGGCAGTAGTTACTGCAGCTGCCTGAGACCTGACAGGGTTTTCCTGCGTACACAGGAGCATTCGGTTCCATTTATTGTGAGTCTCTGAAGGATGCAGAGTGATCAGCGTTCTTGGAAATGAATGGTCTTTTCATGTTGTTTTCATTTCTGGGGATGGACACGGCACTCCTGAAAGTGAGGGATTAATAGTTCTGGATGGATGCAGGCAGAGCACAGCCAGCTCCTCGCACTCCAGCGCTTGAATCGGACACTGAAAATAAAGGGTGGGACCTGGAAAGTGGTTTCCAAATATTTGACAGAGAGCTGGCAGTGAAACTCGGTGCTATTCCTATTTCCAGGCTGCCAGCAATATCTAGTAAATTTTCCCAGAGAATCGCTGCTGTCCACGACAGGGCTTGGACATCGCTGGCTCCTAACGCCCCTGTTCTGCTTAAGATTTACCTTTGCCTCTGGGCCAGTTTGATGTTGCTAAGCAAAAGAGAATGGTCGTGTCTCCGGCATGTTTGGGGCACTGGCGCTGCTAGGCAGGGTCTGCAAACAACCCCCGGGGCTGAAACCCCGACCAGGGCTGCTGCCTCTGGCATCCAGCTCATTTTTTTTGTGCAAAATGCAGCAGAGGCTCCAAGGAGGCATCGCCAAACAGTGAGCGCTGGAGTTCAAAGGGGGAGAGAGGGGTTCTTTGTCTGCGCCCCAGCGCGAGCTGCACCGGAGCCGGGAGCGGGAAGCAGAGCCCCAGCCCGGGGGGCTGCCGGGGGGGCAGGAGCCAGAGGGGACGTGGGACACAGGCTCGGCAGGCACCAGACCTGGGATGGCACATGGAGATGGGGGAGTGGCATCAAAATGTGCATCATCCCACAGCTTCCCACGCCCGGGCTGGCCACGCTGGCCCATGTGTGGCCATCAGGAGCCACCCTCGAGGTGATGGCCTGTGGGTCTGTGGCTCCCGCATCGTCCCAAACCATCCCATCCCGTCCCACACTGTCCCGTCTCATCCCATCCTGTCCCGCTGCCACCAGGAGTCTGTGCCTCACCTGGCTCTCGGAAATGGCAGCGGGTACCGACACAGACCAGCTTCACCATCACAACTTTACAAGGCGTCTAGATGGAATATTGATGGATTTGGGCCTCAGAGTGACTAATTAGCATGCAGCATTCCTCAAAAGGGTTAACATGGGATCTTTTTAATTGTCAAAAGAGTTTCAGGCTATTAGTGTTGGCATATTCTTCAATAATCTGTTTTATTTTTACCTGCTGGGAGCTTAATTAAAAAACAAAGAGGCTCAATTTAAAGCCCATTACTATGCTAATTTTGTAAGAACTGGGCGGTGATTAAGAAGCTTTAAAAAGAGGAGTTTAGTTTGCTCTAGGGAATGGGTTGGAGGCAGGTTTTATTTCGTTTCATTAGCTAGCTACAATTATTTATAAACTAAATGGAAATGATATTAAAGAGTAATGAAAAAACCAGCATCTATGTATTATTGAACACCAGAACTTTTTTTAATTTAGCATCGAAGTGTGCAGAGCCTTTATTACTGCAACTTGCAGTTAACGCAGCTAAATGCAGTTGTTAAATATAAGAGGCTTTTTAAATATGCCCATAAATACAGAGCTGTCTGGTTTGCTTTTCCTATAGATCACTAGAGTAAGTTTATAAAGATATCAACGTGACAATAAAGATGAACTACTGTCTCTGTTAAAAAAGGTTTTATGAGGTTTTATGCAGGAAAATTTCTTAACAGAATAAATTGCAAAGACTTCTATTTTTATACTATGTATGTAATGCTGTACAATCTAACAGTGCCACAAACTTTCTAGTGTCTTTTGCCTGTCATGCCACCCCAAAATAACCCCAGCAGTTCCAGCCGTGTGAGGGGGACCTGGGAGTCACAGCGCAGGGTGCCCAGGACCTGCCAGCCCAGCAGGGGCTGGGGGTGCTCCGGGGGGATGTGCCTGGGGATGCTCCTGGGGGTGCTCCCAGGGATGCTCCTGGGGAGGGCGGGGGGAGCGGTGGTGGGAACACCCGGCTCCCAGTTTGGCCGTGCTGGTGGGCAGTGGGGCGATGGTTCTGTAGGTAGGGACAGGGATGGGGAGAGGCTGCGAGGCTGGCAGGAGCCCAGGAGAGGATTGCAAGCCCAGGCAGCAATTTTGAACTGAATCCCCAAAACGAGGGTATCTGGTTTTTGGTATCTGTGAGGATGTGGGCAGGGAGATGTGCCCTGTGTCTGCCAGGGGAACTGGTAAAATTGGTGAATATCTTCCCAGCCACGGGAGGAGGAGGAGATGCTGAGTCTGTGCCTGGAGGAGCCACATCTCTGGTGGCACCAGAGCCTTCTACAGAAATAAGTTTCCCATAAAATATGTAGCTATTCCAGCTCATGTGGCGTGACTGAGGTCTTGTTGGCCTGGCCCAGCTGGCAGCTGAGTTAACTCAGCGTTTGAGCTCACGCTGAAACAGTCACTCGGGTCTTCTAAAGAAGCATAAACTCCATGACCCGATGACTGGTGCTGCCGTTTGGTGCTTGAGCCCCTTGTGCTGCTGCTCCTTTGGGGACAGCTCTGGCTGTGCTGGGGATGGGGAGTGGGGTCCTGGACCAACCGTCGGACATCAGCAGGTAGAGGGTCTGCTGGGGAGGAAAGGTGGCTGGGGGCCAGGAGCTGGTGCCAGCCCACGCTCCTTGGTGCTCTGTTGGTCCCGTGCCAGCCTGGCTGCAGCACGAAGCTGTGGGCACGGCTGGCCAAGCCTCCCCAGCATGTATTTGCTCACACGAGGAGCAAACATCTCCATCCGCGCCTCTGGTCTCTGGAAAGCCTGCTCTCTCCAGGATGCTACTGACCAGGCACTCTGCTTCCCTCCCACCCGCAGCAGACCGGCAGGGGAGCTCAGGGCTGGCCCAGGGCCCCTGTATTTCTTGGCTACAGGCGCACAGCAGTGGCCACGGGGCTGGGTTTGTGCAGGTGTGGGCCACGGCTGGGTCTCTGCAGCTCTGGGGCTGCAGGTGTTTAGGTGTCTCCTACTGGGAGGAGCTGCGTGAGCTCAGGGGTGGCTGCAGGCAGGACACAGGGACATGCAGGGCTGCACATGGAGCTGCGTCAGGGGACCGAAGTGGCATTGCAGGGATGCAGCAGGAGGCACCAACCGCCCCAGTGCTGCTGGTCCCAGCTTTGCCCCATCATGGTGCCAGGAGCTCAGAGCCAAGCAGCAGCCCTGTGCCTGATTGTCCATACCCCAGAGGTCCCCAGATCTGGAGACCTGCAGGGGACCAGCCCAGGCTGTCTGCATACTGCAGCTCCCTCCCAGGTGTCACCGCTGTTGGTGATGGTCTCTTGTGCCCTTCCTCAGCCCCACCTGCACCTTTCTTTGGCCCTTTACTCCCTGTGGAAGGGATGTGCCTCTGATACGTGGTGCCTGGGAGGAGGCTGACCCTGAAATGTGATGGAGGTTTGCAGGTAGTTCCAGTGTCGAACTGAGGACGGGGTGGCAGAGAAGTGTCCCCTTCTACTTAGATATTATCCAAGGGTCCTTTTGTAAATCCTTTAGCCAGGATTTGTATATTTTCTCAGTGTTTAGAGGGTGTTTAGGTAGGTGCTACTGTCCAAATAAAGACATTGGGACACTGTGAAAAAGCAGGGATATGTAAGAAACCCACACCCTTTGTGCGTTAACGTTCCTGAGATCTGCTCTGGCTCCCATGGCAGCAGTGGCTGGGTTCGCTCGCTGCGGGAAACAGAGAAGAGCTGGCACTTTCGGAGTGAACTGTATGACAAAAATGGGAATATTTTGCTTTCTTCTGATGACCATGAGCCCTTTCCACATCCAAGGGCTACTGTTTTCCAAACAGAATCTGTGGGTTGCCTGGGCACTCCTGAGATTCGTGTCCTGAGGCTTGGGCTTTTTGCTGGTATGTATCTGATTACAAGAGGACTTATAACTGTAGAGACATGTTTCATGACAGAGCTGTTGCTGTTGGTTCTCAAACTTATTTTTTAATTAAGTTTTGGATCTTTCTGCCACTTCATCTTTAATTCTATATCAACTTTGTACTTCTCACAGTAAAATGGTTGGTGGGACATCTCTAAAATAGTTGTTGCAGCCAGTAATGTGGTTCTTGATGAAATAAATAAGTTACGAGAAGGGCGAATACAAGAATTAAAATTACCTAGAGTGCCCTGCACATCTGTGACTCAAATGTCTACAGAAACCAGCAGCATTTCTGCTGCCAAAGGCTTCTGTGTGGGTTTGTCTGGAGATGCAGTGTCCTGGAGCTGTCCGGGCTCTGCCAACTCCAGCTCCTGTGTCACCGTGGGGAGAGGAGCCCATTGCTCCCGTGGGACAACCCAGGGCTGAGCCTCACGCCTCTTGAGATAAAGGTCATACAGCAGAATAGTTTAAAATCCTCCTGTGGTTCTAGAGGCAAACGGGGCTATCCAGGATCCCTGAGGTCTTAAATGTCCCTTGGCCTTCTTTTGACCCTGTATACACCTTACATTCTTCCTTTAATGATTGACACTCAGTGGGTATGTGCCTTGGGGCATCCTGCAGTTGTAGCTGCTTCTTCATCAAAGCAACTGTTTACAGCTGGTTTGAGTTGGATGCCAATAAACAGTATTCTTTTTGTCTCAAAATAAAAAGCAGCTTAAGTCCTTAATGATAAGGATTTTGTGCTTTGTAGAGGAAAAATTCAGCTAGGTTGGGACAGCCGGCCACTCAGCTTAGCAAGTCGGAGTACTTTATACTTGCAGCTAAACCGCTTTTATGTCCTCAAGTGAGTGGGCTATAGATTCTTATCATTGTGGCAGAAGTGATGAGGGTAACATCTTTAGTTGGGAATCATTGGCAACATGTGGAGAAAGCTTAAGATGTTGTCACACTTTAACTTGGTCCTAATCTGTTCAAAGGCAGTTCATACTTTCTAACTGCGCCAGCAGGTAGTGAGAGGGAGGCAAAGACCATCGGGGTAAAATAGCTCATGCTTTTCTTTGGAGAGTTTATGACTTTCATAAAGCGGGTACAAAGAAACTGCAGCAGTAACTGTTATTGTCTAAATGAAGAGCTTATGTTCACCCAACCATATTTCATTAACTTGTACACCCAAGCTTCTACATTTCCTGCCTGCTTGGTGCAGTGCTAGAAGTAAATCTTAAATATTTTAATGCCTATTGTCAGTTAAATGAATACAAGAGAAACATGCAGATGGGCCATGCCCCTTACGTGACCGTGGGACGTGTCCATCACGCCAGAGGCAGCACCGACGGCGGGTGCTGCGGGGTCTCCTGTGGCGCCCACGGAATTCCACTGCGAGCTGTTATGAGCGGTGGCGTGTGTTGGTGGGAGATCCGAAAAAGCAATCATTTCCCTTCCATCAGCAGACTGAGATACTGCTAACAGCACTTCAGTGCCAGAGCTGGGGACTCTGTGGGTTTAGGACCGAACTGTCAGCGGAGCCAGGTGTTTTTGAAGCCTGGGGACCCCGTCCTCTTCCTGATGGTGTCAACGTTCTTTCTCACTTACTTGAAGCAAAACTGACACAGCTTCTCCTCCCTTATTTATCTTTAGCAGATGATCTTAAGAACTTAAGATCTTAAGTTTGGTGAGCAAACTTCGTTGTATTTCAGCAAATATTCTGTTAAAAAAGAAGTGCTTTGTCAACTTTGCAGAAAGGACAGTATAGTCAGAGCAGGAATTTTTTCACCCAGATATTCAACAAAGCACCTAATTTTTGGAAACATTTTCAGAATCCTCAGGAATACCACAGGATATTTTTGTGCTTTTATAGAACAATTCCAAGCCATACAAATTTTCTCTCCAAAAGAAAGGAATGCCGTGGTGATCTGGTGTGGTGGGGATTTTGTACCCTTTCTCTCTAACAGGCATCTCTATTTTCTCTCTCTCTATGCGTGTGTGTGTTTTTATGTGTCTATAATATATATACATGCACATAACCAAAAGTTAAGTAGTATTTTCCAGCTTTGACCTACTTACAAATTTTCATTTAATTAAAAAAAAATTCTGAAAAAGTTAATAAAAAATGTTTAGACAAACCTTTCACTCTTGTGAGCTTAAGGGAATAATCCTCTTTGCATGCCTAATAATGTTGTTGGTGTCTAATGGGATTTCATTTTCACACATGTGGAAGTGTCCTGTGTGATATATGTTTAACTTCTGGAATAACTTAAAACCCATGCTGATGTCCAGGCAGAAGGAGGGTTCAGGCATGCTATAGGGCCTTGGTTATTGATCATTCTTTTTGTGTGGATGTAGGGAGTCTGGTTTCCCAAAGCCTGAACACAAACACAGGTGCTGATAGCCAAGTCTTTAGGACTGTATCAACCACATTTGGCTTTGCAGAAGCCAGGACACTCTGGTAGTTCCATGTAAATCTAAAAATTCAGTTTATAGAGCAACTATAGTAATCGCCCATAACAGAATAACTACACTAGCCTATTCATTAACATAAAAAAGATGACTCAGATGCTTGGAGTCTTCAAAAAAGCCCATATTAAGAGACCTATTTACTTTACATTGTAATATTAATAACATGTAATTGACATGATGTTAATAAGAGTGATTCCACATTACAATAATAAATTATCATTCCTGAAGATTGCAGACACATCTTTAGTTGCCTGAGTTTTGCGGGTTTAGTTTGTTTGGGTTTTTTTTAATGTTCCTTTTCCTTTTTCACTGGTCCTTTTTACGGAGTTTCTCCCAAAGGTCGGTGCCTCTGATAAGAGCCTTCTGTCATATCAGAAGAACAAAGTTTGTGGAAGGACAGTAAAGAGAAACCATAAGAGATGATTGGGGGGGAAAAATTCATCCATTAAAGGTCAGGGTAATAGACCATGATTTGGAGCAGAATATAGCGGGGACTTTTGTAAGACAAACAGCAACTTTTCATGCTCAGATGGGGATTCTTGGGTTAAATTGCTATCTTTGAGTTCTGAACTTGGAAAGGTATTAAAGTGGAATTAAACCTTTACACAATCCGGCTCTTGTGTCATTCAGGATTTTTTTGGGTCCTGTTTAATTGTACATCACAGCAGGGTTCTGAGTGACTGGTGCTCTAAAGAAATGAGGGGTAGGGTTAAGTCTGCAGCCCACTGCTCTCTGCTAATCCGCCTTGTTCCTTGAAGAAGGATTTACTTTTGCTGCCAGCTTGTGAAAGACTTTCCTCCTCCCGAAGAGATTGTTGTGGCTTTCCTGGGGAGGTGTGGTTGCTATAGCAGGGAGTCACGCCTGGGTATTCTCTCAAACCCTACTGAGAATGGGCCAAAAAAGAGCCGAAGAAGAGTAAAACTGGGGATTAAAAAATGGAACAATGGGAGACAGGAAGATAGGAGTGGGAACAAATGGGAATTACAGCACCAAAAATAATGCAAAGTGACAAAAAGAGGAAATAGAAAAATAATAGCTGACAGTTGGACTGAAAAGAGAAACACTACAAAAGAACAATTTATTTTCAACAGGCAGAGAAAATAAAAGGGCATCTGGGAAATAAGACATGGGCCTGCGCTGAGGGCTTTTTTGGTTCTTACTGTATCGCGAACGTGTATGCACCGAGAACACAAAACTTTCCTTATCCCCCTTCTCAGTTCCACCCTTGCCACAGTCTGTTTATTCAAAACAGAGTCTTCCTGGGTTTTAAACTGTGTGTTTATTTATTTGCTGTTAAATGATATTTCTAATTGTGTCTGTTCCTAGGCACTAAGTGTAGGGTAATTCTGAGCTTTTCATAGAAAATACAGACACGTAGGTCAATAACAAAAGAAATGATCCAGCTCTGCTCAAATTCAGTTCTTGAAAGCTTTCCAAAGAAAATGCCAGTGAGCACTTGGTTTTCTGCCGCTTACTGGAGAGAAATTCTTCAGCTCTTGCCATGGCGATGCCCCCAAGGGGGGTACCTGGTGCTGCCCCCGTGGGAGCCGGGGCTCCCAGCGCTGCCCCAGTCACCGCTGCGTCCGAGGGAGCTTCCCTCAGATTTCTGGGTGCTGTATTTTGCTCCAAAAAGTCAAATGCCGCCCAATTTTGCAAACATTTTCATCTCAGTGAAAGAAGTGGCAATTTTCATTCAGTTTTAAGTTTGTGACATTACAAATAAAATTTAAAAAGAAGCCAGTCCCACATCTAACAGCAAATCTCTCAGAATGCCTTTCCTGCACCCTACTGCTTTATATATAGGAGAGGCAGAGAGATGTAACAGATGAAACATTTTGTTTATGAAGTGTCTATGTTTTGTTTTATTTCACATGTTTTTGCAATATAGATAACAGATTACACCACAGAGCTTTCATTGCCTTGTGCTATAAAGATACTATAAAGCCTTTCTGGGTATTAATAATAGATTGTGTTGATGAGTTTGGAGAAGCTGGCAATAGACCCCCCACTGTAAAGACATTAACACCACAGGACTAAGGTATCTTTCCCTTGCAAATCAGTTGCTAAATTGGCTGTGCTGATGGGTTTGGGCACAAGCTCTTGTAGGCGTCAGTGCAGCAGGCACAGGAAGTTATTTTGTTTTATACTGGCAAATAACGTTTCTTCCTCTTAATGTTCCTAGTTGAGAGGAAAGGCCCTGTGTAAATTCTCTCCCTAAGTCATTCTTGCCAGCCAAGAAATAACTTAGAAATTACATTTGAATTGCTTTGACACACGATTATTTTTTTCTGTAAAAGTGAAGGCCGGGGCAGTGAATCACCAACAGTACAATTTCCCTGCTTATAGGGCCTTTAGGGTGAATTTTCATATAAAAATTATATTAGAAGAATTTCCCTGTGTTGTTGGCGATGTAAATTCAAAGGCAACTGTAAATTCAGTGTGCCACTTAGCAAACAAGAAGGATAAGACTCTGATCAGGCTGGTGAATATTCCGGGCTGCGGGATCGGGGCCCGTCTCGCCCACTGCAAACCTGTGAGTCTACAGGTAGGAAATAAAGATGGATTTAGTTTAATATGTGTAAATAACTGAATAAAAATCCAGAGGAAGAAAAATGAAAAATCCGTTGTTTTTCAGTAAAGCCCCGGCAGAGCAGCGGCAGCAGCAGGGTCTCCCCAGCGCATCCCCTGCTCTCGCAGTGCTGCGGCGCCGCGTGGGGCAGCACGGGAAGCACAGCAGCAGAAGCCCCTTCAGCCTTTTTTAAAATCATAGGCAAAAATAACATTATTTCCCAAATGTTTGCACTGCCTAAAAATACAATCCTAACGAAATCATCATATTCTGTTAATCCATTAGGCTTCTTAATTGCAACCCTGGCTTTATCAATTCAATCGGCGCCCTTAACTTTTATAACAGTTTCTTTTCTGCAGAACAGATTAGGAGAAAATTGCAGCCATAATCTGTACAGTGCAATTGCCGTGCTATAAAGAGGAATGGGAGTAGCTGAGAAGAGCAATTGGATTCCCAAAGGTGGAGCACAGTAGAGCAATATCAGTGACTTTGTAAATGAAAAATTGTTTTAATTCCCTTCTAACAGCAATAATTCGATTCTTCATAAATTTTTCCATCAAAGTGTTGTAAGGAAAAATGCTATAAAATAGAACTGCGTGGCAGTGATGGAAGACAGTTGAACAAAGTGGTCAATTAGGGGATGGAAATTAAGCAAAGAGAAGAATCCATTCTGCTACATTCTGCTTGAAGCGAGAAACTCCTCTGCACTTTACATTTTATGTTTTACTTTATAGTGAAGGAAGATGTAACTTTTTAGGTCATTCTGGCCCCATTTGAGGATGGCAGTTTTGAATTCTCTGTGTCTTTATGCACTTTAGTGAATCCCTTTGTTGGGTCTTTTCCATTTGTCCATGATGCTTCCGATGCCAGAGCCGCCGGTGCTCAGGAGACTTTTTGGCAGATGTTATTTCTGCAGAGGCCAGTGATGTTTGTCTGGCCGGGACGGCCACACGGCACAGAGGTACTCACAGCGCTGCTGTCCCTGCCGCTGATGGGAAGCAGACTCTAAAAATGTTCCAGATTCTGCTCCTTTCAAGGCAAACGGGACTTGTCCCTCGTATTCCAATGGGAAGGAAATCAAGCAAAGTATAATGTTTTTGTGGATATGGTTGTGACATGATTATCTGGGTATGGCCATCCTGTCATGCTGCCTGGAGCCCATCTCTGGTGGACAGAGCGGTGACGTGGGTTGGTTTGG
Source organism: Limnodromus scolopaceus (assembly GCA_028565335.1). Classification (NCBI taxonomy): domain Eukaryota; kingdom Metazoa; phylum Chordata; class Aves; order Charadriiformes; family Scolopacidae; genus Limnodromus; species Limnodromus scolopaceus. The sequence goes on from JAOXNO010000008.1 coordinate 5,740,041, forward strand.
TGGGTCCATCTCTGGTGGCCAGAGCAGTTGCTTGGGCTTGTGGCTCTGAGAATGTCCATGGTCAAACTCCCACCAGCTTTGGAGCAAGATTTGACTTAGGGTGGGATAACGAGTGGTCTCTGTTGTTATTTTATCCGTTGGGTTGCTTTTGCATGGCAGCACAGCCCGTCTCATGAAAATACAGGTGAAATATTTGCGGCACAGAAAGGTGACTGGGAGCCAATAGGTGCCACGTTTCAGTCTGTGAACCCAACTGCACGTTGTGAAGTGCAGTGTTAAACGCAGGCTTTCACCAGTAGTTGGTGTTCTTACTACAGCACCTGTGGATAGAGGGTTAATAAATATTTTCTTCAGTTCTCCCTGAAGAAGAAAAAGGTTTCTTTGTTTTAGTTTCTCTCTAAATATTACATTTTTTTTCCTAGAAACTTTTAATTTTTGTGCGTGTTTTATTACTACTCGGTGAAAGGGAATTAGCTTTCTTTTACTGAAGTTTCAGCTGTGAAATTGGCTTTAATAAAGTACATAATTATTTTTTCTGCAGGGAAAATATTTAAAATGGATTGTTTCTTTTTTTAGGGTTTCTTCTTTTTTTTCCAAATCATAAAACGATAATATTTCTGGTTTGCTTTACTGCATTTGAGATGTTTTGAATGTTCAGAATTCAGTGTAACCAAGCAACAGTTTTTCTTTTTTTATAAGCACCCATGAGCTATAAGATGCTGCAAAAATGCTCAAGTCCTATGCTAGAAAAAAATCCCATGCACAGTGTTTTCCCCATTCTATGTCATCTAAAGAAGACGGAAGTATCAAAATTTGTCCCAAAGAACAAGTAACAGATGTCATTCGTTAGTAATTTAATTTCTTCTCTTAATAAAACTCAGTTGTGTGAAAAGCATAATATATTTTGCTTCAGCTCTAAGATATCTGGTCCTATAGGAGTGCCAGGCGAGCTCCCAGCTGGCAGCACAGGCACGAGGAGGATGTGGTGTGCAGGCTGTTACCAGAGAGAGAAGCCTCAGAGCGAGAGACTACTCCCACAATATTTACAAAAGCTTGTGACCACCGTCTTTGCATATTTATTAAATAAAGAAAAGCCAGGTATCTGCGGTGGTTTCTTGCAACACATAATGTCAGAATAACACAGAAAGGAAAATGATTTAACGTCTCCGATAGGTAGATGTCAGCATCTGTCCTCTTGCATATATCAAACATGGCTTAATAACTTCCTATTTACTGCTCTACGGCAGCTGTCCAGTAAATAAACAACCTGACAGAATTAGTCTATTTTTATACCTCTGTCCTGTGTAACAAACCTCTTGAACCACACTTAATATGAACAGCAAATTTCGCACTGCACATGGAGATCTCTCAGCACAGATTAAATTAGTTATAATAAAACAATTAAAATCTATTTGCCCACAGACAGGAGGAAATGAAGGGCCTGGCGAGCGGTGGGAAGGTAAAGGGTGGGTTGTCAGGAGGCAGAAGAGCAAACAGCAGAACCGTGATTCTCGGGAGCAGAGCAGGGTCAAACTTACTGCAAGATAACTGCGCGAGAGATAATAAATCAGTGGTAGATATTAAACACCAGATGGTTGTGCCCATGCAGGAAGGCACAATGGATCATGTAACTGTGGTTGTTTCTAAGGATTACTGATTCAGCCTGACTTCACAGGGATATTCTAACAAATAAAATCTTTATGGCCTCTTCCGCTGGTGAACATTTTCATCTACTGTTTAAAGACAGGACCACATGTCTCAGCGTTTTCATTGCCCCTAAAATATATGCATAATTAATTTGTAAGTTCACCCAGTTTTAGCTGGTGAGTATTTTTTGACTATCTAGTACTGTAAAGTTGCTTCTCAGCGATTATTACAAATACTGGGACGGACAGACAGGCCATTGTTCCAAGCTTTAGCTCAGCTGAATCCCCCAAGTGTTTCGGGCATAGAGGCAAACACACTTAAAAACTCCTAAACCTATTGAGTTGTCTTTCAAAATTGTCCAGGCAACAGAATTTATTTATAAAACTCTTGCAATCGTTGATTCAAAACAAAGTTTTCTTGTTCTGCTTTTCTCCTTTGTCCTCTTTGAACAATTTTCTTTGGAATGTTTTCGTTGTGCTTAGGAGTCGGAGATTTCCTGGGGCTTCTAATAAAGGCATTTGATTTCCACTCTCCACATACTTTAACAAGTCCAAGGATTTTGAGGTTTGACATTAACTTAGGAGAGCTGGAGATAATCAGCCATGGGGGTAAAAAGTCAGTTATGCAAATTATTTGTAAAATGTATAGAAAGCAAAAGAAATATTTCTTTAAATGTGGTTGGTGCGGGACAGAGTCTTTGTCTCAGCTCAGCATATCTGCATGCCCTCCTTCAAATTTATGGCTTTGATTGAAACCTGTAAAGGGGTGATCTGTAAAGTATTCCTGCTATCCTGCACTTCTCAACAGGTTTATTACCATTCGTTTATAAAATGAACAGTCTAATGAGCAGTGTTTTAGATCACAGATATCAAAGTCTGGTCATTTGTCAAGATTAGTTTCCTGTTGTGAGATTGCCTTGTGCAAAAAAAGTGCATAACCTTGGGTTACTTTCTGGAAGCTGAAAAAATACCTATAAACACTTTATAAGATAGATTTAATGAAGATTTTATAATCTCAGAATTAAATCCAACACGGTGCAGAGTGTGTGTGTTTGTGTGACTGCGGGCTGTAATGCAGAGAGCACCTGGGTGCAGGGCATGGAATTTTCTTGTGTTGACAACGGGCAAATTAAAGATACGAAGCCCATGCAGTATCGTCAGCCAATTTAATGTTGATTTGAATGAGTTAATGCTGCAGTGACAACGATGTAATTCTTTGTAACTGAAAGGCTGCCTTTGGAAACGCTGCTGTGAAAGCACCACCTTTCTGGCGACAGTCAATTGCCAACAGATAACACAAAATATTTTGTATTTATGTTAGACATCTTCTATTTTGAGGAAAAGGAGAGCCCCGGACAGGGTAGCGCGGTGTGACAGCAGGGGGGCTGCCCAGGTGAACAGCCCCCGCCGCGGCACCGCCCGGGGGGAAGGGGGCATTTTTGTGTCCCAGTTAGAGGAAATGTGAAGGGGGGGCGTACGGGGGTGGGATGGGGGGTGTGTGTATATGTATATGTTTCCCTGCTTAAGGTCGCTTGTGAACTCTATTACGTTGGTGTCTTCCATCTCACCGGGGGGTGCCCGCGGTGCGGGGCGCGGGAGCCAGCGCAGCCCAACCTCAGCTCCGCACCGCTCCGCGCAGCCCCCGGGGGGTCCCCGTTCTCCTCTCGCCGGGGCGGACAGGGGGGGACCCGCCTCCTGCCGCCTCCTGCTGCCCGCGGCCGGTGCCTTCCCCCCTGCGGGGAGCTGCGCGGAGCGGAGCGCTGGGCTCTGCGGGACCCGGCGCTGCCGCCGAAAAGCGGGGAGTCGGGGGCTGCCAGCGCCGGCCGGAGCCCGCGGATGGAGGGGTGTTGGGGGGGTGTCCCGCATTGTCGCTTTGCGGGGAGCCGCCGGTGCGGGACCGGCCGGGGCGGGGGGTGCGGGTTCGGCCCCACCGGGGGACCCTCGCCGGCACCGCAGCGGCGGGGGCTCCGGATGGCAGCGGGCGGGGGACAGAGTCGCAGTCACTCTCCGAAATGCCTTTTTTTAAGATTTCCCCGGCGGGGCCGGGCAGCCGGTGCCCCCGCAGCCAGTCCGCTCATCCTCCACCGCACCCGCGGCTGCGGGGGGACAGGCTTCATTAAACTGGGTCAAATAGGTTTAAGCAGTTAAATAGGAACAACTTTTTAACATGCTCAAAATCTGATTGCTCTTTATTTCCCTTTGAGTTTTAGTCCTGTCAGATACGTTATTGTGTATAGATAAAAATATTTCCTGCTCAGGAATTTGCAAACCAAAGTTTTGTCATGTTTCTGTGATGTTCACTGGTCAGAACATAAAATCGCATTTTCTCATTCTGTTAACGTTTTTCAGAAGAAACCCCTTGCAGACAAGCCCGACGGCCTGTAGGAAGTAACGATGGCTGTTCAGTGGCCGTGGCAGTGGGTGCTGCGCGGCATCACCTTTCCTGTAACGAATTTAATCCATTCTGTACCCAAAAGGCTCCCTGCGAGGCCTGGCCCGTGCAGAGCAGGACCCGGGGCCGCACCAAGGTTCATGGTGTCCATCTCATTTATTAGGTGGAAGATGCAGATGGGGAAACCCCGCAGGTTTTTGGGCACTCAGCCTTTTTTTGGATGCCATATGCAAATGTATTTACATTTTCTCCCCTCCTGCCCATCCCTGCCTCCATCCCTTCGCTGGGGGCCGGGGGCTGCCATTTCGCTGCATGTCTGGGCTCAGACAAAATGGAGGCTTTGGAGGAATCAGCACCTACCTCAGCCTGTGCCTTCTGAAATCGAAGACAATCACCTTTTATAGAAAAGGGGATAATTTTGAGGATGGAAAAAAAAATAATAATAAATCAGTGTACCCCATCCTTAAAGGCAGAATTTCCTCTTTTCCTGTGAGCACATGGGTGCAGTTGTGTTAATTTCATTGCCTAAATGTAAATATTAATGCACCTTGCACTTTGATGTATCGCCATAAAAGACACTGAATTTCAAATAACCAAGCCCACTGCGTGATACAGGGACGTAACTCAGCTATTCATCTTTATTTGCAGCAGACCTCTTCCTAAAAGCTCACTTAGGGAGATTCCCAGTTGCCATTAGAAAAGCAAAATAAAATTAATCTAAATAATTCTAACTTTATCTTAGAAAATTAATGATGGATGAAAGAGGGGGGTTTGTAAAGGTTTAATAAGAACTAGTCTGGAATACCGCGTATATTTTAGAGCCTGTGATTATAGTGGTAATTTAGCAGATTGTATCACTGCCTATCTCTGCCAAAGGATGTTTCACACCATTTAAAATGCACAGTCCTCCCTTCGGAGACAGGTTGTTCTGGAATAACTCAACATCCAAAGAAAAGCCGTGTTATTTCACTCCTCTCTTTATCAATTACGTGTGTGCGATTGCATGTGTGTGTGCGTCGTCTTCTCAGCACTTGGTTTTCCTGCTTATTCCTGTGTCCGTCTGTCAGCCCCCTCAGAGACAGACAATACCAAAAATGGAAACTCGTGGAATCTATTCAGAGTAGGGTTTAAGCACTGAAACTGGAGAGCCTGTATGAAACAAAGCATGAATTAACTTTTTAAAATAACTTTGGTTTTGAGCAAGTTACCCAAACTCTGAGAGCTCCTTTCTTGTTTCTCTTTTTGAAGAGGAACAAGACGGTGAGATAAGGACAAATCTTAGCACACTGTATTTATCCAGCAAAGGTGATTTGGGAATCTCCAGACCAAAGAGATTGCAATTTGAATAAACTGCCTGCCTGTGATGTTTCCAAGACTAAGGGTGCGAGTCTCCCAGGGAGCAAACGCATGAGCCGAGCTGATCTGAAGTTAAATTAAAGAATTTGCTGTATTTAAATTCACGCAGTGTGTGATCTGACGCTCCCTCTGCCTCTCTCCCTCCCAGGCTGTTTGCTGCCAAGTGCAGCGGCTGCATGGAGAAGATCGCCCCGACAGAGTTCGTCATGAGAGCCCTGGAGTGCGTCTACCACCTGAGCTGCTTCTGCTGCTGCGTCTGCGAGCGGCAGCTGAGGAAAGGCGACGAGTTCGTCCTGAAGGAAGGGCAACTGCTCTGCAAAAGTGACTATGAAAAAGAGAAAGACTTGCTGAGCTCGGTCAGCCCAGACGACTCAGACTCAGGTGAGCTTTTCCCACAGCTGCTCCGACTGGAAAAGCCACAAGGGTTTGTAGAGCTTTCTTATAGAAAACCATATCCATGTGCACATCCACTTCATCTGTATGCACATGCCACCCATGCAAATCAGCAGCCACAGCTGAAATAATCCCTACTTGCAGTCTGTTCTCCCTTGCTTGACTCCCTCCCTTAACTTGCTGCTTAGTAAGGGACAAAAACTTTTTGTTTTCACCAAGGTTATTTTTCTGTAAGATCACAAAGTGTGCACCAGACTGCCTTCAGTTACCTGAGACCTCATCCACAGTGTCCTGGTCTCCATAGGCATTCTCCTACCCACTTAACCTATTTTTATGTTAATTTTAACATATTTTTATGTTTATAAAGGCTTTTGCCTTCTGCAGAGGCCAGTGGAGCCCTCACAGCCAATAGCAGCTGATGGGTGTCTTCCCTGAGTTCTTCGTGGTGATGGAGAGACAGACCCTCCTTTTCCTCAACCCATTTCCTAGGGAAAGTTTTAAAAGAGAGTCAGTAAAATCCGCTGTCTGTCTGTCCGGGGCTGGGGAGATGGCACAGCCCAGGACAGATCGTTCCCATGCTGGGGTTGGGGTCTCCAGTCTGGAACCCTGGGACCAGCAGTGGTCACGGTGAGGGGTGGCCGTCGGGCTCCTGGGCTGTTCTGGGGGATGGGACCCACCTGCTGCCGGTGGGCCCTGTCTGGTCCTGGGGCTGGAGATGGAGTGTACGCAGACTGCTGCCAGCACCATAATAGCGCACTTGTTTCCCAAGAAAATGTCTAAGAAAATCAACAATTACCATTCCATTAAGCCTACAAATGACATGAACGTTTGCCTCTGGTTTATGGGAAAATGCATTATTCCAATTTAGCTAGGAGCAGTAATTATCCTTAATCTCTAATCTGAGAGCCGTATTCTCCACATTGCTGAAATTTTCACGTCAGGAATGCTGCAAGACAAAGGTCAGTGCTGACTCAGCGGGACGTGCGGGACCAGGGCCTTTCTCAGAGCAGCACATTATTTATTGCCGTACTGTATGTGCAGGACCTTGAGTGTGCTCCTCTGTAAATCTTGTGGCACAGGGTTTGGGCTCTATGTGAGTTTGTCCAAAGCATGTGAGTTTCCTGCTTGCCCCGCAGCATGTCATTCTCATCGCCAGCCCCAGCATCCTCCCATCTGTCCATCTGTCCATGTCCAGACAAACCCCCTCTGGCAAGCGGAGGGTGTGGGGCTGTCCCTGCGCTGCTGCGTGGACATGGCATCCTCCTCCCGCCTTCCTGCTCTCCGCTGGCTGCTGTTTGCCCACTGGCTCGTTGGGATCTGCTCTGGGCACGGTGGGCTCTCCTTCGGGACCAGGGTTTGTAGTTTGTGATCAGCAGCAACTGCCGCAGCAGCACAAACCAACCTGGGTTTCCATTTCATTTCTACTTGGCACACGGGGTGGTTTCTTACACCTGGAAATGCTTTTTCCCCCTCATTATTCCCTGTTAGACAAACCCAAACCTGAAAAACAAGTTGACAAATTAAATGGGATGTTTTGTCTCCCGTTGTCTGATACACTGGAAACACAGATCTCCCAGATGCCCGTGTGAGAGCAAATGGTTTCACATGGGCTGAGTGTGTCCTTCCCCAATCAAATATTTATCCGCTGGACACAACAGTAACTCTCCAATGAGCAATATTAATCCTCACAAACCTTTCCTTAGAAATGGCATGCTGGAAAGTTAATAATGTCATGGTTATTAAAATGACTGAACTTCTCTTTAATCATTAGGCAAAAGATGCTTATTAAAGTAAAAGGTGATTAGATTGCTAGGTGCATAATAATCAGACCCTAAAATGAATTAAAGTCTAATTTGTTAATTCCCCAAACGTAATCTTTGGGTATATAGAAATTGCAGTATGTTTTCTTCATGTTGAAATCCCTATAATAGTGTATTAATGTTTTCTGGAAGAAAAATCAGTAGTCTGCTGAAATAAAATATGCTGAGTTGAAAAGTTGTTTTTCACAACAGGATTAGTATTTAGTCTTCAACCTTTGCCACTGCAATTAGGATTTCCAAGTACAATATATAAGACATGTAATGTCACCAGATTTTATGAATAGTTATAATTTAACTGTGGAAAATGCAGATAATCTATTTGGTCTACACAAGCACATATATATTTGTATGTATTTACCAAGGAAGAGAAATTTGTGCATGCACAGATAGACACATTGAAATACACCGAGAAAGAATACTCACGTTTTCTGTGGAATGCAGAAGTGAGATGGCAAAGATTATCTCTGAGCTTCAAAACATTCAGAATGGTAACTGGAATCTACACTGTATTTAGCTAAGCAGACTTTAAGTTGTTTTTGTGATTTTTGTGCGTTGGCACCGTTGTGCTGCGGTAGCGGTGCGGGCAGCGGTACCTGCCTGCACCGAATGCTTTGGGAGAGGATGCTGCAGGAGGAAGGGTGAGGTGGGACCAGGCGGTGCTGGGGGGGCACAGCATCTCTCTGTGCCCAGTTCTGGGAGCTACCGAAGCAAATTCTGAATTTCCATCCCCTGGTCAGTCCCATGCCCTCAATTAAAAATTCAACACGTTTTTATGCTTTTGTGGCATTTGATTTAGGCAGTGCACACAAATCTAAGGTAGTCTCTTCCTGCCCTGAGTTGCTTTAGGTATTCAAATAAACATGGGATATTGGTTGAACCCATTGACTAGTTCGGCAGCTGGAGAGCAGTTCTCAGACACCCTGTTATCTCGGTGGAACAAGTACAATTTCATTTGCTGCTTATTTTTCACCAGTTAAAAGTGATGATGAAGACGGAGATGTAAAGCCCACCAAAGGACAAGTAACCCAAGGAAAAGGAAGCGATGATGGGAAGGACCCAAGAAGACCTAAGCGACCAAGGACAATACTTACTACACAGCAGAGACGAGCATTCAAAGCATCCTTTGAAGTATCTTCCAAGCCCTGTAGGAAGGTAGGTGCTTCACCAGTGACCTGAAGTCAGCTCTGACACCAGGCCATGGGGGTGGCAGTGCCAGGGCAGGGCTCTGAGAGCCCCTGCCCCTTCCTGGGGCAGCAGCATCTGCCTTGGGGTGAACACAGGACCCGGGGGGGCACATGGCGATGCTCACCCAAGTACCCATCGCAGCTGAGGGCCAGCCCCATGTTATTTCTGGAAATTTTTAAAAGTAATTCTGCAAATGCAGTTTTTATTGTAAGTGCAGACATAATCCTCCTAACATAACTGAATAGTTTTTTAAAAAAATATTTAAAATCGCATCCTTAAACATTTCCTCTTGTAGGTCAGAGAAACACTAGCAGCAGAAACAGGACTCAGTGTGCGAGTTGTCCAGGTCTGGTTTCAGAACCAAAGAGCAAAGGTAGGTTGTTTGTCAAGTTCTCAAAAGTAAAATGCAAATTGTCCTCCAGCACTCTGTAGATGTAGTGGGTACCAGAGATCCCAGGGGCTGAACTGCATGGATTTTGCATGCACTGCTGTCTGCATCCACACCAGAAAGGCAACTTTCAAACACAGACTAAGTTCATGTGCTTGAAGCAACATGAGGTTGGGAGTAAATTTTGCATGCAAATGTGAACTGGAAACTGAAATGTTTAAGCTTAGAAATGAAACTGAACCCACAGTGGTGCATGCATGGATGTAAGTGGTCTGTATTCATTGATTTGGTGTTTGCAGAGAGTTTTGTAAGGAGACAAAATTGTTGTATTCAGAACTGTGAGATTGTTCTGTTCTTCATCTTTTATTCAGATGAAAAAACTAGCACGAAGGCATCAGCAGCAGCAAGAGCAACAGAACTCGCAGCGACTAGGGCAAGGTAGGGATTTGTGATGAAGGCAAAATAAGGGGAAAAGAATCTGCAGGGTTTCTGTTAGTGCCATTCCCACACAATGTCTGAAGTAGAGCCATAAGGGCATGCACATGTCTGTGGGTGATATGTGCCATTATCAGTGGAAACACACAGAGCCCCGGCATTCTCCTATGGGCCAGGCCCGGGAGGTGCTCACACGGAAGCTGTTCCCTCCTTTCTGGAAGAAATGTGCCCTGCAGAGGCACTTTCCCTGCAGGGAATCTCCAGGAGGCTCGCTCCAGGAAGATCCTCCAGTTTGTTTTCTCCTGAGGAAAGCGGGGCCATGTTCAGCTGCCCCTAAGGGCATCAGTGTTGCTGCCACCCTCATGGGGAGCCCCTCTGTGCCCCAGGGCTGGCTGCACCCCAGGCAGGGGCTGCACACAGGCACCAGGCCTTGCGCTGCTGCTCTTGAGGTTCTCCAGCTCCCAAGGCCTTGCAGCCTCAAATCTTCCTCTTCATGCAGAACTGGAAAAACTGGTACCAACACAAGTTAGAGAGTAATAGGGCTGTGTCACACACAGGACAGACTTTGGGAAGATACGGTCCAGCACCCGGGAGCTCCAGAAATTATATAGTCAGAAATTACAAGTCTTTCAACTTAGTGCTCAGGGCTGTACTCTCAGACAAAATTTGGAAGGCTCCTGTGGCCGGCAGGGCACACCCAGCCGCGTTGGGTATTGCCACGGGAGGTGGTGTCTGCGGCTGCCCTGTGCCCACACCGTGACTGTGCCCTCCTGTTTGCTTTGCAGAAGTGATGTCCAACCGCATGGAAGGGATGATGACGTCTTACACACCACTTGCACCACCACAGCAGCAGATTGTAGCAATGGATCAAAGCAGTTATGGCACAGACCCATTTCAGCAGGGTCTTACCCCGCCACAAATGCCAGGCGACCACATGAACCCTTATGGTAAGGCACGCGTCATTCTGCCGCACCAGCAATAGCAGGGTTCCTGTGCTGGTGCGCACACCACGGGTGCAGCACAGATACTTGCTTTTATAATACTTTTTTCTGGGATTTGCACCAGGGAATTTGTACTAGTCAGTTTTGTGTGTATATTTTCATGTGCACATAAGGGGGTAGAAGAGAGCTCTTCCCAGGCTCTGGATGCCCTTCAGAACTATTTCACAGTATAATTCTCATAAATGATAAACCAAGCAACATCACCTCTCCAGCTCCACTTTTTTAAACCACTATCCAAGACATTAAAAAATAAACATTACCAAATTCTAGCTCCCTCACAAGTTTTTCCTTTTTCTTAGAAACTTTGGGGAAAAAGTGCCTTGAAAAGTGGTCTAATAAGGAGAATTAGTCTATTCATTCCAAAATGAATAAGCACCCCTCCAAGATCCCTCAGGTTGCATGCTTGAGTTTGTTAAAGAACAGCTCTTGAGCTACTAAGAAATGTGTCTCCACCGGACATTTCTCCTGTGTAGTTTTTATGGTTTGCTTTCATGATTTCCTGACCAGACACCATCAAGCGGATAGGTACACCAAACGCATCACGAGCATTAAATGCCTAATAATTGATTCTGGACAGTTGCAGTGTGGCATTTAAATAAAGTTTCAGAGGATTTCTCAGGCTGTGGTTGCTGGCCGTGCCGCAGCCCAGGAGGGCCCGTTGGGCTGGGCTGGCTCCTGCCGAGCGGCACCGCTGCGTGGCCGAGGCCCGGGAGCTCGTGGCCATGGAGCACGGCTGCTTGGGCCAGCGGGGCCCAGCCCGGCATCTGGCTGATCGCCTTCCTACTGAGACGAGTCCAGGGTGCACACTGGGCAACTTGGAAAATCCTGTAAGGAGCCGAGGACATCTGAAGCACAAATGAGCGTGAGGTGGCTGGTGATTTTGTTGCAAATGGTGTGCTTGGCTTTCTGAGCACAGCTACTGGGAGGCAGGTGGTGTGCCCCAGGGAAGCGCAAAGCTGCTTCCAATGAGCGCGTGAGGAAAAAGAGCCCGACTAACACATTTTAGTGCTCACAGGACTTGAGCTAGAGCTCTTTCTGGTACCTTGAGAGTTGCAGTAAGCTGAAATCTAAGCTGCTGAGAGAAATAAAAGGAGCTGCTCCAAACCAGCCCAAAAAGAGTGGAATTTTCTGAAATGAAAGCACGTTTACAACTGTAGCTCACTTGAGGTCAGGGAAATGGGGTCTCCTCCTGAGTCCCCTCGCATTTGTAGAACTATCTGCTACCTTGTTGTAAACGAAGACTGTCACTGGTTATGGCTTTTCCCTGTCGCAGGCACTGGGTGTCTGTTCCCACCTCCCTAGGTGGCCCCAGTGTCCCTGCCGATGCTGAATCCCTCTGGTGAGAGCCGGGGACCCTTTCCTCCTCAGCACCCTTTGCTGCCCTCCTCAGCCGAGGCTCTTTGTGCTGCTGACTGAAGCAGAGATGAAGTGCTGGTGGGTCGGGGGCACCGCTGCCAGCCCAGCTCCATGGGTCAGTGCTGTAGGCCAGGCCCTTAGAGAGGAATTGCATTAATGGGTAAAAACAAAACTGGGAGCATTCCCGTTTGCTGCAGCGTGCAACTGATGAGCATCCATGTGTACTGTGTCCTCCTCTGGCTGCGCAGAATCCAGCTTAACATATACGTTTCATTTGCAGGAAACGACTCCATTTTTCATGATATCGACAGTGATACCTCTTTAACTAGCTTGAGCGACTGTTTTCTTGCCTCTTCCGAAGTTAACTCCATGCAGGCTAGAGTAGGAAACCCCATTGACAGGCTGTACTCTATGCAGAGCTCCTATTTCGCCTCATGAAAATAAAGGAAAACAAACAGCCGGCGTGTATTTAGCCAGTGACTTTTTCCAGTGCAGACTCTACAGCCATATGTTGCCCAGCTCTTTCTTCACAGTGACTCCTGCTGCCTCTGGACTGCAAAGAGCATTTTTAGGAAGACTGTATCTGTGTGCATATATGTGTATGTATGTATATATATATTAATACCTACCTGCATACATACATATATATATATAAAAAAAAAATGCATCCACTAGTCCCTACCCTTGATTCCCAGCTTGCACCAGACCACAAGACCAGCACGGAAGGAACAGAAGACCCTGCTCGTCAGCAGCCTTTGGTTTGGTTTGGTTTGAGCTCATCGTTGTAAAGGAAATGGATTTTGCGGAAAGCTAGACCTTTTCCTCCTTTCTCTCTTCCTTTCTTTTGGATGTTTAAACTTTTTTTTTTTTTTAAAGCCACTGATACTGACATCAGTCAACCATATGACAAATAAATCAAAGAAACTGGAGATTCCTCCCTTTTCTTACTGCATGATTCATACTATGTTGTGGATAAATTGCCATTTGAACTGTGAGAAGTTAATGTAAATGTGACGTTCAACATTTGTTTCCTTTCTACACTTTTTCTACATAACCTAGATCTGCTCATTAGTTTATAGCCCTTATGCATATGATACTGAGGAAACTGGTTAACAGTAATATTTGTGGAGAAAACCAGTGATTTCATGATAAGAAAGGTCTATGACCCTGGAGAGGAGATGCATGTTAGGGACAGAGGCATTTAGGTTAGTATTGATCTTAAATAATTAAAGCTAAAGGTGCTTACAAGACAGAGTTTTATTTAATTTTTTTTTTTTAAAGTGTGAGAATAAAGCCTTTACATTTGTTTGCAAGTATTGCGGTGCCAAATTTCAAGTCTAGACCATGACTGGCAAACATGTGTTGTTCATTCTGTTCTGTTTATTTATGTTTTGCATGAGGCATAAATGTGCTGTGCTCCATTGTCCATCTGGAATAATTAAGCACTCCTTTAGTTAATTATCTCGCCTCAGCAAGAATCTATGATACACAGTCCTAGCCTGAACCATCAGAAGTCCTGAAATGTGCACCAACACGGGAAAAAAAGTATGAAAGAGATCACAGTGGCAGGTTTAGATATGTTGAGCTGGAGTCTAACCCCAGTCCTGCAGGTTTCACGCTGACGGGACTCCTGTATTTAAAATAAATGCTCCAACTAACCTATTAATATGGATGTAAGAACAAGGACACAAATTGAAGGGAATGTCCCGGCTGAAGTCTGAATGTCTCGGATGCTGAAGTTTGAGCATATGTCATATAGGTTTTCGTAGGGCATAAAATATCATAAATAATAATAGTATAGTTATAAATATTGCCTGGTGATAATTATAATGTGGGGAGGCAGACAAGTATGGTCATGGCTCTTAGTGGAGAAAACTTCATGGGGAAAATTTGCCAGGGTAATATCAGTAATTATAGGGTGTGTTCAAAATAGAGCTCATGGGGAAAGATTGGCAGGATAGGCACTTTCTTAAATAAATACCTTTAATATATTGACCATAATAGCTGAAAACAAGTCCAAAGCGTTGGTTAATCTGACTCCTCCAGGCTGAGGACTGGTCCCAGGCCAGCGCGGCAGCGTCTCCCGTGGGCCTGGGCACCGTCTACAGGAGATGCCTGGGGGGCTCTGGGGATGCCCGTCATGGGGACCCGCAGCACCTGGGACACCACGGCTGGGGTGAGGGGTCCTGCTGGGGACCCCCATGGGCAGCTGCCCACCCCTTCGCTGATGGAAAAAGGTCCTCTGTGTGTCCTGGAGGGGTGGATGGCAAGGATCAGATGATAGGTCCAAGGGAAAAAGTAAGATCACGTTCTTCCCTGGCATGGAAACATGGACTGAGAGTGTTAGAGGTTTCTTGAGAAAGCAGAGTTTTCTCTCCAGATGAGTACATGCACTGTCACCCTGTGGAGGCAAGGAAAGCGCAGGGGTAGAAGGCTCCATGTGTGCAGGGCAGGAGAGTGAAGTGTGGGCCCAAGGCAAACCCTGCTGCTGGGTGGTGGCAGATCCTCCTCTGCCCATGCATGACCCTGCACCCACCATGGGACCAGGTCTCCGTCAGGATCCAGGATGACGCAGCCCTCCCTGCAGGTCCCATCGCCTCCCTCGCCAATGGGCCACCCTGCTCGGGGAGATGGATCCATCTCACCCGTCTGCTTTTGCCAGAGACAGTTCCCTTGCTGTCTGACAGGGATGTGGATTTTCCATTGAGGGTTGTGAGCCCCTGGATATATTTTGAAATTGGAAGAATTTTCTTATCTTACCCATCCCCCTCAAATATTTTTCCTTTTTCTTGTGTATGAAAATAAATAACAATTTCCTTTCTCTCTGCATGATAGCAAACATCTATAAAGAACTCAGGTGATCCTCACTGCTTGCAGGCCAGAAGGCAAGCAGGTTTTATATGGCACATTATAAACATTTGTCACCTCCGATCTCAATGGATTCATCAAGTTTTCCTCCCCAGCCTTCTGCTGTGCTACTTTAGAGTCATAGAAAAGCATCTTCACCATCCCAAACATACCAGGTTTATAGACTACACATAGGCACAACCTTGCTTCATCCCTCATTACTGGCAGGATCAAAATGGCATTTTTAGTGTTTACAGGGACTTATAGGAGAACTATAATGTGACCTACAGTTTGGAGAACTGCCTTGTCCCAACTCTACCTCTGCTTCTAGGCTGGATGTTGAAAAAACAATCCATTTCCAAGGAGAGAATCAGATATCCCATTTTACAGCTGAAGTAACCATAGTCTTTTGCTGATTTTTTTTTTTTGATGACTGCCACCTTTCCCCCCCCCCCTCTTTCTTTTCCTTGCTTGTACATACCATCTCCTCTTCCCTCGGTGTGTTGTATGATGATGCCTTAGCTGTTTGTTCCCCATGTTCTACCATCTCTGGTGCCACGCACAGGACGCAGCCAGGCCCCTGGCATGCGTAACATCTCCCATGCCACCATGGGCGGCTGCTGGTGGAGGGAAGGAATGCATAGCCAATGATTTCCAGCGGACCTGAGATATCTGGCAAAGGCCAAAGTTCATTAAAGCAAAATAAATGTCACTTTTTTGTGTGGAATGAATTATCCTAGTGGAGTGTGATCATTGTGGTTTTAACCTGGGACCTGCAGTAAAAGATTATATAGCAACCTCTGACCTTTTTGATTTCTGCTTTACTCTTCTATTGTCAAGGGAAATGTCACCGATCAGGTGAAAGTAAAATGTTTAATGGGCCATATCACAGTAATATCTTACACTGAGTCAAATTGATAAACTCTTGCCAAAAATTCTTAGCGTCTGGCACTTCCACGGAAACCACAAACAATGATTGCACATATGGGAGCTTGAAGGCTAGAGGTCATGACAGCAGTTTATTACATGCACCTTACAGTGATCATTTTCCCTAGGAAATTAACCCCTCTCTCATATAAATTCATCAAGTGAGCTCTTCACAGTGTTTCAATCATGTTGTTTTGGCTAAGCAAGGAATACATGTTAAGCTAAAGTGGTGACAAGACGCAATTAAGTAAAAGATGATTGATTAGGTTTCAGTGTTTGCTCAATAATCTTTAAAAAAGATGACTGTGAGTTCAGGATGAATATGCTCGGTACTGGCTTCCTCAGAGAGGGCTTTCCTTGCCAGTCACCCGCTCTGTGAGGATGGCCCATGGCGATTTCCTGGGTTCAGGGGTGGTTCCTCGTCCCGCCGCCGGGCGCTGGGCTGGGCTGGCTGTCGGGCACGATTCCTGCCACGTGCTGCTGATCCCAGCCTCCTGTTTACCACAGCCCTGTGGGGTAAACCCCGAATCAGAACCAGTTGGGGCTGGTGGGGAATGTGTGTCACAGTCACAACAGGGATGACAATTATGTTGCAGTCAGTAAAGTGTGGTGGTTGCAATCACTGAGATTGAAACACCACCCCAGGCATCTTGATCTCCTTTTCTTCTTTAAACTCCGTCATCAAAACCACCCAGATCACTCGGCTCAGTTGCTGCTAACCTGAGATGTGACTCGGTGGGTCTAACCACGGCTGATGGGGGGATTCTTCAGACCCACCCCGCACAAGTTGGGTGAATATTCCTCGGTCCTTTGAAGAGTTGTGCCTGCTCTGTCAGCAGCAACTCAGCCACCTCACTGCAGTGTCATTGCATGGGGAGATCCTTCATGCTGACAAACCTTCCAGGGATGATGTGAACCCACTTACCTCTTCCTACTGTGCTCAGGACTCCCTCCCTTTCCTTAAGGATCAGAAGTATGTCCCAGGCCACCACCACAGGTGCCCCAGGGAACCTGGCTCCGTGATGCTGCTAGGGATTCTGCAAGCTGGGGTTTGCGAGGGCCCCTCTCTGAACTGTGTCATAATAATTCTGGTTGTCCCTAAAAGTCACTAGAAATTAACAGCAGAATCCAGGAGGAAGGGAAAGGTTCTTTCAAGCCAGGTGCTTGGTCAGAGAGGCAACTGGAGCACATCAAAGCCGTGGTAGCTGGAGCCGCAGTACCCAAAGTCCCAAATGCTCCAGGTAGAGCTTTGCACAGCCCCATGCCCAGACCATGGTGTTTCTGAGCAGCAGCTGCTCCCCGTGTGCGGGTCCGTCTCCAGCTGCCCTCCTCACCCCACTGGCACGGGCCAGCGACCACTGTGCCCGCAGCAGCCCAGCCAGGGCTCCAGCCACCCGTTTGCTCTGGTTGGGAGATTCTAGGGGGGGCGTTGCTTGCCTCTTGGCAGGTACTTGAAGTCTTTTTGCTCTGGTGGGATTTAAGCACGGTCTTGGTCATTTGGGGCCTCTCTGAGTACACTGACGATATTTGCCCTCCTGAAGGACGCAGCCGGGTCCCCTCGGTGCTGCACACCCTGTTTCTGCTCAGCAGAGACTGTGGAGGGACTGCCAGATACTTTGCATTGGGAACTCTGTTTTTAAGTGAACACCTTATTTTTTAGCTATGTATGGCTGTATTACTTGTATATTTATATATTCTGTATTTATGTTATCGAAATGTAGTATTTTGTAGCTGTCCGTTGCAATTTGTTTAACTTGTAAAAAATATGACTATGCTCTCTCATACTTAACCAGCTGCCTCTCACCGTAGATTCTCTGCTCCTTTCCCCCGTGTTGGTAACAAGCCACCATAATGTATGTAGATCGGATTTTTTTTTTTTTTAATTTAATTACTTGTCATTGTTAAATTATTTATTAGTGTTTTTAAATTTCATTTCACTGCATTTTTTTTTCCTGCCACCATTGCCTGGCAGCTAAGATACATGAGTTTCTCATACATTATGCTCCTTCCCACATGCACGTGCGTGCACGCACACAGAAAAGGAAAAAAAAAAAAAAAGAGAGAGATTACACTTCAGTATATTTGTAAATAAAAGCAACTTGTAAACAAAGCGGGATTTTCTTTCAGCGTGCAGTTCTTTCTTTGCTTTCGCAGACTGAAGGGATGTTCTCTGTACCGGGGATGGCACCGCTGCACTCTCGGGCAGGGGGAGCGGGGGACTGGGCGCTGCATCGGGGGTTTCAGTGTGTGGGACATTTGCCCAGGCTGCTCGGGCGGGGGCCCTTCTGTCCAAGGGAAGACATGGCAAGGGAAAGGGCAGTCTCCTCTCACGCTGTTCTTTGGTCCCTGCAGGTAGGGAGCTCTTCTGTAGGGGTGGGGACAGTCTTTTACACATCGTCACAGCCCTCAGCCATTTCTACATGAACTAGTTTAGGACAGGGCAGATCTGTAGGAATTAAAGATGGTGCGAACAGACCAGACGGAGCTCTGTCAGGACCAAGATATGTGTGGGGCCAGCATTTCTTGTTCCTGGCAGGGCCAGGACGGCTTACTCTGGACCACATGGATATGCCCATTTTGGGCACACACAGTGGGGTCATGACAAGCCTGCCTGCGCCACTCCTCTGCCGCTGTCACAGGCACAGCTGTACTGAAAAGCCGGGAAATGCCTGTTCATTGCAGCAAACAGCTTCACCGCAAACACAGCACTCGCTGTTCAGCCCTGGAATGGCCGCTCTGCTGCCTCAGAAATCACCCTTCCCTGGCGAGAACCGTGCAGGCCCCGCTGGGTGTTTCTAGCACCTGCGCCATGGCAGGGCTATCTGAGGGAGCGGAGGCCCTTCGTCTGCGCTGTGATGGCGGCTCGGCTTGTGGTGGCCAAGGCCACTGCCCACCGGCCAGCCAGCCTGGGCCCTCCCCAGGCACCCTCTGCAGGACACAGACTGGCACGGCTGGTGGCCAGGCCCTGGTGTGAGCCCAGAGTGCCTCCCCTGCCCGAACCACCACCAGCGCCGCCCCGGCACAGGCTGACCGGGCAGAAGCCCTGGCAAAATGGCGTGTGGCGACTATGGTGATTTCAGAGCCATCTAACAGCATCTTTTCCTGGGGCAAAACGCATGCAAGGGGAGCCGCGTGCTAAAATAGACCAATGTGTGCAAGTATTACCAATGGATTATAAAGTATTCATCCAGTAATGGCAAATTTGAGACCAATATAAAATGATAGATACATGCTCATGTCTCTTGGGTCATGTAAACATGAACATGAACTTCAGCTGAGGTTTGATCTGGTCACATCTGATTACTCATTGCCATTCCCCAGGTCCAGACACACATCATTTCTTTTCTATGTCTCAGGCATAAACTCACAATTTCTATTTTGTATTAAAAATCAAAAGATACAGTTTTACAGCTAACCCAATATCACCAAAAGGGGCAGCCCCGTTTCCACCCGCCACTGCCAGTCACTGTTTCAGCACGTCCTTTGCAACGGGGTGAGTTTATCTGGCTTGAGAAACAGCCCGTTAAGGACAAAAATGACAGTGTTTTCCCCTGGAACATCTGCTTAGTCTGACTTGCGCTGTAAGCACAGGGCTGTGAGAGTCAGTGAGAGAAAGGGAACGTGCCGGGGACCTGGGGCTGGGTTGAGAGAACCCCAACTGCCCTTTTCCAGGGAAGCCCCAGTTTGGCCAGTGGGGATGTGGTGCACCCCAGGTGCAGGATATCAGAGAACCCCCTCCTCGTTCCCAGGGTAGTGGGATCAGTCGTGGAACATCACACAGGGCACGGTACATCAAGAGGCAGCAGCTCAATGACATAATAAAAATCTGTCAGAAGCATTTAAAACTTTTTTTCAGTATTTAGTTCCTAAGGATACGCGCACACCTGCTGAGCATGAATGTCTCTGCTAAAACTCCCTGCAAGGCAACAGAGCACACACAGCCCTGAGCTCAACATGAAGGCCTGATCAATATAGCATCTTTGTTCCCAGCCGGTACCTTCTTTCTCTTTTGCTGTCCAGCTCCAAATTGCATCATCCTGTCCCCCTCGTGCTTGTTATTGGTGGAATGTCACTAAGGAAAAATGAATTGCCATTAGCAATTGGTTTCACCTAAGTCAGAGTTAGCTACTCAAATATTCATGCTCAGCGTGCATCTAATATTTATGAAGGAAGAATTACTGAGTTGCCCATAGCCATTTCTGTATCTCCCAAAAAAGATAGGGGAAAGGGATCAGAAAAAAAAGAGAAAAAAAAAAAAAGATGATTAATACATTTGGGGCTTGGCATTCTGCATTGTTTGTGCTGTGTTTCTCTTTGGTGTCAGTGAGACAGAATGAAGACTGATTTATATGCCACAGCTGTAGCAAACAAAAGAAGAAGCGACCGGGGAAATGGCTAGAGGTAAAAATGCCGGTGCAAAGGGCTAAAGGCCTGCACCTGGGTACTGCTTCCCATGCAGTCTACTCCGCCTTGGAGCACCTTGTAAAATCAGATTATCTGCTGGACACAGGAGTTCAAACAGCCCTTCAAAAGATTTGTCTTAATAATTGCTGCCTTATCTTAACTTCTGTTTTTTTATCAGCCAAACTGCTGCTGGGAGGCAGATCCTGAGGATAAGGCGCTGTCACTCTTAATTATTATTACCTCTTATAATGAAAACACATTTGTTCATCCTCCTATGCACTTGGAAATGGTATAACTAATGAATATCTAGTGGTTTATCGATATTTTCAGTAACATAGAAGAAATATTATGAGTATGGCCCCACTGTATAAAATGATTATACATTAAATGCTATTAAATAAATAGCGTACTTGTTTCTCATTTATTTATATTCAAATATAAACCAATTACTCACTAAGAATAAAGCACATTTTTACTCAGTCTCAGAAAACTGTTCTCTCCTGAAAACCAAATTTTGCAGTTAAGATGCTGTGGGGCTATTTTCCACCACAGAAAGACCATGGTAATTAGAACCAGAACCAGCAGGTACATTCTGAAATGAGAGAGATTATAGAGAATGCTATTTCTTTGCTTACTTATAATGGGAAAACAAAAAATTCTCTTTGAAAGCCCACTAATGACTGTGGCTTGTAGTATCTATCACAGCAACATCCACCATTAGCATTCCCAAACTGTTTTTTCTCATACTTTGAGAACTAAATATGAATTACCCGGATGAAGTGAAAGCACAGTGTTGGTTGTACCTGCGGAAGATCATAAATTCAGAAATGATGTGCACATACCCATCTCCTTGGCTGCAGCTCCTCAACGGGTATGGCAGTTCCCACCGAGGGTGCCAGGGTCAGATGCAGTTGGCACTGCCCTGAGCCCCCGAGCTCCACAGAACACGGGCTCTGAGCATCACAGCGCACCGAGCTCCTGGGCTCCACAGACCATGAGCTCCGAGTATCACACCATCTCATCAGGCATGGCCAGAGCTGCACCACAAACTGCAGAGAAAAGAAAATGATACTGAGCTGAGAATTATGTAAAACACAGAATGAATTAGAGCAAAGCGCATTTTACTGGCTCTTGATGGAGTATTTGCTCTTCTCTACCCTCTGGGTTTACCCTTTTGCTCTTCTCTACTCTGTGGATTTACATTAACCGATAATCATTTGACCTTTAGTTAATAAGAGGGCATCACATTCCCTCTTCTCTAGCCAAAAAGAGGAAATAGAGTTGTATTTTTGTATGCCTTTGTGATGGTTTGTCCACAAGGAACTAAGCAGGAGACTAACACCACATCTGCTGGCTCAGAAACCTCCTGTTCACCACTTGTGCCAGCTCATCACCACTGACTGGTGGTGAGCACCAGGTCCATGCCTCGCAGTCGCAGGTAATGAGGGCTTGGTTAGACCCTGGCATAGTTAGATGATGTCCAAAGGAAAAAGGAGTTTGGAAGAGAGGCAGATAGATAAAAGCAATCCTTTTATGACAAGCATTTAACAGCTGACATGGAGGGTGACAGGCTGGAGCTGTGAGCAGAGCCCAGAAGCCTGGCTCCAGTGCTCAAACCCCTCACATCAGCTGTCAGCGACACACAGATTGTTCTCATTGTCTTGTGCTCATGAGTTTCTCCCCTTCCAAAAAAAATATCTTTCTGTATGTTGCAATATTTTACTTCTGAAAAAGCTTATTCAGAATTCAAGTGTTTTTGTCAGACTTGAGCAATTTTTCCATACTTTTTTTTACTGTAGAAAAGGATAAGACACTGAAGGATTTCTTAGAGCTTTCTACCTGAAACATTTTTTCCCTCATAAACAATCAACCTCCTTCTGGAGTATCAGGACTATGACAGCCTCAACACAGCTTTTCCCAAAAATACTTTTAGCTCTTCTGCTGCTTCAGTTCAGTGTTCAAGACATTGTTTTAAGAACTGTGAAGAAGTGGTGACAAAATGAAGTTGAGAAGTTGGGCAATGGCTGTGGCAGAAAGATATGGAGTCACAGGGAAGCTGACAGTGACCAGGACGATGGAGATTTGAAGTTATTTTCCTCACGCAGTGAGGATGCTGTCTGGTGCTGTGAGACAGGACTGAGGATAGCGTGCCTTCACGGGCCTCATGCTGCCTCCTCCCTGCAGTCAGACATGCTCCTCAGCTTTGTGCCCTTGCTGACCAGACCCTGCATGGAGCCCGTTTGGCCCCTTCTCCACCAGCGAGGTCTCGGTGAGGCAGCAGCCTCCATTCCTTCAGACCTCGGCAGTGGCTGCCCGGGACAGGGCATGGGACAGGGAAGAGCCTGGGCTGGGCTGGAGCTTGCAGCTCTTTCAGCCCCTGTGCTGCCTCCCACCCTCGGGCGGGGGGGGGGCAGGGGCGCCTGAGGGACTCCCCCCGGGAGCTGGGACAAGAGGAGGAGGGTGATGGAGACAGAGTCTGCAGCGGAGCTGGCTCTGCCACACTGCTGTCCACCTCTGTACAAGGTATTTCGGGAAGTATATTGGGAAGGTCCCCCTGCTCTGCTCTGTTGCCCTGTCTCCGGTCAGATGCTGGCCCTTTTAGCCACGACTGTCCCTCACCTGGCCCTGGGACAAGCCTCCAGGCGGGAGGGGACCCTTCCCCAGGCACAGTGTGAGCATGCAGGCTGGCTCTGCGGGGGCACGGGTCACAGCACTTAATGCTTTTCTGAGGAAGGTGTTTCACAACGCAGCAGTCTGTATTATTAAAATGAGGAACATGGGATATGAAATGCCTTTTCCCTCTAAACACCCATTCTGTAATTACCCTGCCCTCTCCCCGAGGGAGCGTGTCTGTGGGTGTTGTCTAATGGTTATTACCTGCACACCCACCGACAGCGAGACACACAGCGCTCGCCACCACTCCTCCCATGTTACCAACACTGCTTAATCAGCCTTGCTTAATTTGTTCCTTTGTTCAACTGGTTACAAGTAAACTGGTGTCCAGCGGAACACAATGGGTTCCTCCTGATCAGATCCCCAGAGATGGGCCCCAGCTGGGGCATTCCCTCACACCTGTGTTGTCAGATCAGTGACGATAAGGAGCTGCTGATAAGCCTTGCACAGAAGTGCTCCCAGGGAACCCCGTGCATTCCCTTGATCTTTCCTTACACCTTAGCGCTACGTGAAAACCTTTTGCTTTAGGACTGAGAGGAGGAACCAGGTAATTACACTCCCGGTGGCAATAGTCCTTCAGGCAGGACACAGCAATGAAAACCTGCTGCTTATCGAGGCAGGCAACATACATGTGACTGAAAAAAACAAAACCAAAAAGAATCACAAAGACCTGGGTGACCTAATCTCTTTGTTTCATTACTATAAAAGGAGCCCTGAGATCTCTACACTGGGTAGAAAGAAACAAAAGTGTGTCTGAGGACAGGCTGCTAATAGACTGCAGCTCCGGGGATGCAGCAGGGCTGCAATGCAGTCTGTACCCCAGCCCCCGCACCCCAGACCCTGTACCCAAGACCCTGCGCCCAGACAGGGCTGGTTCTGCTGCCTTGGCCCTCTGCATCCCCTGGCTAGAACCATGATCACAGTGGTAGTTGATCTGCCCATCTGACTTCCAACAGCAACTCAAAGGATGAGTCCCAACAGCTTCTTCCTGCAGTTCACAACTCTTCTCCTGAGCACAGCTGCAAGCACAGCCCGTGTCCATGTCCCGCTTCGCTCCAAACACCTGTGTATGTGTTGATCTGCTGCAATTACAGGTCCCATTCTTAAAAATATTCATTTTCTCACTGATATAATTAGTTAGTTTGCAAAATGCTTAGAAAATGAAAATGCTAGGC
This sequence comes from Limnodromus scolopaceus, assembly GCA_028565335.1. Classification (NCBI taxonomy): domain Eukaryota; kingdom Metazoa; phylum Chordata; class Aves; order Charadriiformes; family Scolopacidae; genus Limnodromus; species Limnodromus scolopaceus. Next base: position 5,764,039 of record JAOXNO010000008.1, read on the forward strand.
TGGTATGAAATCTGATCGTTTTTAGGAGGACTGAAGCTGTTTGCTGCCGGCACCCGCTGCTGCTGCAGCTCTGACAGACGGAGCTGCGGCTGCTGCCAACAACAGCCCATGCAGCTCGTGGGGTTGCAACTTGGCACAGAGAGGACCAACTGCCCCGAGTTCCTGGTAAAACTGCATTTGAGCTGCGTTTCTATGAGACTAATGCATTTCAATTACATTTGTAGCAGAAATTACCCATTTCTTCACTTTCTTAATCTCTGAAAGTTTTGCGAGCCCTTTCAAGCATGGAAGATTCCTGTAAGACAACTAGAACATGCATGAAAAAGAACAGGCTTTTGAAATCTAATCTTCTCCAGCGTAAAATAGAGGTAGTGCTAGGCTGTTGACAGTAGGTCTCTGAAGACTTTCAATATACTTTTTATTCCATGGCTCTGGCACCACATAGGAAATTAATTCAGCGACAATATTTTCATTAGATTATAGCCCAAGTTCTCAATCTTAGGCACATTTGTATGCTTGTAATACATTCTAATTACTTGTAAAGAATAAGTCTGTGTGCTGGTTGGTTTATTGAATATATTAAATTAATGAATAAATAAATTTGTCTCCATGCTGGGAATGCCACTCGACGTCAAAGCTTGCTGTAGAAGGAACCAGAAATGCACTCATTTGTGGTTTTGGTAAACGATATGATTTGTATTGTAGATGGACTTTTCTGTCTCTCACAAGAGCAACGATTAAGAAAAAGCACCATTTTTTTTCCCCTAAATAACAGAAGTCAACTGTGTGCCTAAATAACAGAAATCATCTGTGTGAAGAAACTGTTTTCTTTTTTCCTCCTTTTTTTTTCCCCCCTTTTCTTTAAAATGGTTTCTCATTATGAATTTAATCAGGAGAATTACTCTTTCTGTCTGAGCTCAGCACCTCACACGGTTTCTCTGGGGTGGAGCTCTCAGGACATTCACACACTCTCTTACTTCCACGTATTTCTAAGTCATGCAGAGTAGACAGGAAAGAGCACACACATGAATTAAAATAGTTACCCTGGTGGAAAAAAGTATCAGATTTTAGTGTTGTGTAGTTTCTGCCCAAAGTATGGGGTTTTCTGTTTATCTTGTCATATTTCAGTAAAAATCATATTATTTTTAGCCTGGAACAAAATCATCAGAAGTGAGAATTTTTCTCAAAAGATTGGAAATCCACCATTTTTTAAGAGAACTATTAAATTTCCATGGTAGAAGGGACAACCTTCTTTGTTCCCTCAAATGCAGAACTCCAAGAGGCTCATCTAACCCCCTTCTTCCTGGGTTTGTTCAGTAGTGTGTTGCCTACTGAGTTCTCCTTCCATGGAATGATTTTCTTCTCTGGCCCATAGAGAAAAAAGTGCAGGTCCCAGCACGCCGGGAAGCCGACCTGGCGTCCTGGCACCAGCGCGGTGCCTGCAGCAGTAGCTCTCAGAGCGCTTTGGTTTACAGGGAAATGCTCCTGGTTTCTCGGAACCATTGCATCCCCTTCAAGTGCCAGATTTTCTGATAAAGCACCTTCCAAACTCCAAAATAATATGGGTTCAGGATCCTGTCCTGACAGTGGGGTTCTGTGACAACAGGAATGATGTCTTCAAAAGAGCTTACCAAGAACACAGACTCTTCACAGGAACAATCATTCCAATTGGCGCTCAATGGAAACGTAAGCAAGATTCAAGATGTAACAGAAAACAAGCTTCTGGTGCTGGAAAGCTGTTGTATCAGGAAAGGGGCTTGACAGCAAACCAGGACGAGGAAAGAGTGAAGATTTCTCTTCCAGGTTGCTGAAATAAGAATCAGTGGAATGAGACAACATGTTTTTGGTGTTGTTCGGGCTGCAATGCTTTGTTAGAGAGCTGTTCACCCATGTGAAAATGCATAACCCTGTCAACCTGCCAAGTGAAACTTTGGGTGATCGGCTGCGTTAAGTGCTGGTAGCACAGGATAAAGCTGCCTTTGGCTACTTTCAATTACACGCCCAATTCTTTTAAGACTTCTGAATATTTGGGAAAGGAGAATATGCAGAACTTGTTTGTTTACATCAGATCGTGCTGTGTTTTCAGGTTTCTCAACTGCTTTCGGAGCATGTGAGCACAGCCCTAGCCCTTCCCCTTCCACATACCTGGCAACTTTGTCAATACAGCAAATGAGTCCTCGCCAGCAGAAAGGAGCCGTTTCAGGCTGATGCTGTGCAGGGTTTCGTCATTCCAACAAAGTGGGAACTGCAGCAGAGACAGGCGTTAAGCGGAGAATGCTTTGCAAAGCAAAGTGTCAGGTACGGGTGCTGCAGCGATGATTCAGGCAGCCCCAGGGGCGTTACCGATGCCTGTGCTGGGCTGGGGCAGAGGGAAGTGTCGTAACCAAGGGCAGATCTTGGCCTTTCATCTTGCAGGTACTGCTGGAAGCGTGGCCAAGCACTGCTGGGCTTGGGGGCCAGTCACAGTGGATGAGAGGTGAAGTCAGGTTCTCTGCCTCCATCGAGGCAAGGCACCCATCCCAGGGGTCCCCAGGTGCTGGGTTGTCCACTGGGCAGCCCGTCTCGGGCTTGTCAGCAGCCTATGTACACTGCAAGCATCACCAGGGAGTCTTGGCAGGAGGCTCTAAACATCTCACCTTCTTCAGAACTGATTTTTTTTTTTGTGGATCTGGATGCTTTCAGTATGGCCTGCCTGTGCAAGTAGCTTTTTTCCATGGATGATTGCGAGTGAGGTCTTTTGGATGAGGAACTCACTGAAGCTGACAGCTTAGTTCCTTTGAATGTCTGTACAGCTTTCTCTTCTGCACCAGGGTGGTGCTGAGCCTGCCCTAATTAGCCCAAATTACTGTACCTACAAAAAGCACGAATTCATTCTCATGGTTCCTTGCTTATCTCTGCATACAGCTACTGCAAAGACTTGCCCCTGAGGGCATTGCACTAAATTTCTGGACCTTAATTCACATGTTCAAACCATTATTCAGACTTGCACACCAAACCCACAACTGCTTTCAGCAACGTGCAGCTTCCAGTAAAGAATGCTGTGCCGCCTTCTTTTCTGATCTGCTCACAACATGCAGCAGCATTCAGAGGTTTGAAGGAGCACAGTGAAGAGCAGGACATCAAGCCCACCTCCAGATGGCCAGGACTCAGTCCAGAACCGTCACACGCCGTGACAAACCCCTCCAGATTCACCAGTCCTTAATTCTACCAGATACCACTTTTCCCTACGTTATTCTGCTGACCTGCTCCAAAAGGAACCGTTCCACAGGGGTAAGGACGATTCTGCAGTTCCTGCTCGTGCTACTAATGAAGCAATGCCTCAATTAGCTGCCAGATGGGAGTTTGTGAAAGCTAGAGCTGGTATCTGCAAGTCTGGAATATTTGTGTTTCTGTACCAAAAGCAACAATTACACCACAGGAAGAAAAAAAAACCTCCACAGACTAAGCAGATAAAAATGAACAGGTTTAATCAAAGCAATGGAATAATATTTTATCAATCATCATTATTTTGCTTTGCCAGACTTTACCTTATAACACTGGAGGAAAATGGATTTTTTTATTCTAGTGAAAAATCTGACAGACTGGAATGAAAAGCTAACTTTCTGAAGGTTGGGAAAAAAAATCTTAGATGGTTAGTTTTGAACCAAATGCATATACAAGTGATTAAAGCTTTTACTAATGAAAATGCAATGGTAACATGAATATTTTAATATAATTGAAAATTAAAGAAAAAGTTTACCCAACATGACATTTCTATGTAATCATTATTTTATTATTTCTGAAATAAAATTAAGATCTGAATGAAACCAATTTTCCCCCAAACCTGCTCTTGCAAAACTACAGTATATTCCCAATACCCATCCTGATTTTCCTGTCTCTTTTCTGCCTCGCAGCCATATAAAAAGCGGCCTCCTTGCTTCACTCTGACAACCTGAGGATTTCTTACACTTTATTTCCTCCAAAAGAAAAGATACCCATCTCTAATTTTGCCAAATCAGAGTCTGACCTAGATCCTTATCCAGGGCAGGATGGAGGCTGGAGCCAGCTCACAGCTTCCCAGGAACCAGTGCCAGTGCTTTTCCTTACCCGCTTGGCCGTTCGAGCCCCACTGCCGACACAGGGTACCAAGTGACAGTCCCTGACACTGGTACCACAGTGATGGTCTCTGACGCTTGTACTGCAGTGGTGGTCTCCAGCACTGGTACTGCAGTGACGGTCTCTGACGCCAGGCCCCAATGCCTTTGTACCTGGGCTCTCCCTTGGCATCCAGCGTGCGGGACTGGGTGTTTTGGACTGTGACACCCACGGGTGGTGGGGATCCCCATGCCCTGCCGGGGATCCTCCTGCCTGGAGCCGAAGCCAGCTCAGGACCAGGAGAGGGGCAGAGTGGAGTCACAGAGCCCCAGGCGAACAGGAAAGCGTCCTAAAATGAGCCTGAAAAATAGGAATATGAACAACCCATCTAATACAGTGCACAAGAATCTGAGAGTAGCATGCAAGCATTTAGAGTGCCCTTATATATTAGGTATAGCAAGAATTAGAGAGAAATATCTTTAGTACATTCTCCTTAAGACTCTGTAAGGAGTTAAGTCCTGCAGCAACTTCCAGAGCAGTCATGGGCTCCCATCAGAGGAGGCATTTACAGGCACTGCCATTCAGGGAACAGCATTTATTTTCAGAAAGGCTGCCAAAGAGCATAGATGGTTATTCCAATCAGATAGAAAGGGCAGGGAAATGTTTAATGAATTAAAAATATTCTTTTGTTGAAAATAAGTTTATATGTAAGGACTATATGGGTGGCTAGAGGGAAAAATGGAAGCACCAGTTTAAAAAGAAAGCAGCATGTTTTATCTTTCTGAGCCTGGCATGGCTGTGACACGAACCATGTCTTATATATGCAAAAATCAAAAGGTGTTTGTGGCGTTTCTTTTCCAATTTTGCAGGAGAATCAAACAATCGTCCCCTCTGTACTTCCCCTTGTACTTCCCATCATTTACCTTTCAAGGTTGTTATGGCTGCTAAGAGCGGGACAAATGAACCATGAAGGAAAGCACAGGGTGATGTTAAGTGAGGAGCATGGGCACTGAGGCAAGCAGAGTTGACCAGCACATCCTGTCCCATAGCAGCAGCCTGAGAAGAACCTGGCTTTGAAAGGTGCAGAACACAGTTGAGTATGAAACTATGATACACACCGCAATCAACAGAAAGATGAGTGGGATAAAACAGAGGTGCAGTGTATGCATATGTTCATACAGTGAGAGGGTGATTCAGGTAAGGCAGACTTAAAACACAGTGCCCCGTGTGGTCCACCTGTAGGACATCACAAACCCAGCGTTTCCACTGTTGTGCAGCAGACACAGAACATGCCTGCAGTGGAGGAAAGGCTGGAGCACCCAGGGAACGGGCAGCATTGACAATGGAATCTGCTGCATCCCTCTGGAAGAAAAACTTCCCGCTCTTTTTGTCAGATGCCCAAGCTACGTGATACGTGGCGAGAAGCTGCTGCTCACAGACTGGCATTGAGGTGACAGGTAACAACACAGCCGCCGCTCTTGGCAGCATTTCACAGCAAGATTTTCACAAGGATTAACTGTTCATGAAAAATTTCTCCAATACATGAGGTACAAATATTCTTTTCTTCCCAATCAGACATGCAGGTCTTGTACAAACACTGTGGCCAGCAAAAGGGAAATCTTGTCCTCCAGTTACACAAAATGCCTTCCATGACCCTGTGGTGGATTCTATGGATGCTGATGGAGGGCAGGACTCCATTCCACAGGGCAGCCTTCTCTCCAGCACTTTGGTCCTGCAAAGTAAAAATCATTGGCACATTCCTGTTCCTGCACAGCTTGGCTTTTGTGTGAGTTCATTCTCCAGATAATTAGTTTGGAAGAATTCAGGGCAGTTTCTGATGCAGGAATAAGGAAGAACATGGCAGCAAGCAGGCTCCATCCCTAGTGAGCATGGCCCCTCTGGTCAAGACCCACTTACTGAAGAACGACAGGAGGAGCAGCAATGGGTGAATTGTCAGGGAAGGTTTTATTCAACATGGAAAATGAAATTTGGAGATCCGAGCTGGTACTAGAGATGCTGCTGCTGGACTGAACAAGTCCACCTTCATATGGTAACTTCTGGTATCACTCTTTTCAGCCTGCAAACATCCTTTACCTTTCTTCAAGGGCTCTTTCCCCCTCCCTCTTACACTGGTCTTTAGCTTTCCTTTCACGTGTCTCCTGGGAAAAGGGGGAATTACTGACCTGCTCTTCTGCTCACTTGCAGCCTGCAGTTCGGCAGTTCTTGGCCTAACAGCTCTGTCATTATTACTGATGCTGGAAAACTCAAATTCAGGCAAATGTTTTTTGCAGGTAATTTCAGACAGTTACTCTTGCCTCTTCTCAGTATCACAAAGAAACCAAAGGGTCTGGACTTGAGTGCTCCCTCCACACACCTGCACTTGGGAAGTAAATCTGTACCAGAGATCTTGTCCTTCTCTAAAGAACCAGCAGCCATAACTGAACAGGTCCCAGGCTCACAGTCAATGTCAGTGATGCTCTGTCAGGAAACCAACTGATGTTTCTTGCCTCTTTGTTAAAAAGACTCACATTATTGTCTGTGGTGGCAAGTAAAGGAGACGATGGCAACTCCCAGACCAGCAGTCTGGTCTGGAACAGGTTTTCACAAGTCTCATAATTTCTATCACTCCTACTTCCAAGTATGGTAGTGCTTGGTTTTTTGTCATTAACACTTCAATTTTGCATCAGACCTTTGTCCCGCGGCTTGTGCTTCTAAGAATGTATGCAAACATCACTTATGTACTCCTTTCTATTAGAGATTTTTATGAGTAGCTGCCATAATAAGCCGATACAAATCTCTAAATTTTTCTTGTGATTTGATTTCATGTTGATGTGGGTATCAAAGCTCTAACACATCAAAGCAAATACAGGTAAGTCTGGCTCTTGTTCAAACACCAGAAAACAGCATGTCTCCAGGATACCTCATCTTGGGGGCATCAGATTCGTGCCTCACAATGGATGTTCTGACTTGCTGTACGTTCTGGCCATAAGTTCTCAACATACTTAGCAACATCTGATGAGGCTGCTCGCGTTAGTATTGCAATGTTGTTGGTAAAAAAGCAGCCTTGGGCTTCTCTGCCCTGCTGGAAGGAGTACCTCTGACAAAGGGTGGCGTCCAAAGTCGCACCCCTGATCAGACCATATCTGAACTGTGTTCTTCACACAACTCATCCACTACTGCATTAGCTTTTGATCTCAGGTCAGAAATGCAACTGCATGTTCCATGTCCGATGGTTGATTGTTGCCGTTCCAGGATTCACTCATCAGTCCATATGCATCTTGCCTTAGAAGCTGCTGCCTGTGATGTCTCTAGAAATGCAGTTGTGATAACAAAAGTTGTTGTTCAACCATATCATGGTCACTTCTTCGAACATCTTGTGTCACTCAGAACCATGAATAACATTTCCATGTTTGCATGAGTAAAACTGAGAGGAAAAAAAGTCTATTTCTAAGTATCCAAACTCTTTGCACAAAGTTGTCACCTAAATATTTGTATTTTCTGCTGTGCTGCAGTGTTTGTGGTCTATTTTTTGGTGTAATCAAGTCTAGAAATTTCAGATTTATTCATTCTAGACTGGTGTAGAGACACACTACCTGCCCATCTTCTTCACAAGTGCTAAGAAGATGACTCTCTCTACTATCAAAGGAGGTTATTTTTTGTTTCTTTCAAACTTTGGATCATTAAAATATGATGCAGCTGAGGCCAAAGCTCAACAGGGCCAACCCTGTGAACAGCTGCTATTCAGGAGTGAAATTTTGTGTAAGACAAATGAGCTGGTAAAGCAGCATTAAGATGTGTTCTCCTGCCATTTCAGCATGGACACAAAAATCGATGCTGAGATAGTATCAGCACATGTGGGCTTTGATCACTGCTGATGTATTATTGCCCTTTTTCACATGGCACCCAGACAGTAAACAAGCAATTCAAGGTTCAATGAGTCTAAACTTCAAAAATGTTGACTCCAAAGTAAAAAGGTGCAGTAGCATGTATATAGTAGAAATATTTATTTGAAATATTAATTTGCAAAAATCTCTCATTAAGATTCTATTTTGAGTGGTTTAATAACTTCCTATTAAAGAGCAATTTATTCTTTAATATCTTTCTATGAAGAATTGTGTACAATCCACTAGTAATAAAGTGTTACCAGGTGATGCCAGAGACCATAGTTGTAATCTTTCTCCCTTCCAAAAGTGTCTTTTGAATAAAGTTTTAAGTTGCAATAAAAAACTACAAAGCACTATGTTATAATCAATCGCAGTGATTTCTTATGCATGTAAGGAATTCTAATAAAGAATGCTACCATTGTATTAATTACATCCTGCTGTTGTGAGTGATCTCACCTGGAACCTCAACAGGATAAAGAGCTCAAAAATCACTTGCTGTGTGGCTGGCAAACAAACAGGGGACAACATGCAGGTAAGGAGCTGAGCCACAGGAACACCTCAGATCTGGAAAAAAAATAATCTTCCATCCCACCTGAAAAAATTAACCTTTTAAATGTAGTACTTAATAGAGCTCACCGTGAAACCCAACACGAACTTTTTCTCCCATACAGAAAATATCTTCCCTTTTTCTAACGCTTCCATGGACTAACTCTTTCTTCCCTGGATTCCAGTGAAACTGAATGGTTTTCAGTCAGTTTTCAGTACTAGTTATCTGTGAACTCAGTGCAAGGCTAGGGGAGAACTCATATTATTCAGACAATGAGAGAGCATGCACTAAAAAGAGGTTGATTCTTAAAATAATTGCATGTTCAGTGCTTCAGAGAAAACTGAGATTACACCGCAAACCCATCTCCTGCCCCTTCTCCTCGCTTGCCACTCTCAGACTCCTCAGAGCAGAACTATGAAGTAAAACCCCCTACAGGAAAACTTGGCTGTGGCCCTTTTCTGCTCCCGACCCAGGTGTCGCTGCCGCGTGAGCTGGTGGGGCACAGAGGCACCAGACTCTGGGTCTCATTACCCCCTGCACATCATGATGCCACCAAATTGTTCAGTCCGTCCGGTCAGCCCAGTTATTAGCGTTTCATACTTTGGTTGCTATAACAATGTTGTCTGTTATGATCGAAGACTATAGGATTTTTAATGTAATCACCATCCAAAAGCAGAAAGAAATGTTTTGGGAAGGATTAGCTGAGTTTCATCGAATTGAATTAGAAACACAATTTTAATTGATATGCAGTAGAATTTTGGCACCTAGACCCTAGAAGCCCTCTGGAAATCCTAGGCCAGGCCAGTGGGTGATCCACCATTTCAGCACTGCACTCGGTAATTTTATCCTCAAACAATTTTAGTGAGGGACACTCCCAACATCTATCTCTCAAATTACCTATGGAGTCACATCCCCTGCAGCACTGGTAGGATATTGTATCATGCATCTTTTTTAGCTTATGACTGGAAAAGATAAGATCTGAAAAGAATTTGGTGGTGAGGTAGGTGATGAAATTCTGCTGCTGTGTTTGAATACATCAGGCAAGAATTGTTTTGAATCCTGAATATGTATTCGATTTCCACAGGCTTCTAGGTGAGCTTCGTTTGCAGAGGGAGTACAAGCATTGATATGCAGATAGAACACAACTATCAATAATCCAATGACACCTCAAAAACCAGGAAATACATTATTCCAGAATAGTAAATGGACTAAGGGCCATTCATATCTTTAACATTAGGTGCCAGAGAATGCGATGTTGCCTGTGTTGTCTCGAGCTTTATTTGTGTGCATAGGTAAATACAATTTAAATGATCTCTTTAAAGATGCTTATCAGCCTCTGCTGCTCTTTGCACAGAAGGCACAAAAACAGTTACTCAGCAGCAGGAGAAGGGGAAGCAGAACTCTGCAGTTTTGACTGTTCTCTAGCTCTTTGGGTATGATCTGGAAAAGGGCGTACTTTTATTTAATGTGCAGCACTGGGTATTGTCCCTTAGGTGTCCAGTGCAGACGTGAACACAGACCGCTTCTCAGACTGATATGCAGAATAAATGAAATTTAGCCACCACCTATGATAGACTGTGGGAACGGCAGCGAAACGCTGGGGTGCTCTTGGTAGCAGTTTGTGTTGTGGAAATGAGAATACTGCGTGGTGGTTTCCTATAAGGCCCAGCAGGTCGAACCGTGGGGCAGCAGGTAACGAGGTGAGGTGCTAATGAGAGGGGCACAGCCTGCGCTGCTGGCTCTGGGAGCTCTGCCTCTTGCTGAGGCATGAGTGGGGAGAACAGGGACGTGCCAGGATCTGCCTGCTGGCTCCCGAGCTGGGAGGAAGGTAACCACAAAAGTACAGAAACAGGGGCTGGAAAAAATTATCCTGTACTTCTAATGCACCTACATCACACACCTCGGGGAAGCGAAGACCCAACACCGGAAAACGGGAAGCACTATTTCTGATCATGGTTTTCTGATGGCTTACCTGTTTGCAGCTGCATCAGACCCGCCTGCTCAGAGAGGGACCTGCCGGAGCAGGAGGAGCTGCCAGACTGTCCAGACATCTCACACCTGGGCAGCCTGTTATCGGGACAGGGACCAGGGCTCTGCTTGGAGGAAAGGATCCAGCCTGAGGAAACCTTGCAGTGGGGAAGCACAGCTGGTACAGCAGCTCCTCCCGTCCCACCCCTGTAAAGAGCGTAGATTCAGGTTTCATGTCCGAAATGTTCCTTTCCTGTCCCTTTTATGTCACCATGCATCTATATTTCTAAGCAGGGGCATTATCCCTTCTTCCATTTTACCCTTCAATAAGGCAAACCAAACAAAGAGGTATGAAGCCCCTGAAGATCAATGGGGAGAATACACGCGTATTCTCGGGCCGCTCAAACTATAGAGCGAGCATCCTGAGCTGCAGCCGACAGCATCCCCATTGTCCCGGGGACCCCAGCTGAGCCCAAAGGAATGGCCCAGGGGCGGGGGAGAGGAGGATCAGCTGTGGGCCTGATCCCAGCTGCATCCAACCAGCTTTGTTACAGGCAACAAAGGGCAGAAGAAAAGACTTTTGTCCTTTATTGCAAGAGCAACCAACCTCCATCTCATTGGCAGGGGTGACGATTAACCGGAGAGGATTCGTTTATTGTTTGGCACTCGAGATCTCCCAGCAGTAGTCCACTCCAGCCTGCTAAAATAATGGGTGGCGCCTTGTTTTTGTAAATGACTCAGTCTGGCTTTGTCTCCTTCTGTGCCAGACTGTGCAGCCTGGAAGAGCTGGTTGGCAGTGGTGGGGAGATCTCACTGAGAGATGGCTATGGAAAAAAGATAGAGAAAATGTGTGAAAAAAATTGCCACGACAGGCTGAAGAGTGAAGTGAGGTCTCCTTCCACTGAACCTGGAATAAGCAAACAGTGCTGGGCTGACAAGTATTTCACAAGGGCTCCAGCACCCCATCTATAAACCCCTTCTGGGAGGACAGGCAACATAGGCTACTTATGCTAGGACCTACAGCCTGGACTGAGTTTTATGGAAGAACTCTTGACCCCTGCAAAAGGGCATAACATGAGAGCAAAAACAACACCACGGCAGCGGTCTGTGCACTTTCCTGTAAGAGCAAGAACTTCCCACCGGCCCAGCTGGGGAAGAATGAATCCCATTCAGGGAGGGAGGCTCGTTCCGTGGAGACTGCCACCAGACACCCCTTCCTGATGCTAATCCTATTCTTCTGCTGCGGATCAAGTAATTTTTGTGTGAGTATTTTTCCTTGGCTAAAGAAAAAAGATATTTAACCACAACAAACCTGCTGCCAGCAAATGTCAATCTTAGCTTCTTGGGTCTATGTTATAAGCACCAGCTACCAATTTCTGACTGTCATTTACTTTTAACTGCAGAGGTACCTCACACATTGACACACATCTCCTGGCAGTGCCGGAGCTTTGCCATCCTCCTGAAAGCAAGCGTGTGCAGTCCTCCAAGACATGAAAGAAACTTAATTAGGTTTAGTGCTAGAAGGCACCGACAGCAACATTTTAAATGTTCTCTTGCAACACTTGTTTGGGAGTGCAGGAGAATTCTCCTCCCAAAGAAATACTTTCATTAGTTTGGAGAGCAGAGAAATACAGCCTTGTCAGATTTAAAACTTGGTTGGTTCCTGGCCTGCTGCTACCCCGAACGCTTAAAAACGCTCCTCCACATCGAGGTAACTCGCTCACTCTACCAGGCTGGAGAGGGACAGCATCCTTACTTCATCCTGTGACATCAGAGAGGAAAAGCACGGGTGCTATACATCCATAGTAAGCGAAGCTTTGAAATGTGCTTTTAAAAATATTTCTGCAACATTTTCAACAAAAAAAAAGTCTTATGTTTTTTTATTAATTTTTTCATAAATTAAGTGGAGGCTGGTAAAAACTGCCTGACCCATGGCCTGGACCTGACCTCTCATAGCAGAGACAACAGCGCAAAATGTGGGTTTATTGCCCTGATACCAACCCCTTGGGTACCACCACCCACCAGTGAGTCCCCATGCCCAGCCTCTGACAGCAGCACAGGAGTTGGCAATTTCTGAGGTGCTTGACCTCGACTAGCCCAGCAGCTTCTACCAGGGCTGCTCCAGGCGGGAGGGGATGTCCCAGTGACAGGGGCAGGGAAGGAGGGAGGGAAGCAAGGAACAAAGTTTATTTTTAGAACAATTTGGCTGATTGCAGTCTCTATTCTGGCTCAAATCAGCCAGACCTCCTTTCAACACCTGCACGCCCTGGAAAGCCCCTGATTTCAGCAAGACGCTTTTTAACGGTGACAGCAAAAGAGAAAAATTTAAAATGGGCTTTGAAAGAGGTGTCTAAGTGACTAGTAACTCACGTTCGGGGCTCCTGATGCGCTGTGACTTTTGGTAATTTATTTACCTCTTCTTCACCTCATAGATCCATTGTAGTCACCATCGTGATTAGAGGTTATGCCATCCTCACACAAGAGTTAGTGTTAATCGGATTATTACATTCCGTATTTGCCATTGTTTCTGCAGTACTGATTCCCATCTCCATTAAGACTCATTCACCTGGTAGCATTACTAAATTTAAGAAATCAGTGTTACTGTCTGTATTAGTTATACATTAATTGAAATTGGAAAACATTAGAAAACATTTTGATTATGGGCTGAAGAGAGTGGGAAGCAGAGCCCAGGGGCAGCACGTCCCCACGCAACGGGTAACACGCAGCCACCAGCACCAAGCTGAGGGGGGATTTGCCCACATACGGGTCCCACTCCCACCAGCAGGTCTCTGTTTCCCAGGTGCTCTCCCACTGATGCCCATCCGCCGGCCACGGGAGGATGGTTCCCTCGCTCGCCAGGCAGCTCCCCGTGGCAGCCCATGCTCCTTCCTGGTGCCAAGAAAAACAGCATTTCACCAACTTTCTGAATTTTGTTTTGTTCTTGCTCTCAGTGTTCTCAGCACACTCATTAGTTCAAGCCTTAGAATGAGCTGAAAATGAGTTACAGATGGGAACTGAGCGCAACAGAATGCTACTATTTGTTCAAGACCCTCTATATAGACGTCTTTCACCCAAAATGCAAAACATAGCAAGAGCTGGCAAGAGACGGCCAGTCTCTACTGCTCAACTAAAAAATAGAATTAACAATACATTAATAAAATATGTATATGTATATCTGCTTTTTAGAAAACCGGTCTTGAAAGGGAGGATGGGCAGTGGGAAGCAGGTCACCAAGCAGGGAGGAGCGGCTGGTCTGCGCTTTGACAGCCGAGCGGCCGGTGCTCGCTGCCGCCTTGAACATTCTAACCCAAAAACACCTCCATTCCACCTTCCTCAGCCCAGCCCTCGCATCCCTGTGCACCCTCTCTGTAAGGAAACACTTCCTAATGCCCAGTGTAAGCCTCCCCTGGCGCAGGGTGAACCATTCCCACCTGTACCATTCCCGGATCCCAGGAGAAGAGCTCAGCATCTCCCGCTCCGTGTGCCTCCTCAGGAGGGGGCAGAGCCATGAGGTCACCCCTCGGGGAAGTTCAGTATCTTCCTTTGGAACAGACAGCCAAAAGAATCATCTAGGAAATCAAAAGGAGAATTAAAGACAAAACCTAGGATTTTATCTCAAGTGCAGTCAACAGCCCTGAGCCCTGGCATAAGTGAAATCACGTTTTTATCCAGGTATGATAGATGTTTTATGCATTTTCTCTGAAGCAAGGAAGGGGCAAACCAACACACTCAGACACCTGTAACACGATGGGAGGAGCATTTAAATGTGAACATCTGTCACTGTGGCAGGCCTGGATGTTGCACCTGTAGTAAGTGAACATAACTATTAAAGAAGGCATCTCCTGGATGTGCTGCTTCTGACAGTCCAGTCCCATCCCTGTGCCTGAACTGGCGTTTGAAGAATTTAAGGGGTTTTCTTCCTTCTGTGGCCATGTTTTACTCACAAGGTCTCTTCTAAAGGTATTGTCAAGAATAATTTGTTCCTGTTATCAAAGGATGGACACGATCAAAGATTTCTGTACCCAACATGTTTTTATTGGTATCAGAATTTAAAGAACTGTAACCAAGATCAGGATCTGGGCGAAGCACATGAACTTGAGTTAATTCATGTGGCAGTTCTGTGTGTAGAATACTCAGTTAATACACAGGATTCCGTTTTATGCAGCTGCAGACAGTAAAGTGTAGATAGCAGCCCAGCAAATAGATTTTGCAGCTTGTCTTTTCCATGACACTTTGTTAAATACATTATTGCTTCATCATCGCTTGTGGTTTATTTTGGCAAGCCCACAACATCACATTTCTCAAAGTCTTCAGTACCTTAATAAATCCAAGCACATTTGGAACAGAGAAGGGAAGAAACTAGATGCATTGTGCACAACTGGTAACAGTTTCCTGCCACGCCTGATTAACGGAGTAAAAACAAAACTCAGCTTCTGTTGGAAGAGATCCCATCCAAGGTATAGGTTGTGTAAATTGCCCTTAAGGAAAAGAGGAAAAAGGACGCTTGCTTTGGGGAATTGTTGTGGGCTTTTTTTAAGGTTTGTTTTGTTATTATTTTTCACCAGTTGGAGGGAGGAGAGGAGGGAGTCCTGCCAGGCAGGGCTGGGACACTGGTTCTGCTGCTCCGTTTCCTGCCGGCGCCGCAGACGGGAACCCCCGACTCCTGAACATCCTCTGAGCAGAGCTGTCGAGCTGCGCGGGGCTCGATGTGCCGCGGTGGCACAAGGGTGGGTGGTGAGACATGGTGTTTAGAGGTGGGGGAACCACCTCTTTGCCAGCCTAAACATGACTCCAGACAGGAAAATTCCCACCTCCCACCCCCTTTCGTTTCATCATGCTTGGTTAAACGATGTCATGAAACACAGTCACAAAACTGCGCCCATTTATGTGCCAGCCACTGCCTCTGCTCCACGCGCGTTTCAAAGAAAAACTATTTGAGTTAAAGTAGCCAATTCTCTGTTGTTCTCCTTTTTTTTTTCTAGAGCAGAGGAAAAAAACATTTTTATTCATGCAGCAGGTTACTTTCCGTTCGTTCTGGCAGCTGCTCCTTACTACAATGCTCTTAAAATAGTATACAATGGAAAACATCTTTTAAATCTTACAGTGTATAACCGGTGTTAATGATAGGAATTGCAAACTGTGTCATTTTGAACAAGGCTCATGCCTTGTCATGCTCTCTCAACAGTATCTGTAAATACTTCCTTGCCTACCAAGGCAGCTTCAATTTGCCATTGGTATCAGAGCCAAATACAGCCAGAGGAATTGGTACCTTCATAAACATTTGTGACTGTTCTTTTGAATCCAGTTGTAAGATTGCACTTGAAAATCCAAGAGATTAAGTGTCTTCCTATGGATTTCCTTGCTATAGTCCATCTTCTGTTCCTGTAACTCTTCATTCTTCATTGCTGAACTGTTTTCAGACACTCACAGAAATTCCTGCTGTGCTCTTGGACATGTGAGGTTTGCTCCTCCAGCTGTCATTCAGCCAGCAAACACTATGCCTACGGGATGTTCACCTGCACAATTGTCCCATTTCAAGCACCACTGCTGACTGCAGCAAAACCTTGAGAAACTTGTGAAGTTGAATAGTTAGCAATGCATGCAAATTCTGTACCAGGTCTTTGTTTGATTATCTTTATAAGAAACGCATAGGAATTTGGAGTTTCCTAAACCTAGGTGCTTGATGTTTCCTGGACACTCCTAGAAGACGTGTCCAGCTCATGGGTAGAGAAACCTGTTGGGTTGTTGCAGGTGGGGAGGGTTTGCAAACTATTCCAGGGAGGCAGATGCAGAACATGTAACATTAATATACAAACAATGAAAGAAAAGAAAGAAAGAAGAACCCTATTATGTTTCTAGCCACGATGGACATATAATAACCTGATGCTATTTCCATAGCACTCTGACAGATTTGCCTGTGTCCGAGTGTAGCTGGAATCTGCAGGCCAGGGCAACATGAAGCAGGACAGGTGGAGCCCCACAGATTGTTTCAGCCTGGGAAGATCCTGCTGGAAGTGTTTGGAACTGAACTGTGGCAGGGAGAAGAGCAGTGTTGTAGTTACATGCATAAAGTATAAAGTTTTATAAAGTCTTCAATGTATGTGCCTTGTCAGAATTTACAATAATTTAAGGTGCTTATTATTCCTCCAGGCGTGGAACTCATAAATATTACTCAGTGCTATTTGTCATTGGCTTCTCTGTCATGCATAAAGTAAAATTAAATACTTATCTCTATATCGTTAACGTATTAAACATTAGGATTTATGGGGTTTGAGATCTTACTTGCTCTGAGAACATTAACTTCCTGATGAAAGATCTAAATGCAAATAGAAGGAACGCCAAAATACCCTGGAACATAATTAAGGATACTGAGGTGCGAAGAAGCCCCAGGCATAGGAATGTGCAGTTTTCTTATTTCCACTTCCATGGTGGGCTAGTTTTCTTTGTTCCGCGTTTTTATCCACTGTCCCAATGTGCCACCTTGTTTCTTCATAACGAGTCATCGTTGAAGAAAATGTAAGTGCATTCTTATGTGGATTATCAGAGAAAAAATGTTCCTGGCTTAAAACATATCCTTGCTGTCTGTACTGGGAAAGAGCAATTCAGCAGTGACTAAAAGATTAAAAAAAATTCATAGATGACTCTTTCCATATAAAGAAAAATTCCCTCAGTAGCTTTACTTGATTTGTTGCTATTGTTTCTACTTGAGGGTTCATGCAAGCATGCATTGAACAGGGCAACTTTTAAACAAGTCAGTATTGCTGCAGCACGACAGACATCCTTTCTGTGCTGCTGTGTAACTCTAACTAAATCTTCATGCTCTTTTGTTCCTCCAGTGCAGAGTAATCACCAGGTACTCACCTCATTCCCATCTCCGCAAACAGATAGAGAATGTAAAAATTTGAGCCACAGCTGATGAAAAAATTAAAGAAAATTGAAGAAGTATCTTCCAATGAGTAACTTTCTGTCAAAAAGCCGCAGAGAGGGTATCTCTGACGAGATAAAGGATTAGGGGCTTCTAAACATCTTTCAGAAGTTGGGTGAAAAAATTCCCTGTGTTTCTACAAATGGTGCTCCACTTTGCACCAGTTCTTCCTGTTAGAATAACATTTTCCTGATCTGATTGGTCATTCTGCTAAGACAATGAAGGTCACAGATTTCCAATTAGTTTCTCATCATGTCTACATCTTTTCTGAAGAAATCTGAAAGTGATGAGCTGTTAAGAAATGTTTACAGCTCCTACTGTATATTTCCATTTGGTCACAACAAAATGTTGTCGATGGAATCTTTGAGCAAAATTTTGTTTTCAGCAACATCTGTTATTGCTATTAGAACAAGAAATGCTTCCAATCCTGGTGCCACCATGTTATAATATGGGATATGTTCCTCCATATCAAAATTTTAAAAAAATAATCAGGACAGTTTGTGTCTTAAAAAAATTGCTGTTGTTATTGTGGTTTCAGTTTAATTTTTTTTCCTCAGTGGTGATATGTGCAAATGATAAAAAATACACTGTTTTTCCTGTCAATGAACTATGCTAGAAGGCACCTTAAGCACTCTGCAGTTTTCATTTGCTCTCCCAATACATTTTCTGTGAATAAACCCCCCTAGCCAACAACCATTTAAAAAACCTAGTTTTGTTAAAGATTTTTCACATCAAACTTGATTTCAATATCAAAGGCTCCCCACCTACACACGGTTCTGTTACTTTCTCCCTGTATCTGCTAAAATTTTGTATAATACACATATACATACAGGTGAGCAAACACATCTGAATTTTGCAAGCACAGCCTTAAATGGTGCTGAAAGTCTTGCTATCTAAAACCCAAAAGGAGTTACTAAAAGTAATTTTTTATTTTTTTCATTTCTCCATTTTCATGCATCTTATTGAGTTAATGGATTTATGTAGGAATTGATTTTGATCCTATTGTTTTAAACAAGGGTGGGAGGGGGGTCAGACGATATTGTGCATATATATGATTTTATTCAGTGAATTAATCCTCTTGTGAGAACAGGGTCCTTTAAAGTGTCTTGGTTTCGCATAGAGCATGTCACTTTTCTGACAGAATTTCACTGAATTTTCACTGAATTTTTTTTAGAGTTGGAAGGGACCATAGAGATCATCTAGTCCAACTCCCCTGCTGACTAGAGCTAGAGCACGTTACTCAGGAGCATCCAGGCGGGTCTTGAAAATCTCCAAAGAAGGGGACTCCGCGACCTCCCTGGGCAGCCTGTTCCAGGGCTCTGTCACCCTCACTGTAAAGAAGTTTTTTCTCATATTTGAGTGGAAC
>JAOXNO010000008.1:5782902-5839440 GCA_028565335.1 Limnodromus scolopaceus
CAGGCCTCCAGCTTGAACCTGCTCCATTAATCATTACCCTTTGGGTCCTGTCACACAGCCAGTTCTCAATCCACCTCACTGCCCCCTCATCCAGCCCACACTTTCTTACTTTCCCAATGAGGAAAGAAGCCACAGGGTGAATTTAAGCCTGCACTATTGATGCTCTCCAAAGCTGTCCCTGTATAGCATCGTGCAGTCATCTGCCAGAGGGTTTTATGGACTGGGACTAAGAGACTGGCCTCAGGAGGAGGCTGTGCACATAATGGTGACAGAAAATGGCATTTAACACAATGGAAGTGCCAATGTCCCTCTTGAGCAGCGTGAGTACAACATAATGCAGGTGTGACTAATTATTAACTAGAGATCCACAGATGATGCCGCATTGTGTCATGTCCCAAGCTAACGTTAGGCATCAGAAAAGACATGTTTCTTGGATAAAGTTGAGGGTGGAGAATGGATCTGGCACTTCTGGCACGCTCTCACAGCAGGTAAACATTGCAAAAATCTAAAATGACCTACAACACCCAAGACCTGAGGATATTGCCTTCTGGGCACCACAGGCAGAGCCTAACCCTCCACTCAGATCATGTACTGTCTCCTGGAAATTTCTTCCTGAAGACCCTAAAAGCCAAAAAAATATTTACACCCTGGTGATTCCTCTCTGCACACATAAATGTGCTGCTTCACCACAGGAGACCTTTACAGTCTCACAGGAGGTCTCCAGAGCAGGCTTTGCTGTACCTTGCCTGTGTATGTCTGGCAGCCCCAAAGCCAAGATGATGCCAAGCTACATCCCAACAGCAAAGTTGGTGGCCTCTTCTAAAACACAGATTGAATTTGTTGGCTCTGTGACATCTTCTGTCTCATCCCAAAGCACTAAGATAGGTATTTTTTCAGAAAATGTTTTCTACTCTACCTCATTCTAGTTGATTTTAATGTCCTTAGTGATGTACTCCACCCTTTGCTTATGAGACTTTCTCACAGCCCAGCAGAGTTCACTGCCAGCCCAAGGTTTGCCATTATTCATTCCTTCCATCATTCCTGTTTTTACGATCCTAAGTAATTCCTCTCCCACTTACGTGTAGGCTGTAACGTCTCATCTCTGAGTCCAACTAACTTCTGCCACTTTTCTCATCTCCCTCCTGGCCCACTTTTATTATGTTTTGATTCTTGCTAATATTTGTAACTCTTTCCATTTAAGTACAATTAAATAATTGTATTAATCACTCTATGAAAAAAATCAAGTCAATCAGTTCAAACTTCACACCAGTTGTTAAAAAACCCGAGCTGATCCTCCCCACTGCTAATGAGGAGCAGAGAACTGTGGTGAAGGTTCCACTGCCACTGGTCACCTACGGCACTGCTTTTTCCCGTGCCATAAGGCTGTTTCCACTTCTGTTCGTCTACATTTACATGTCGATATTGTGTTCAGCCAGCGCTGGGTCTCTTTAACCAAAGCGTGCTGGGTACCGGAGCTGCATCATGCCGCTTGAACGTCAACTTCCTCCATGGACCAGATTGTCCACTTGGGAAAGGTAGGCAGGTGCTGTCACTTGCTTTCTCTCAAGGCAGGTGGGGGGAGGACTCACATCGTTTCATGGTAAGATAAATGCCAAAATAGACTTCCTACATCTGTGCACAGGAGTGACAAAACTTTGTGCTGTCTTCCTTGAGTGAGCAGCAACCAGCCATCCCCCAGCACAGACACTGGATAGATGGACACACTTCTCTTTGCTTGTCTTGGCAAAAGTACCTTTCGCGGGGGTTGCTGCTTGGTGTTTGGAACTACTTTGTCACGTCAGAGGGACTTTTCCCATGTATTGATTTAAAACATGCACTGACTTCGAAATAGTGATTGTTCCCACACAGCTCATCTCTGTCAGCTTTCTCCAGAGTGCATTACCTGTGTGTGCTTGGGACTGTGTCTTTGACCAACCCAGTCTCTGCTCAGAGATGGCCGCAGAGAGCTTGGCGCACGCAGGGCCACCCGCCCGTACTGGGCCACCAGTCCCAGCCTGACCTGTCTCCCAAGGCTGCACTGACCTCCCTGTGATCAGCAAAATGCCTCTCTGAAAACCTCACTCTCATCTGTGGAGTTTATGCAGATCAATTTATTGACAAGTCAGATTGTCCTCCTGATCCCAGCTTTTGTCGTAGGTGGATGTGATGAGGACTGATTTTTTGAGGGAAACAGGACTTGGCTGACTTCAGCTCTGCCTGGTCTCTCTCTGACTTCCCAGGTTTAGGGAAAACAGCCATCTCTTCTCTGGTGACTTGTACTGTGCACAGATTGAGGGTTTTTATTATATATTAATAACTAAAAGAACAGTGGCATGTTCACGTGTCCAGAGTCACAGATTTTTTTTTAAAACTAAAGGATCTTGAAAAATTAAAGAACCTGTTATTTGTTTGGAAGTTACTTTCTAAAATCCAAAATGAATACCAAAATGCCAGGGACGTGATTTTCAGTATTCCAGTCTTCTCTTTTAAGGAGGTCTTTTCTCATTCCGTGCATTACGGATGTTTAATTGAAAGGTTACACACAGGGTCATCAACTAGGCTCACAACGCCTCTAGCCTTACAATACACTTCACTTCAAAGGGATTGGCTGCATTCCTGAGCCTTGTA
This sequence comes from Limnodromus scolopaceus, assembly GCA_028565335.1. NCBI lineage: Eukaryota > Metazoa > Chordata > Aves > Charadriiformes > Scolopacidae > Limnodromus > Limnodromus scolopaceus. The sequence continues at coordinate 5,785,531 of JAOXNO010000008.1, forward strand.
CCAATAAGCACTAATAACACTGAAAAATGAAAACTGAAACAGATGTCTCCAATAGCATTGATTCTTATTAGCTGTTCACAGCTATTCTTACACCTCTAGGCATAACGAAGCAAAGCCTGCGTGCTGGGTGTGCGGCTGCAGAGGCCTCGGTAATGCCCTTGGAATGCTCCCCTTCGCTGCTGCTCGCTGCATTCTTGACAGACTGTCTCCATTATAATCTTAAGAAAACTTCTTTAAAATGTCATTTAAAAATGCATCAAATATGTAAACTCTTACTTAATAAGGACAGGATTTGACAGTAACATGTATTTCTTAAAATTAACTGTGAAAAAAAGTGATCAAATGTATGTTAGAAAGACTGAACTGAACTGCACGTTCATCTGTGCCTTGCTGCAGGTCCTAGATCTGACCACCCAGAAAGAGCTGAGGGCAGCTCTGTGGCAAGACAATGCAAGAATGGCAATCAATAGGTTAAAAAACATGTTGTGCTTACTGCTGTGCCGTGAACACCCCACCCAGGTAACGGACATCAATTCACTACTCCGTGAACAAACGTGAAACTGATTTGGCAGAACCCACGGTGTCTGTGCCCTTGCACACAAACCCAAAGCCTAAATCACATACTTATTTGAGTTCACAGAGCATCCTTGTTTGCCTGGTTTTCCAACACATTTTTGCTCTTGGACATCATCTTTCTACTCAGAATGGACAGCTGTGACACACAGGTGAGAATCGAGAGGGAAGAGATTTTAACTTCATTTGACACGAGGAAGCTGCTCCTGCTGAAGGAGGAGATGATGTTTTCATTCTGACTGTTGGCAGTGCATTAGTCATGCTGTGGAAGAAAAGCAGGAATCCGGTGTGATGTGCCTGAGGAAACTTTATCGGTGCTGAGAAGGTTTCCAGACAACGTGGAGCTCCTGCTTGTCCATCTTGGCCAACAACTGTCCATCACCTTCGAGGTATGTCTCTGCTCACTGTCCAGCTCAGCATGTTAATGCAGGACACTGAGCAAACCCAGCAGCTCTCCTCTGTGCAAATTCCAACGTTCGGGCATTCAGGGCCATCAGATGAGGATGCGGCGCTCTGCCGCTGACTGTGGCCTTTTCTGTGCTGGCACCATCTGACCCCCGGGCAGCGCGTTCTTCGCCTGGTGGGGAACACGATGACACAACGTGCCATGTAATCAGGCCACTGTAAAAGTCACTTCTGGACTTTAAGAAGTCATTATTCATTAAGAATGGGTCTGTGATGCCTGCACAGGTCTGCGGAGATTGTTCTGTTCACTCGAGGGGAGGAGCTCACAGCATTTATCGCACGCTGCACCACCCAGAACACATCATTTGACTTTTCAGAGAATACCCCTGAAGGGAAACATCGTTCAAATGGCAGAAAAGGGAGGGGACCTCTTCCACGGAGGTTATGCACCAATGACAGGCTCAGATACATCAAAATGATCAAAAACTCATTACAAGAGTTTTCCTACTGCTCGATACTCACTGCTGTGAGGATAAGGGAAAGGAACGTCCATCTGCAGCTCGAAATACAGGTTTTGTTTTGGTATGTGTCCACAGAAATGTGAGCTCATTGCTCCTGCAGGTTTTACCAGTGGCTTCCAGTGCTATAGACAGAAAATTTCTGCCTCCCGAGTGAGTCCAAGCAAGAATTCACTGCTCAGAGATGTAGAAAATCAGTGTCTGGCTGTGTGGGGTCAGAAAGGAACCCCAGTATCTTGCAGGGCTGTGGGCTCTCCTCTGCTTCGGATCAGCTCCCTGCCATCATTGAGGATGGTCCAGCAGGCTCCGGAGCTCACTGAACACCACCAGGTGATTCCCTCTGTTTCCTTTTAGCTGCCAGTAAAGGCTACACAATGATGTGGATCCAGATGCTTCATCCAGATGATGCATAAAATTCAGGAAATTCAAATACACATCTGGTTACTAAAAAGACAGTAATAAAAGCAGAATTTCTTATTGATAAATAAAGAATAATTTTTCCTTGGTTAATATGAATGTTGCTGGTACAGGTAGCATCAAGATCCTCAATGATCTTTAAGGTCTCTTTCAACCCAAACCATTCTGTGACTCTATGACATTGGAGTGACCCACTCCCCGCAGAACAGACTGAAATCCATGAGCCCTGGTCCTGCTATTGCTAGTGCCAAAGAAATGCTGTGGTAAAACTTGAATCAGCAGAGGAGAGAGCCACGTCAGCTGAGCTGACCCGGACTTCGGAGCTCTCTGCTGATTATCACAAATGCCAATAGAAACCCTATCTTATATTTTGATAATATCAATCCAGAGGAAAAGATCAGCAGCACCTCATTAGCTGGATGAGAACCATTGCCTGGTCAGTCCCACTGTTGGCCCTGTCCCCCACAGCTGCGGTGCTGTCACCAAGCCACGCTGGTGCCGTGCTTCCTGATGCACCCCCTGGGACACCAACCGTTTCGGGGGCAGCACGAAGTTGTGTCCATGATGTTGGGGAGAGGGAGCTGTGGCAGCGTTGAGGGGGCTGGTGCAGCATGGCCCTGGACACTCCTGTGGGAGCTGATGGGGTACATTAGTACTTGGGTTAAATAAAGAAGCTCTGAGGTGATGAAAAGTACAGCAAAGGAGGAAACAAAGGCGATCTCATCAACCAAGGGAAGTTTCAGATATTCATTGGGTCCATTTGGATCCATTTGTAAGTAACAAGTGGAGTATCACTCAACTAATTGGATGGAGCTCAAGGTAGACAGACAGATTTAGGACTTAAATTAAGAAAAGTCACAATGACTTGTAAAACATGTCTGCTGGTTCTTGGCTTCAGCCATCCCCACTTCTGTCTGTAAAATCCATTCCACAACCTCTGTATTGGGTTATATCCCAAATGAGATTATTTTACACACAACTATATTTAATTTGCAGTGAGGGGAACACCTTGGTTTGTTTTATGTCCGCATGTCTGTTTAATTGGGCTTCTGATTATTTAATGTCACTGCTGCAGAGGTAGCTTTTATGAGGCACAAAAGAAAATTTAATGAAAATTATTCACAAGCCCAACTTCTGACTAGTAAAACCAAGAGTTTAATGTAAGAGGCAAAGTCCCCATCTGCTACTTCTCTTTGAAAAGAGCAGCACACATGACGGATTTATTGTGACATTACAATGCTTGATGTCAAATAATCTAGCCAGAGGAACAATATTGCCCTGAAGAGAGCCATCAGGCCCTCTGTGACATGGGTATTTGAAAGGATTAACTACACTTAAATCAATATGGGCAATGAAAACAGAAATAACCAATCTCTTGGCCGCTCAATTATTTAAGAGTGTCTTTAGTCCCCACAGAATGGAATTAAACGCTTGTTTAAGAGGACTGACAATTAAATCTATTTCTTTAATGTCAAGATAAGTATGTGGGATCCTTGGCTGTGGTGTGGCACAAAGAAGTGACATTTCACAGAGAGGGACGGGGGAGGGAGCCGTTATGGTCCCCGGCTGGTGAAGGGCTCTCCCGTGGGGCACCGGCTGAGCACACCCTTGGTGCCCGACAACGCCACAATGGCTGCCCTGGGCACGCCGGGACCCACGGCCACCACCCGGGCCCTGGGCCAGGGATGGGGCCGGTCCCGCAGCAGCACCCTCAGGGAGAGGACCAGCAGCAGCCACTGCCCGGACACCAAACCTACGCGGTGAGATCTTCACAAGAGACGGCCTTGGGCACAGCTTGTAGCTGTCCCTTCTGCTTCTTAGTGCCATGGTATAAGAGTATAAAATGCTTCAAAATTCACAGAAATAACTGTTATTTCAGGTGATAATGTAAATGTAATATTGTTTAATTGAAGTGGGCTGACAATTTCCCAGTTATTTGAGTTTTGAAAAGTTTGTCTGACCTATCCCAATATTTTTCTTAAGCTGTTTTACAGAGAACCACTCTGACCTTTCATGATGATACTGTTTCTCCTGAGATGTTTGCTCATCTCAAAAGCAATGAAGAAATTCCTGGTCTAGAAAAGTTTAATAAGAAGGTCTATTTTCAGATGATAAAAAGGAGGTAACAGAAGCAGGATGTATGCAAAGCACTGAATGTTCATCCATCATATTGCAAATACCCTGGGCGACAGGAAAATAACAGATGCCTGTGTGCCTTCAGTCAGAGTTCCTGGCCAGAAAAGCTGAAAGATGTTCTTAAATTTGAGACAACCCAATGCACTAAGAATTCATGAAACAGAAGAAGTTCTAGTGGCACTTGTCCATCATGAATTTCAGTTTTCCAAAGGCTTCTGTGAGTTGCAAGACAGGTACAAAGTCTGATTCCTGATTTTTAGGCTACTTCACAACTTCTTCTCTGGTTTGTAACTAACATGAAAAAGTCATTCTTGGTGTGTCATATGGACTTCTGTTGAGCTCTGAGTCACTGTAGACAAGATCTTCTTCCTAGATCTTCTGCCCCTTTTTTGCATTTTATCTCTGTCCGTTAAAATATCACTATGGTTTCAAAGTAAAGTATCACTATGGCAGTAAAAAAGTGCAGTTCAGAAAAGCTGATATTTTTCTAAGTTTTTTTTTTTTAAATAGTTTGTGAAAATATATTGCAAAAAATCATTACTCATGATTTTGTCTTGACACTTATAAGCATAATAGCTTGGAGGTGTTGTTGATTAATGATTTCTAGTTCCTCTGATGTTCTTGTACAAACTTGTCCACATTTCAGAGTCATAGAGTAAGGTGCAAAAAAAAAAAGACAATTGTCACTTTGTAACCAGAGACTGTAGATTTTATGGCTTATATGTGCCCTGACAGCTTTGCATGCAATTCTCAGCTTCAACACTCTTACTATTGATCAAACGGCTGTGATGCTGCTATGTTGAGCCTCACCCTCTGCACATGTCTGGTTTTGTGGTCACCCTGCTGGTTATTTTCATGCATTATTTTGCTGATCATCACCCAATGATTTATTTCCTCATCTCCTGCATCAGTATTACACAGCTGTTCATTCTTCTTTGGAGCATTTAAATCGCTTTCTTTGCCCTTCTTGCCCTATTACTCCTTATACATTTCACAACAGTTTCACCGCTGCTTTGGCACGCATCTTTCAGCCCCACATGAATCCATCTAAACTGCAGCTTTACTGATGTTGCCATCATTATTATCTACCCTGAAGAGCTGACAGTTGAGGCACAAGATGATTCACAACAGGTAAAGATCACAAAGATCTGCGGAACATAAGGGAGCGATGAGAGGATGCTCGTCCACATGGTCTGTGCAGTCGCAGCACATCTGCAGCCTAAGCTCTGCCCAGGCTTTTACAGCCACAGACACGTGTCAGACACAGGAGCCTGTGCTGGCAGCTCCACGTGTGCCCGGGGAGAGCGTAGGGAGCTGGGGATGCTCCTCCAGCCCCGGGAAGGTGCAGCTTCGGTGCTTCACAAGGTGATGGGGAAGCGCTTCATGCCGACACCAGCCCCGGCTGTTCTGCACCAGCTGGGCCAGAACTCGCTCTCCCTTTTCCAGTCCTTTGGAATGAAGCTGTTAAATAAACCCCATTGTTTCATGGGCTCTTCTTTATCATATAATATCAGGGCACCGATTTTCATGCTTATTAAAATTTGCATTAAACTGTATATATGTTTATATAAGTTACAGACAGAAAAGGCAGATTTGATTTGTTTGCAGATTTCAGAACTAAGGTTCCATGGGAGAGGAGATTTATTTCCAGCAAGGAATTAATTCTATGAATCCAAATCTGGAGCATTCATTCCTCACCAGCTGACTTCTGCAGCACCTGAAGGATATGGATCTTGAATAATTGTGACATTGCTGGTGTGCTGCTAGAGCCTGGGAAGCTGGGAACCAACTATTTTGAACAACAGTCCTAACGCAATAATCAGGATTAAGAAATCCAGGTAGACCATCACTGGGCCCAAGTCCTGTGGACAGTCACCCTCCCTGCAGCGCTCCCGTGCTGTCAGCTGTACTGACGTTTGTTGTTGGCAGAACTCTTGGGAAATGAAAACTGAAAGGAATCTCCGATTCCTTCCTCCATCTTTTGCTCTGGCTTCAGATGTCGATGGACCCAAAGGCTGGATTTCAGATACATTGACACTGTGCCACAGGAAAAAGCAGCTCTGTTTTCCTCATCATATTTTACTTTCCAACCTCTTTTACTCTACAAGAATTACTGTTTCTGCATATCGCACGTAAACACTGTTCCAAACTGGTGGCTGCAACCTAGGAAATACTTGTTCAGAGCTGGTGCCAACCTCCTCGCCTTCCCCCTGTTAGACCTGAAAGACTTTTCTGATTCTCCTGGTAGGAAGATACAAGTCTCAGCAGGAGAGCCTCAACCAAGCCAAGGAGGAATCACACTGTTTGCTTTCAGGACTGACTTCTGTCGGCTCAGCCCCAGCTGTTTTGACCCAGTCACCTGTGGCTGCTCTTTGACGGGGCTAGTTTGTGCCTGCCCCTCGCCACTCCGAGCGGGAGAGCTCGTCTGGCTCCGGGTGCGCTGTCACTCTTGGCAACCTCTGCTCTGACATGGCTCTTGTCACTCAAATGGTGTAGAGCACAGATCCCTTTAATCCATCTAACAAGAAGTTCTCTTGTCTTCTCTCAGCACCAAAACTAATTACAAAGCAAACCACAAGTGTGTGGTTTCATGCAGGGATATAAGGAAAGAAAAGACAATGTTTGCATGAGGGTATACAGAATACCATCAGACACAAAGTCTGTCACATTTTGCTTCCTTTCAGCCCATTTCCCACACCTGAGAAAAGCCACAACACAGTTTAACTCAAGCTCTGGAGCTAGACCCTCAGCGAGCCTTACCTCTCCTGACACCAGGTCCTTTGCTCTTTGTGGCAAGCTGATGCTGGAACTCCTTCTGGTACAGGTTTTCTTCCACAGGCTTTGTTGGAAGCTGCAGCAAATTCTGCCTTTTGGCTCCACATCCACCTCATTCACCAAACGGTTCAAATCATGGCCCGCCCTTTAGAGGAACCACTGATGGTCTCCTACAACCACAGCTGCAGACACTTCCCACAATCACCACTTTGCCTGTGCCCACCTGGAGCTGTGGTCTTCGGTTCCCCATTCCAGGTTTCTGGTCTTATTTTTACTCTTTTTTTTAAAGTTTCAGTAGAAGAGAGGTTCAATCTTTTCCAGACAGGAAAAAAAAAGGATGTTTTCCCCATGTTAACTATTTTTACTCTTCTCCAGTGTCACAACACACCTGGAGCATTACACATTAATCTACCTCTTTGCCCAGTTGCTAACCATTGGACAGGAAAACAAAATTATGCAAGACAAGAATTCATCTGATGCCAGTGCTTGTTGCTTGTCTTGGTAATTGAAGATCTCTGTTAAATAAATGGAAATAGAGTCATGTCTGCTTAAGTAGAAAGACGAGGACTGAGCAAGAAGTAAAATAAGAAGTCTAATCTCCCTAATAGGAAGACCATTAACATTCACGGCATGGGGTGCACTGGGGGAATCTCAGAGTAACTCATTAGAGCTCCCAGCCCAGGGAACAAGGGGTCACAGCAGCCAGGAGGGAAGGGGCTGTTGGAACAGTGAGGCCATTCTCTGTGAAGGAATCTGACTTGGACAGTGTGTTCTGGAAGGAGCGTGCTGGATAGGCCTGAAACCAGCATTTTGCTTTGTAACTGTACTGTTAGTATAAAATATGAGCATAAATGATGCACAAGAGCATAGGATTTGAATACTGCCTTTAGCCTTCACAGCTATCCACTATGAAATAAATAATTTCTGTCTACGAGTTACAGAAAGAAAAAGCAAAGGATGTCAAAGAAGAGGCTGTAAAATAGAGTCATAGATCTAAGCTCTGTTCCAAAGAGCAGCAGGATCTTTCTGTCCTGTGTTCCTCTTATGTTAGGAAGTCAATCAACTAATCACAATGGTATTAATAACTGCCAGCTGCTCTCCTATAAAGGAACTTCTGGGCAGGACAGCTATCAGCCATGGGATTAAAATGGGAACTTTTTTCGTGGTTGTTTCAGACCAGGTTTTTAAACGCACGGTCAGCAACGGTCATGGGGTATGAATTGTACTTCCAAACCGGTTTAACTGCTTACCACTTGTGTACAGCAAAGTGATGTTAAACAGGGAATGGAAAGGTATAACTTTGAGGAAAGTGCAAATTTAATGTTTCTCTGCACTCGCGAAAGCATCAGCTGCTGCGACGGCTCCTCGGGCGGGTGGGCAGAGCCGGGTCCTGCATGGACGTTAACGCACATCACCTCTCATGTACGTTTCCAAATATCTAAAATTAAATACTTCAGGCCTTTCTGCTTCAGAGGAGAATGCTTTTCCCCAGTGGCAAATAGCCCTGTCCCGGTGCTGGCTGTGCCGGGAGGAGCCCCTGTGCCTGGCCACCAGCCCCGGTGGGGCAGGGAGCCCTGTGGCCGCAGGGCTCTCAGGGGCTGCACATTCCTCCCACAAACCCTCAATTCACCTGTTTCTAAGCTGTGCCCCGGCTCCTCCCCCTCTGCAGCGCACCCTTTAATCTTATTGATTAGGCAAAACGGTGGGCATAGGTTTAATCAGGGGAGAGGGGGGATGCTGGTAGCCCCAGGCTGCCCCAGCTGTGCCATGGAGCCTGCGCCACAGGAGACGATGAATGATGAGATTTTCAGCTTGAATCTCCACGGGCTCGGCGCTGGCGCGGGGAAGCCCATCCCAGATGTGAGAGATGGCTCGGCACCGGCCGGGCAGAACGCTTGTTATTTGATTAATTTGTTGAAATATAACATAGCCAGGAATACTTCAGAAATCTCCCCAGATATCCCACTCTGTGTATCTTCTACATTAACGTGAACAAAATCGATGGAGTCTGAAGAAAGATGTTCTTTATAAATAAAAGATACAGCACGTCAAAGGCAGCGGTGACTGAGCGCTTCTCAGGCTGTTTTGAATGTGGCAAAGCAGCAAAGTGTGTTTGTGCACGTACCGAGAGGGGGGAGGGCTTTTGGGCCGGTTTTACTAAAAGCAGTGGGAAGCACATCCAGGACATTGCAACGAACTCTGGAGCGTGCACTGGGGGAGGGACAGGTTCAAACTAATGCTTATTAGTAGAAGCCAATAGTTCTGCTTATTCCTATATAAAACACAGAGAGTAACTTGAAATTTGATCCTTTTTCAAAATGCACTTTAACTGTAATAAAGCAACATTTCTGAAGTAATGTTTCTTATGTCTGTCACTATGGCAACCTGCTAGGTGCCAGTGTGACAGGAAACCTGCATTATGAGGCTGCATCCCAAGTGGTTGTATCAGAAGGCAAAGGCAGTATCATATATGCCAAAGAAACAAACACTGTTTAAAAGCTGCTTTTATTATTTTAAGGCCGTTCACAAAGGTGTTGAGCGGGACTTTTCAGCAAACCCAGAAGACAAACTGAAGATTGTCAAACAGCTAACTCTAAAATTACCTTTCAGACTGCCCTTTGGGCTGCGTCGCTTCCCCCAGCCCTGCCTCTCTACGGCACCCAGCCAGCGCTGGTGCCCCTGCTCTGATAACCAGTTCTAAGAATTGCTTCTTGCCTGTTTGTTCACAAAACCAGTAAGAACTTCTTAATATTGAAATCTTTAATATAATATCAAATAAAGCAAAAAACATTTTCAAGAGAGAATTTCTCAGATAAAAGGCCTTAGAGATTATCAGAGACACAGAACTGAGAAATCACAATCTGCCTTTATATTATATTTTTAAGGAAATACAGGAGAACAATTGCATAGGCTTGAGACAGATGTTGGTAAACATTTGTGTAAGCTGCCTCGACTTGTTGGGAAAGCAACAGTTTTGTTTTGGCACTTCTGGCCAAAAAAATATTTTTCTTAAAACATCTACATTGGAAAGTTTATTTCCAGTTGAGAGAGGGAAAGGGAAAATACTTTCAAAACAAGTCCTTTTTCTTGTGTGATCTTTGAGGATATTTACAAATTATTAAGTATTTTGCTTTTGTGTTACAGAAATTAAAACCCTTAAAAAACAAGTTCAGGCATTTTGCTGGAAACAAATGTCCTGACCTGCAAATTAACGCCAGTTCTGTAGTCAGAGTTCTCAGAAGGATAAACATTTCTTGCATACTTATTGAGAAGGATCTGCCACTCAGGCAGGGCCTGCTCTGGAGCCCACTGAAGCAGATAATAGTCTTTCCATTAACCCCCGCACGGTGAAGATCTGACCCGTAGGCAGGCGGCTGTGAAGGCTGGTCCTGCAACTGCGAACCTCACTGCCAAAACTATCATCACCCTCCAGCAGGATGAGGAGCAGGACGCTGAGCAGCCAGGAGGGTCCGTGCAGGAGCAGAGCGCGCTCCGAGACCCCGACCCTCTGCCGTGACTGAGCCAAGACTCCCCCTCGGAGCTGTTAATGAGTAGGGTCAGCCAGAGCTGATCTTCCCTGTAGAAGTGCCTCCCTCTTCCAAGAACAGCTGATGTTTGGGAAGATGCTAATTTTCACTTGCCCAGTGAGTAGCAAAGTCTCCATGTGCTTGGGATGCACCAGTTCTTTCCCAGGTGAAACGTCAGAGGTGAAAACCCAAACCCGAGCAGAGCCGCGCCAAGTTACACAGACAGGGAGCGTTCCATGTCTCTGGTGCAACATCAAACTCACGTGGATGTTCCTCTGCTTTCCTGGGACAGGAGCTGTTGTGTGATAAACACATCGAGTAGTAACAGTACCACAACAAAGGCTCTGCACCTTCCCTGGCGCAGACAGGTAGAAGGAAGCAGTACTGCTCCCAGATGGAAATACATCAGAGTTTTTTATTCCTTTTCACCGAAGAACAAGAGAACTGCTCTTTTTTCTAGTTTGAACTGGACAAGGCTTCACAGGGTTTCACTCTATTATAAGGGCCCCTTTTGCACCACATCTACTTTGCAACTGAATGGTGAATGCAATATAAATCCAGAAGAACTGCATGTTCTGCCTGGTAATTATACTCAGGATCACCAAACAATTCAGGGACCAATGCCTTGAGCATTATGTTCTTTTCACCTCATCCTAATGGATAGCACATTAAGCAGGTATTTAATGTTTTTTTCATTGGCTTGAATTCTGATCAAGAAACCTTCTGAGCTTCACCTGAGTAAGGGGTTATCAAAAGCTCCTTAGTGGCCCAAAAGATCTCACTCTTTAGCTGAGCAGTCACTGTCCCAGGCTGGAGCATCACCTTGAGATACCTTGCGAGGTCCTTGGTACCTGCAAGGTAAAAGGCTGGGGCTTGCAAGGGGTGTCCAGGTTGAGAAATGCCAGACTATGGGTCACTTATTTCCCCTGAGCTGGTGGGTAGAGGAAGAGACCAGGAAAGGGCAGTCCAAGCTCTCCTTATCTACTGAGGCTACAGAAACTGGTTTAGCCTTTTGTCTGCTTGTGCCTTGGCATTCAAGTCTGATGTAATTTCTAATCATTGTAACACCAAAGTATAACTGAGAGTGACAGCAGAGTCTGAACTGAGCTCAGAATGCTCTGACAGCACTGCAGGGGAGAGTTTTCTCTGCTGTGACGACATCACCCAGGACACGTGTCACAGGCTCGGGGGGCCCTTTCAGGTGACCGACGCCAGACCTGGTTCGAAGCCTTATTCTGGCCATTTCACACAAATGAGGTTAAGGCTGCTCGGTTTTATCCTCAGGAATGTTGATACACAGCAAACATTGGAGTATTCTTTGCAGCATCTTTGGAACCTCAGATTTAAATTTATAGTGGGAGAACATTTGCAGCAATGTTGTTTGGAGAGCTTATGCCTATTTCCTGAGAGGAGAACACCGTGCCTAACCAATGGATTTCATTGTGCTGATGGAGAAGAGGAGAGTTGGTCAATTACATTGGAAAGTTTTTAAAATCCACAGAAGAAAACAATAACATCGTTTCTAAAAAATGGAATAAGGTCACAATTTGCTTGTGGGTATTCCACAAACAGGAAAGAGGCCAAATTCGTTTAATAAATGATTCAGCATGAATTACACACCCAACATAGACAAAAATAAAGTTTGTTCACACAGCCACAACCCAGCCTTGATGGTTTCAGCTGTTGCTTTCTCTGTGAAGTGGTATTTCATTAACAAAAATAAATGAGAATATATTAGGTACTTTCTTATTATCTCTATGACTAGAGCAATACCATCTGCTTAGATGAAGGACCAGGAGGTAAGAAAGAAGGACCTCAAATGTAGGCCAGGAAACGTCAGTGCACAAAGGTGAGGCGGGGATGCAAATAAACTAAAAATCATTCTTGTACTGAAATTGTGTCTAATAATAATAGTGGACAAATTCTGTCCTTTAGCCAATACTACACGATGGGTAACAAGCTTACTATAGAATTATTGAGACTATTAATGGATTGCTTTGTCTCCAAGATGCTCAGTAGAAGCAAACAGATTATTAATGTTCGGGTTATAGCAGCCAGACTTCCTTCAACAGCGGATCATTCCAACCTCTCTTTGCCGATCACTCTTTAAGCCTAGTTGTGGAATAAACCAGGTTGTCAGTAGGTGAATTTGTGGTGTGAATTACTTCAGAAAGAGCACCATGGGATGATTGGAACAGGAGGATATTTGCATCTGCAGGCACAGAGCTCGGGGCTTGCCCAGAATTCTCGCACAACTGATGGACATTGACTTGCACAACTATGGCACGAGATCAGCTCCCGCAGCCTGTCTGTGCTCCGGGTTTATAGGGGATGTGTTTTCATTAAAGATGGCTGAGTATTAAGATGAAGACAAAGACAGCGACGGTGAACAAAAAGAACTGTGTATTTATCTAAAGGTTTGGCATAAATATGGTGGTGGTAGAGGGTTTCAGCTGTTTTATGTCTCAGCAACAGTTTAAACAATAACATCCATATCACAGAATGGTGTAGATAATATCTGCAATAAAACTGGGTCTTTTATGTTCAGAAGCAGACAAAGCCAAGGAAGCACATTGATAAATGAAGCTGAACCTTTGTATTTCGTTGTGGCGGAGCTCCCTCTAGCTTATGGCATTAACCCTGTATCTGTAAATCATATTTGCTTAAACTCATCCCTCCATTTTCAGGGTAGAAAAGGCTTCCAATTCTGTATTCTTGGAAGCAGTTATGACATTTATAATTCATCTGGAAAAAGAACAAAACACCCCTAGAACCTGGCTGCTAGTTGAATGACATTACCAGGTCTGATGATAGTAAATTTCATACTTTTAAAAATAACAGTATAGGGAAAAATTTTCTGACGTCTAGGGATGTGACTGTCTTAAGCAGCACTTCCTATCTCTTCCAGCTTTATTCTCTTTTATTTTTTTAATTTATATATAATATATATATATTTACTCGGTTGAGAAAATTAGCCATTCCAAAATGACAATGAGCAAGTTAAGTAGATTCTGCAAGGTAAATTTATTTGCTAAATTAATAACACTGCATTAAATACATTAGACTGAGCAATCTAAATTCCTCAAAAAAATTCTCTAATCACCTTAATTTATTGGCAAGAACAAATCTTAAAAAGTGATTAAGAAGTATCTTAGTCTGATTAAAGGTAGGAAAGTAATCACCATGACATCTCTTGTTCAGAATAAGAATACTCATTTGGTTTAGTTGCAGGGTTCATACAGGTTCCCCTCTTTAGGATTCCTCTGCTTTTCAAGGCTGAATTAATGGTTGTAAATACAAACTGTACCTTTAAAAAAAGTGGAATGAATGGTGCATTATGGAAACATTGTTTTTGCTGAAATGCTAATTTGGGGAGATTAAGAAGACATTTCTGGAGAACAATATCCAAAATCTGATGTGAAGCTTAAATAACTGCTGAAATGATAAGCAGGCAGAGCTACACGAGAAGAGTTAATTAAAAATCTCCAAGGCAACTTATATTCCTTTGTCACAAAATAAATGCTATGCTACTGATACTGTACCTGTAAACTGAAAAATCACCAGCTGGTGTAGCTAAACAGAGAATAGAAAAGGATTTACTTGTTAACAATGTCCTAAATATTCTGCATTTTAAATGCATTTGGCCACATTTCTTCATAAGTATTGCTCCCTGGGTTTTCTATTTAACTTCACAACTACTTACTATAAGCTCCTTTGTACCCTGAAAAATTAAGTTCACCCATGTTAAAATTTACAACAAAGAATTAGCTTACTACAGACTTTGAAGAATTTGAGTCAATAAGAATGAATATTAAATTCAGAGTGAAGACTGAGAGACAAAATAGACACTTTTTGTACCTTGTTTGAGAACTAAAGCCCAATGGAAAATATAGCTGTAAAAATCTTTAGGGCTGAAACTGTGCCTGTATTATTGCTTCCCCCTCACAATAAATCAATATATGAGATTCTTTTTATTGTTAGAAATTAAATATGCTATTTAGGTATTTTAGAATGCAGATATTTTAGAAACTAAATGCTCTGAAAATTGTCTAATCAGAATGCCAATTTATCTGCTAAACTACAGCACTGATAAAGAGATAAAATTTCAAAAGTACGTTATCTGCTGAAATTTACTCTTTATTAGCTAATGTAAAGTAGTCCACCACAGAAGCTGCTTTAATTCGAATTACATTTGAATGTATCTTAAAGAGATGAGTGAAAAGAGAAAAAAAATTTTGAAGGGAAGAATAGCATATTTAGTTCCATTTTTTCCTTTTTAACTGTTACTGCTCTTCTCAAAGTGTTTTTTGTTTCATAGTATTTTAGAAAACACAAGTTTAATCAAATTCATCTTCTTAGAGATTAAAATCTTCTCTGAGTAATGCAGCGTAATATAAGATAAGTCATAGAGGTAGCCACACACAGTCACAGCTGGTTAGTGATGAAGAGTTAAAAGAAAGAAGAGTTTTTTAAAAAGCATTTTTTCTGGACCATGCAGCGGGGTGTTCCTGTTTGGAGAATCAGCATGACAAGAAACCATGACAAAATCCCTTGATTTACTGCCCTAATTTGATATTAGGAGTTCTTGCTCTTGAATGAGTAGGTGTCAAAAACGCACATCAAGTTTCATAGGCTTTTGGAATTAGTTTTCCCAGATGCATTCCTATCACATGCTGAAATCAGCCTCACACCTCAGTTTGGAGGGGGGTAAGAGGGCAAGATTCTGACACTTGCTATCCCCAATAATTTAGGGGGGTTCTCTAATTTAGGAGCATTCAGTCTAAGTTTGATCTAAACAAGATTCTTGTCACCTTCTTGCTTTAAAATTCATCATACAAGTTAAACTTAAACCTGAGTGCAGCTTACTGTGGAGATCAGTAAATACAAACTCCTTTGAAATGTATTAGACTTGAAAGTAAAATCTTAAGTGCAAATAGATTTGATAGTCATCCATAGGAAGAATCCAGAGGCTATTTTTATTAAACATGCTAATAATAGGACTTATCTTCCTTAAATCACGCTCAATTAGTATGGATTAGATTTGTTGCAAATTCCTAACTGCTAGCCTTTTCTAATGATCTGTATTATAACAAAAATTGCTCTTATGATTTAAAGAATGAAAATTAGTTATTTAAAGCCTTAAATTTTTTCATAAAATATAAATACCATCATGCACTGAAATACTTTAAAAAGTCAAAAGCAGAATATAGAAGTCCTCCAAAGACAAGTGAAATTACACTATGGCAGTGCTATACAAACAATACTTTGCTTCTATGAAAAGACTCTATTTTTGAATTATCACTGCAGTAAGAATCTGATTAGCCAAAAGAAAAGAAGTTAGTTACTTTGCAGCCTGGGTAGAGAGATAAAACTTTTTATACACACGCTCACATTCAGCTTTAGTTTAGTGTGAACTGACAGCAATCAATATGTCAGAAAATTAGAAAAAAAACACATGAAAACAACAGACAAAGTGTTGCATCTTAAAATCAAGTTGATTGGATTGAAACAATTTGGCACCATTCACGTGTGTTTACTTTTTAATTTTTTTTCATTGTACATTTTCAGACTACATTCAACAATTTTTTTTTCTTTGAAAACTGGATCTGTATTTAGGTGTGCAAGTGACTTTATGTACAAAACATGAGACATAACTGTGAAAGCCTTCCCAAATTTATATTTGAAAAGACAATTGTTCTTACAAAAACTGATGTCATTGTTTTATTCTGTGTGTTCATTATGAGGATTTCTTTTTATTTTCAAAATTCTGTTAGCGCTACACTTGCAACTTTCTGCTTTTTGCCATGTATTTCATCACTAAAACCATGGTGTTCCTGTGATTGAGAAACCCATACAGAAATGCTCATTTTCACTTGCTGTATTTTACTTACTTGCTACAATAATTTTGCAACTTCCATAGTGAATTTCTAAGCAATCCGTAACACTGAGATATTTGCCCAGGAGATAACACAAATCAGGGCAAGATGCAGCCTCTGAGGAAAGAGAACGTACACACATACATCCCATCAAGCACATTATTCACGCATCAAATCAAGGACATGGTAAACCTGTGTATAAAGGAGAATGTAGAAACCTGGGGGGGGGTGGTAAAGTAAAAAAAAAAAAAAAGGAAGGGAAAAAAAAAAAAGAGTACTTGGCAGAGCCCCCAGAGAAAGCAGTGCCCCAGGAGGGCTCTGTGATGTTCCTTTCAAGGATGGTCACATTCCTTGATATCACCTGTGGCCGACAGTGCTGGTCTGTAACTGAAGAAGACAACTAACACAAATTTTTCCTTATCTCCACAAATAACTTGCCTCACTATTGAGTTTTAAGGTGTTTGCCATAGGCAGATACAAATTACCAGATAAGCAGGTCAGCAGTCGCCCCTTTGGCACTGGCCGTCACAGCCAGCATGGAGAAGGTCCCGGCCGTCCCCAGAGACCCCTCAGCCCCGGGAGTAAATCAGTTCGAGAGCCCCAACAGCCCTGGTGGGGAGGTTTACTGCTTTTGAAACTGGAAATATCTGTATGCGCAGAGAGTATCAGTGCTTTTGTGCTTTTGCCTCAAATGTTTTGCTGTGTTCTTTGGAGGTGAGAAAACACTTAATACTAGAAAAAGTTAACCCTTCTAGTTGCAACACACATAAATGGGCAGGTTTTGTACAGGGAAAATGACAGGTTTCCGTTTTGTGAGGAATTAGAAATAACTGCCCTGAAAACCAGAAAAAACAGACTCAATGTCTTGGTTTTTCAGGCATTCCCATCAACTGGATGAAAATCAGTGACTTGATCCATGCTGTTCTGTAACAGCGATAATTTTATTTCTTGGGCTTCTCTAACTCTGGTGTACAGTGGGAGTTAAATTGTTTGAACAACAAAAGCACTACCACTTTTCCTTTGAAACACATTTTTAAATACTTAAAAGCTAGAAAGTCTATAGCAGATAGTTGCAAGAAGTATGAGGGGGAAATAGAGTCATAATGACACAGTGAGCGAAGTCCGGAGGCCGGGGATACTGGGGTATGTTACTGACTGATTTCTGGGGAGCACTGGTTGTGCCTGTATTTTCCATTTGTATTTTGTGTTGTTAATATGGTTTCTTCTTCTTGTTCTAAATTTTCTCTTTTGAATTAGACATTCAGCTGCTACATTTGAACATTCAACAGCACATTGCGACTTGGAATATTCCAAAGAGTATTCCCAAAGGGCAAGCATCAAAACCATATCCCATGGCCTAAATAAGAGACCCACATTTCTGCTGACAAGTTTTGATATCATCTTTCTGTGAAACTGCATTTTTATGCCATACAAAGGTGTCATACATTCAGCCAAACTAGCAGGACTAGCACAGACTACAAAATTCACATCGCTCATGGGTGATGCTCTGGGACCTCGGGGGAATCTCAGTTCTTGGCTGGGCTCTCGCTCCACACCTTCCTGGGCTGCTGAGCTGAGCTGCCCTGTGTATCGCTTACCCCAGCTGGCCACCCACACGTTAAATCCTGCCCCTTCACATACCCAGTGGCCCACCCCTCAGTAGCTGAAACTGTCCAACTATAGTTTGTCACTCCGTTTATCCATGAAATTCACTGGTGACCGGCCTTTGGCGGGAGCAGCCAGGACTCCTGGGCGCAGCTCAGGCAGAGGGACCGAAGAGGAGTTGCCACCGTGAGCAGCCACAAAAGGCTCCTTATTTTCATGTGCACCTACATCCCACACTTAACGGGTTGAAGCTGTAGCAGGTAGGTCATATCTGAGGAACATACTTCTCTGCAAACATTTGCCTTAAGGGAAGCAGACCAATTTTTCTTGCAGCCTCTGAAATGGGATCTGTTGCCACACAAAGCTATACTTGAGTTCATGAGAGAGGCTTGGTTTAAAATAGGATTATTCACAGGCAAATGTAACTTCAGGAAAAAAAACCTGTTTTACTACACAATTATTACAGGATGTAAGAAAAAGAGATGCAAGATACACTGACCTGTGGTCCCACCCGGGCTGAAAATCCCAGCAGATGAAGGTCAGCTCCTGAAGACAGCCAGTGTAAAATAACTTGCTTCAACTGTTCTTGATTAACTCCCTTTGAGAGCACAGAAGCATCCTTTTCCTAATCATCTAAGAGGCATTTAACAAGGGATGAAGCTAATGGAGAAGGAAGACTGTCATGTCAAAAAGCTAAATTGCGTCCATAGAAGGAGCTAATCTTATGTGAGGAATTTGAAGAGCATTACTTTATATTCATTAATTTTCCAATACATAGTTCAGTAGAAGGAAGAGGTAAAAATTGTTCTCAAACTTTGTGTGGCAGCTCTTCTTTCCCAGAATATCGCTGGGCTGCAGTGGGGGATGCTCCTTGGTCCCACCGCTGCTGCCCAACCTGTAGGCAGGGGACACCCAGGAAAGCCCCGGGTACTGGCCCGTGGGACACGGAGCAGCAGCGTCACAGCTGCAGCCCAGCACCTTCCCAAAAAACACAACCCCAAAAGCAGAGCTTCAGCTGTGGCCCTCGAGGGTTATGACGAGCTCAGCAACTGCAGCCCCCTTCCCAGCGTTGTGCCCACGGTGATGCTCCGGCGGGGATGCACGGCAGCAGCGGGCGAGTGGCAACATCTCTCCCTCTGTTCCATGAATCCCTGTGCGATCCCCCCCAAGGCTCAGGACGAAGGGCTACTGCTGGGAGCAAGGGACAGGCCATCCTTTCCCTAATGCCGCTGATTTTGTAGAAGTTTATTACCATGTGTCATATCATCTCTTTTGTTGAATCATAGAATCATTTTGGTTGGAAGAGACCCTTGGGATCATCGAGTTCAACCATCTACCCTACTCTACAAAGTTCTCCCCTACACCATATCCCCCAACACCACATCTAAACGACTCTTAAACACGTCCAGGGATGGCGACTCAACCCCCTCTCTGGGCAGCCTATTCCAATGCCCGACCGCTATTTCTGTGAAAAATTTTTTCCTAATCTTCAGTCTAAACCTACTCTGTTGTGAAGTTCCACATAAGCTAACAACTAAAATGTAAATTAATTTACGCTGCAAATGTGGCTCTGGCTGTATTAGGCTGTTTTCCACCGGGTGACAGAAAGCACTGGGGTTTTGCTGAGTGGGGGAGCGAGCTCTGTCACAGGTGAGCTCCACAAAGTGACTGCTTCATTTTAGGCAAACTGATGTCCTTATTGCTCTGTGCCTGCTGTCTGCTTAATTGCGATGTGCCTAAGGTACAAGGAGGCGGAGTTCTGCTGCGTTAGGTGCTGTATGTTATATCTTTTACAGTGTAAATGTAAGTGAAGTGTGGGTTTAAGAAATCAAATATTGGGAAACAAGTGAACGGGAAGTCTTTTTCCCACTGACATGTGGATTTGCCCAAACGCACTGTAAAACAGTGGGATGGTGGGGCCAAGTGGAAGAGCAGGAAAATTGACCCTTTGAAAAATGTTGAATTTATCAAGGGACATAGGGAAAGTGCCCTGGTTTTCATACAGGTTGACTTTTCCTTAGGGAAATAATAACCATTCAGCTGCCTTCAGAGAACCACAGGAGATGGTTTGTTCAGCAGCCCAGACGGAAAGCTGTGGGGTTCCCACTCCCAGGGAGGGGACCCCAGTACCCCCGGGTCCCCTGCTCCCCACTCCTGGCCCTGTAACCAGCCAGCGGCTGGCGGGGGCCACCAGTGCCACATGTCCCCGGTGCCCAGGCTGCCACCCTGCTGGGCCACCCTGGGGACAGGGCCTACGGGCGCTGTGGGGCTGGAGCTGGTCCAGGGCACCCCTCAGAGCCAGGCGCGTCTCACCAGTGGTCCAGGGGATCCCAGGGGAGACCGAATCCCTGGAAGAAGCTGCCAGTGACAGATTGTCCAACATTTTTAACTTGTTTTAGGTCAGCAGGATTAAAGTCTAAAGTCTTTGGTGACATCAGTCACAGCTTTTAGCAGCTCTTTACAAACTGCAGCATCAGGGCAGTCGCCTTCTCTCTGCAGATGAGAGCTTTTAAAAACAAACAATAACTTCTCAAGAATGTAATTAAAGTTAATAATTTCTATTTCAAAATTTTGTTTCAGATTTGTTTCAAATCTGGGTGAAACTTTAATACCAGATGCATTCTAACCTGGCAGATCAGGGTATTCTTCTGTTAAAAATATCCTTTAGTACAAAGTTCAAAATGACTGTATGGTTATTATAAATGATATGGTGTTTATTAACATGTGAATTATGATATCAATACTTTTTGATATAACATTAGATAAGTTCCCAGCACATTCTGGATGAAACTTCCTAAAAAATCCTAAGGAAACCCAGGGTGAAAACACAGACACTGAGCTGGAAAGGCTGGGAAGCAGATTTAATCTCTCTTTTCTCCAGCAGTTCTGCTTAAGCAGGGTGATGAACAGGAGAAAGACCCTTTAAAGCCTCCCATGACCTCTCTGTGCCTTACCCACCAGAAAAGACAGCTGACCTGTTCTGGGAAGTGCCATAGCTTTGCAGAAGGGTGAGAATTCTTTGATACAACCTTAAAAATCATACCTCGATGTTAATTTCTAAAGAATAAAATCAAGAATAATCTATATAAATTCAGAGATGGTTTAGTGTGATTGAAGCTAAGAGATACTGTGATGTGTGATTTAAAGAGCTCATAAAAGCAGACAGCTGGCTTTAGAATCTATGGAAAGCAATAAAGCAGTTAAAAATTCTCCCAGTTGTAAGGCCTATAGATTTCCTTATCTTAAATTCTTTGGCTAAACCCCTGGGGCAAATTGCGGGGCGCATGATGGGAGTTTTGTCTTTCAGCCTGGGGGCTCCGGGGGCAGTTTCCCTGACCCCCCCCCGGTGCTCCGCGTCTCCACTATGGGGGAGCTTGTCTTGGCGGCAGTGTCTAGACATTCCCACTACTATCCTTCCTGACAGGCTCATGCCAGTGGTAATTTAAAAATTGTTTGGGATAGGCTGTGCCTCATAGACACAGGGAGCCAATAATAACCCCTAGTTCAGTGACCCTGGTCGGAGCATCAAACAGACGGTACAGGCAACCTCAGTTCAGCGTCAGGTCAGGAATCGTGACCTCCTCTGACCTTTCTTGTAGATTTAAAATTGTTTTGAGAAAGAGAAGAATAAAAAAGATACAACTCCAGGCAGTTCTGAAAAGCGCTCCGGCTTCCTGTACAGTACACATGCACATAAGTAACATGTTTAAACAGATGCAGTTCTGGCAGGCCTGGAAAATTAGGATTTAGATACTTTGTACGTTTTTTTTTTAATGGAGTGCACATTGCTTGTATTTACTTTGAAAACTTTGAAGTGAAAAGACAGCGTATGAAAACATCATTTTCACTATATTTAAAGGAAAGGCAAAAAAAGAAGGGCTCGTAAGATTATTTAAAAAGAAAAAAGGAGAATGAGCTAAGCAAAAAAAAAAAATTTAAAAATCACCTTACATGGATTTTTCGGATGTATTACAGAAAACACTGTCTGGTGGATCAGCTGTGTATACCAGATGAAAAAAATTAACACTGAGATTACTAGACAAATTGCCTTGTAAGACTAAAATGCATACAATTGTAGGCTGGTTGGTTTTCAAAGGTTTCCTTTGTGTACACAGTATTTGCAGTCACAACCAATAAAACAAAATATACTAGCACTTTATTTGTGGTTTTGGTTTTGGAATTGCATAATGGTGACTAATATTTTCTCAAAACCTACTTTATAGTGTTTACTTAGCAGAATTTTCATGCACTGTACCTGGAAAGTATGAAATGTACTTTGTGTCCTTCCAAAGGGTTGTGGAGTCTCAGGAAGAGGTTTACCAGTTTATGGAAAGGGAGCAGAGTGTTTCTCCTCTCTGGGTTTTTATACAGGCTGGTTCGATCAGAAACACATTAGCCAGGAGAGGGAAGGGAAGAGTAAAGTAACAGGAGCTCTCAAAGAAACATAGAAGCACCGAGTGAGCAGATGAACTGCAAGGTCCAGAAGAACTAGGTACAGATTTTACAGAAGCAGACGCAGTTTAACAAGACCAAGGACATCGATGCTGTTGCTGTTTACAAAAGAAAAACATAAATTTCTGTTACAGAAATGAGACTGCCTGCAAAGCTCATCACTAACATGTAGGGCCCTGTGCCATTCCCAGACACAGTAGCCCATTTCCAGCATTCCCACGAAGGTGGCAGCAGGATCGATCAGCTTCTGATCGTGTCCAAGCCATCAGCATCCTTCTCGCTAGCTGTGGCAGCTCCGACCCAGAGAGGCACAGGGAGCCTCTGTGAGCTGCCGGTCTCCAACTAAATGCTCCTTGGAAATGTGTCAAGAGTTCCTGCTATGTCAAAGCTATTGCTTAAGACTCTCCTCAAACACAGGCAGCTGTCTCCATACATTATGTTCTAAAATTGTCCCCTAAAGCTTTGGAGATACACATTGGTTTCATTTTTTGTATTGAATCATTACAGCCTGATCTAATCACGGGAGCGGAGGAGACAGGGGCCCTATGGTTGCATCTGTAATTTCCTAATACAGTCCTGGCAAGACTAAGATTTTGCAGCATAAACCATTCTTACAGGGCTATTCCTCACTGAATTCCTTTATTTAACTAGAGATAAGTTTGTTGGCTTTCTCCCTGTGAGGAACTGCTGGCCTGGAGTTTAAGCAAATTCTGTAAAAGCCAACGCCTAGGTAAAATTCCTAAAGATTTCCTATTCCCACAGACCAGGACAAGATCTGATGTCATCTCCAGGTGAGCTGAGACACAATGTTTGTTTGCCAGAAGCCATTCATATTGCAAAGGCTTTATAATATTTTTTTCCTTCTCCAGCCTTCTCTGGCAGCAGCAGTTGCTGCAGAAAAGCAACTGGAAGAAGCGGGCAATGCTGATAACCTGCCTTTCTTAGGACACAGCCTGCTGTGGGCCTGGGTCTGCTCAGCTCTTCACAAGGCAGAACTCACCCAGCATAGACCTTCAGTATCTCTTTGTAATCAGTAATGGCAATTTAAAACAATAGCTGTATGGTTTTTTTCCACGCTGTTTGAAGTATCCCAGCACTAGTCTGCTCTTTGATGCCAGCCCATGTGCTCACTAGGGTGTGCAGTGTCAGTAAACCGATCCAAACATCACCACTCACAAGAACTGAATACAATAAAAATCTCTGGTTCCCATGGATTTCTTGAAGCTGCAAATTATTAAAGATTACCTGAAATTACTGTTCTCTAAGCACCCAATTATAAAGCTTTATTGCTTGTCTGAGACAAATACTGTAGGAACAGCAGTCCCCAGCACTTTTATTATAAAGGTGCTTTCCTTCCCTTGTGACCTGTAGATATTGCCATTCTTAAAGGGGAGTAAGAGGAGAAAATAACAGAATTCTACAGGCTAAAGTGATCACTGAATCATGACAAGGAATTTGTAAAGGGTTTGTGGCAGGCTGCAGCCCATGTGATGATCAGCGCTTCGCCAGAAAAGGAACAAGAATCTGAAAACCTTCAGTAAAAGTGGGAAAACCAGTCTTGAGACACTGGTCTCCGAACAGGAGGTTGCAGCAGCGTGTGCTGATGGGGGGCTGCAGGGGGCTGGGAAGAATCAGGACTATCGTCTGCAAACACAAGGACCGTGGCGCAGCGTTATGGAGCCAAGCAGGCAGCGTGCGCCGGGCCCCTGGAGAGCCACCTTCCTGCGCAGGATCATCAGCCTCCCCGGCCCCCAGAGTCTCTCCGGGTTCACATCTCCCCTATTATGCTGAAAGTTTCCCTCCATGGCTGCAGCAGTACATGATTGAACCAGGAATCCAATTAGTCTTTTGAGCAAACAAACAATAATAAGAACAATAGGAGTAATAACAGGAGTTATGATGGCTCTGGTAACTACAATGTTACTGGTGCTAATAATTAGTTGCTGTAATCTTAATATAGTATTAGTAGTGTAAATAATTAAATCTGCATGAGAACATCCAGCAGGAAACCCAGGCAACCAAAAGAAAATCACTTCCAAAACTTAACATCAAATTGATTAATTTTTAAGGCCTGAATTTCTGCTTCCCATGGGGGCTGATACGGGAGAGAGAGAGGTTAGACCCAACTAGATGCTATTGTGTTTCCATGGCAACATGGCGTTTCAAGTAGCCTCTGCTATTACCTATGATTGGTAAAATCGCTAGACAGTGTATAAAGTGGCCAAGAGAAGCAGCAGCCAATAAATGCAGAAAATCCTTAAATCAAAGAGACACAGAAATAAGAGATGGAAACAACCTGTTAGATCATCTTGTTCATTCCCTGAGGCCCTGTGCAGTATTATTAACAGTCTCAAGAACCTTGAAAAATCCTAAAAATTCCATCCAAGACACTTGTAAAAACTTACTGAAGGGGAGAGCAATTTTTCAGGAAGTTATAAAAAATCTTCCTAATCCTCTTTCAGCAATTCTAAGCGCGCTGTATTGAGTACGCTTAGGCATCATGTTTTCCAACGTCTGAGAAACAGGATGCACGAGAGAGGTTTCAGGACATTACTTACCAAAACACAAGTACTTTTGCCAAAGATAAGACCTCCTTCCATGTAGCTATATTCCGGCAAGTTCTCCCCACTCCGGAACTGCTTTCTGTACCCTGAAAACAGAAGAACTATTTTGAAGACTGTGCAAGAGGCTTTGCTACTGCCTGTCCATTTAAGTTGGTAGGTTCCAGGTGTCACACTGATGAGCTGCAGAATAAATTTCAGATAGAAAGAAGATATTTTATACAAGTATTTGTGTTACAGTTATAACTCCATGTCTGCTTTCTAAGTGAAAGGGAAGAGGGGGTTTAGACTACCTCGAAAGTTGTGAGTCACATACTTGTCCTTTAGCCAGGATGCAGCAGCAGCTCCTCAAAGCAAATGGAAGCCATGTCTGACTGCTTCTGACTGCCCCAGAAGTACCGCTGGAGAGTACAGATACTGTCATAATAGATAAAGTACAGATACTGTGGTAATAGAGAAAAGGAAGCCTGAAGTGCAGGTATCAGTTGGAATCTTTTTGAAGATGATAGCATTTTCACGGTCACCTTGCCCACATTGGGGGGTGTGTGTGTGTGTGAACCCTGGGGTTTGGCTTCCCTTGAGCGCATGTGAGCAGACAGACAGAGATCAACATGGAATTTTGTTGTCACAAAGCCCACAGTATCACAGGTTCATCTCTCTGTGTGCCGCTCATGTATTATATCCCAGGCCATCAGAATATAGCATACAAGATAGAGTGGGTTTCAGAGCCCAAACAATTTTATCTCACCCACAATATGAAATAATGGCCTAGACTAAGGCTTCCCAGCACCTTGGAGAATTCAGTAACGGTAATTAGTAGGGTGTTTCCATGCAGGACTGTATGTGTGTTGCAGGAGACCCCCATAGCCAGGCTAGTTTTACAAGGAGCCAAACGGGCCTGATGAAACAGAGCAAGCCCCCTTCACCGAGGGGATGCTGTCTCCGTTCAAAGGCAGCTCTCTCCATCTCAACCTACCTTTCTCCTGAGCACAGACTTTGACATGCTTCCTCGGGGCTGTGTTTTACACTTGATGAACAAGACCGCAGGGAAACATTAAAAGCTTGAGTGATTTTGGAGATTTTTGGTAAACCTGAGAGCTTGCTTTGATGTGTCACAGTACCCCAAATCTCTCTTACAATCATATGAAAAAATTCTATGTGAGACAGGTAAAATGTTCACATTCTACTGCATCTAAGAAAGAAATACAAGTCATTTTAATTGCAGAAATTATCTGCTTTGACTTTCTGGGGCAAATATGAAAATCTGACAAGTTGTTTACATTGCATACCATTTCTATGTACTTCAGCTTCTGTCTGCCATGTATTTGAAAAAGTCCCAATATATCCTTTGATTACCTCAAATAAATTAAAACAAAAAAGAGGTCAGGTCATTGTTTAAAAAAAGTCAACCAATTATTACATAATAGAGAATAAGAACCAGACCAGCAGAACCCGTGATTTCAGGCAGTCAGCAGAAAAAGAACTTCCTTGAATGTACCACAGAGAATTACGCCAGGGATCCTGCTTGGACGAGATCAATGCACTTATGGCACACTTTAATTCAGTCATGTGGCCCATCAGCCTCAAAAAGAGAGACAGGAGAAGAGAACTAATAGAAAATAAGGGACAAATTAATTTATTTTTTTTAAATCTTCCTTTTTCTGCTTGTTTTTCACATGTATTGCTTGTGCTAGTTCTGACTTTGCTGTGTTAGAAAAAGGCAGTCACCAATTAACTAGGTTGAAGTAACATGCTGATACTTACTTGGAGTTTTACAACAGTATACAATGGTGGATCTTGCTCTGCTAACTTTAGGTTTCTATATCCAGAATCGCTTGGATGCATGGAAAACCACAGGGAAAGCCCACATCTTGCAAGTGCCACTCATGGCAGAGGCCACTCGTCTCTGCACAGGAACTGACGGGAGGATCTTCTGTAGCTGCTGATCCAAGTGATTAAATCTACCGACAATTGGGTGAGCAGGAGTAACGCTCAGCAGCTGACACAGGAGTGCTGGCATCTCTGCACATGCTTTGTTATCTTGAAACCATCTATTGATCACAGTTGGCCTCTCAAGAAAAGAAAATATGACATTTCATCCCATATTTTTATTCCCATATTTTATCCCATCTGCTGTTCTTTCCCATATGGGAGCCTGATTAGGTTCATATTCAGGACTGACTCCTCTTCTGACAAAGAAACGTGGACTTTGAAGCTAGCCCAGGCTGGGATCATGTTACCAGGCCAGTTGTGTTCCCAGTGGAAATGAGTCTTATTTTATTTACAGATAAAAAATAAAAAAATAGTATCGTCTATTATCCCAAGGGCGTTGTTTACATTAATTTAGCAACTGCTTCCAAGGAGCTAGAGAGTTCAAGAGCATTGCTAAACAGTGAGAGCCCATCCTGGATTGAGTTACTGACAGAATTGCAGCTGACACTAAGAACTGCTTGAAATGTCTTGAGGGGAACTGCAGACAATGGGCTGTATTATTTAGCAGAATAAAGGTGAAGTTACAGGGGATACTTGAGACCACGGAAGGCAGAGTCAGTGAGTCTACCACAAGCATCAGCTGTGGTTACACTAACAGCTATGGGGGATCCCAGATCAAGGAAAGGAGGAGTTAATCTCCACGTCAAGTAAGCCAATTTGCTGAAACTTCAGTGATTTTTTTCTTTCTTCTCCCAAGACGCACATTGGACCATCAGACATATTCTTTGCATACTGTTCTATCAATACCTTCCTTTCGCATAAAGAAGTTTCCCGTGCAAAGAATCTCCTCCACTCTGAAGCTGAATATCTTTCTCCACAGGCTGACACTACAGATAGTCTCAATGCTCTTTACACCAGTCTTGCCTGAAGTGAGATATTTGAGGGTCCAAACTGATGGCCTGCTCTGGGAAGTGGCAAATCCTGGTATTAAGACCATTCCAAAGAAAATGGTCAGCCTGCACAGCATTCCTGTACCACAGAGCATTTTGAAGACAGTTTTATGCTCAGCTAAGGAGAGCGATGGCGCAGGTTTTGCAGCAGCTCATTACAAGCTTCTCAACGAGATCCCAGCTGGTCACAGCTCCCACCGGCCTGACACGCTGCGCTGTGGAGAAGTGCAGGGCTGCAGGGCTGCTGACACTGCCAGCGGGCTGGGGAGCCCTCGCCAAAGCCATCCTTCCACCTGCCAAGTGCATGTGCCACAGGCACAGTCATTCCCCTGTCGAATTCACATGCCATAAACAGTCAAACCAGCAAGAACATTTCTGGTGAGGGAACTCCAAACTATGTGGAAGCGAACTTGCATGCTAAACGCTAAAAGCCTTTGCATGAGATTTCTTAACTCAGTCTCTATGAGAAAGAAAATTAAGCAGCATAGCTTGAATTCCAAATATTTATAATCATTAGTGCAAAAGATGGAAAAGCATGAGTTAGTCTTTAAAAGCACAATACATTAATGGTATTTCACAGGCAGAAAATGAGAATAAATTTGTCAAAGTAATTATTTGTTGGAAATTATTCTCTAGAGTCTTCATATTAGCTGAAGAAACCAGGCACAAAATGCAAAAAAAAAGAAATGAAAATATTTAGTTCAGGTTCTGATACTAATGTTTATTTACCATGGGGATACTTTACAATTCTTCCATTTCAGCGGATGCAGTGAAACTCCTTTCCAAAACAAGTGCAGTATTTTCTTGACAAGTATCAAGCGAAGGTAGTAATATGTTATCAATAGCATTGAATGAATCTCCTGTCTGTAATTAGCTATTAAAGCAAAGAAGTCTCATGCTCCGCTAGTGGGAGAGGTTTATTGCATTGTGAGTAGGGACAGTGGTCAGATTTCTCCCATCTCACACATACATGTAGCTCTCAGATAGATATATCTGCACTTGGTCATTTTGTGGAGCACTATACGAAATTTAGTCAGACGAGTTTCTTTTACTGCCCCCACATCAGGGCAGTTCTCAGCCTCTGGAGAAAATCTACAGGGAGCAGTAAGGCCCAATTGTTCAACCAAGATCAGTAATTGTGTCAAAGCACTATCAGGGGGTTCAAATAATTTTTCACTCAGAGTTTCTTACGAGTGTTTCCTCCCTACTTTAAAACTCTTCTCATTTACTGAAGACATACACCATTAGCACTCTAGCACTGCTCAAGAATTCTGAGCAGAAGACAAGAGTTGCCTAACGAATTGCCTAATTCCGTTGTTTACTTCAGCTGGGGCGAGATACAATTAGCAAGAGCTGGCAGCCGGTCAGAAGTAAGGACGTGTCCCATAGCACCTCTCAGCAGAAAGAGCAGGTGAGGTGAACCCATTGCAAATTACTTCAATCTCTGCTTAACTGGCCTGATAAGGAAGCCATTAAAATGTCTCAAAATTGCAATTTTTTTCTTTTGCATGAAAAAAGCCCCATTTTTAAATACATAAACTACGGTCAGAAAGGCTATCCTCACCCACAGCAGCAGGGAATAAGATGTGATAATTGTCAGCATCATTATCCTCCCCAGCTGCTGAAAATGCAGCCTTTCATGAGTCAGGAGCGGGGCAAATCCCTTCAGAAGCGCTTCCTCTGCAGTTGCACTTCAGCAGCAGTGACGTTCCTCTTTCAGATCTTTAATTCTTCCCGGCCCTTCCTCTTCTCTCCCCCCTTCTCCTTCCCCACCTTCCCACAGCGGGACTCACCTCCCACAGACTCTGCAGGAAGGTGAGAAGGAATCCCTCCTCCCCTCCACAAGCAATGGGAGATCATTCCTCACGTATTTTATTCCGTATTATTTTGACATCCTTAAGTTAAAACAAGACCACTTGGCACTCGGGCCAGCAGAGCAGCATCGCCCTTTGATGGCAGGTCAGGGCACAGCTCCTGCTGCGCTGCCTCCCAGTCTGTGCTCAGGGGCTGTGCTGGGAACACCTACCGCTCCGGCACAGGACACACGGTCCTCCTCGGAAGTCACACAGCAACGAAAATCACAGAGAAACAGCGACAGCAACAAGATCTCTGAGCCACAGAGTGAAAGGCTGCTGAGTCTGGCTTTATAGTTCTGCTGCAAAACAAAGCAAAAGCCCCAGAATGTTTTGTCTTGCCAAAACCCCTTGAATCTAATATTGTGTTCTTGCCTGTCCTGACACTGTCCATTCTAATATTGTTAGACAGAGACTGGTGACACAGAAACTGGTGTGAATTTATATATGTCATACCTGTTACAAAATTCTGTGAGTGATGCTGAAGAGTTTTCCTTCTACCTTCTGATGATTCAAAGCTGTATTCAACATTTTAGTTTGGAAATCATGTGTTGCATGTTCAGCCAGATTTGGAATTGGGAGAGCACTTGGGGGACGTGTTGGGCACCCTGTGCTGCAGCCCGGGCAGAGCCCTTCTGCAGAAACGCAGGTCACCCTCACAACGTCGGCATTGTGCTCCAGCCCAGGGCCAGCGGCAGCGCGGGAGGGTGGTCAATGGCTCCCTCATGCGTGTCACTGCCTGGCCACGCAAGGGACACGAGCCCCACACCTGAGCTGCCATGGCTGCTGAACCGGAGTGGGGACGTGCCTTGGAGAGTGCTCAGAGGTCCGTGATGGTGTGAAACAGTCACAGAAGCCTGTGCCTGACCCGGCCTGGAGTGCCTTGCCCAAAGGGACCTCCACTGCCCCTGAAGAGCGAAGCCACCAGCCTCCCTGCGCCCTCCCCGGTGCCAGCAGGCCCTGGGCTGTCGGCCATAGACAGCCAGCCGCCCCACCGCCCCCATGCCGCCCCACCGCCCCCGTGGCAGCCCCGCTCTGGGGTTTCCCAGGGGTTTGGTAAAATAAGAAGAGGTTTTGCTCCCCCTGTTTATTTACAGATAATTATTTGACTAATCCAACCTGCTGCAATGGATCTCCCTTTACCGGGATGACCTGTGTACTCAGTGCACAGACTGATGGCCGGGAGCAGGGCTGGCCACCGCAAATCCGAGCTGCGATTGTGGCGCAGGCTACCCCCCGCCATACCCGCAGAAAACCCTCCAGATTTAGCGCACATGTTCTGGCATGCCATCTGATCCAAATTAGAGCAGGGCCGCGCTGGGTTCCCTTGCTCAGCACTGAATTCCAGCTGCGGTAAGCCACTAACGCTGTTACACCTAGTCTCTAATTTGAATGCATTTTACATTTCAATATATTATGTCTGAACTTTAAAAATTTCCACAAGAGGTGGATTTTTTCCTACTCCATCAAGTCAACCTGCAGTGCAGTCAGCCTACAGAGAGCCAAGATCTGATATAAATTGTCTCCTCGCCCGCCGAGTCCTTACAGAAAGAGCAGACAGGCGGGAGGGGAGGGCAGCCGCAAACACAGGGCCTGTCTCTGCCACCAGGGACACAAGCCCCTTCAGCCATGCTTCTTAGAAATACTTTTATTATAACAAGGCTTTTTGTCCAAAAGGCGGCCCAGCCCTGAGGCTTTATGGGGCTTGACAGACACACAAGAGACATAGGACACCCCTGTCCCATTCACACCAGTTTTCTGTATCTCCGAGAGCCATACACCAATGGCATCTTTCTCCAACATGCCGAGGATGGCATTAAGATTACTTAATGAGGTAAAGACTTCCTTGCCAATTTAAAGGCATATTCAGCCCACTGGACTGAGATTAGAATTCAAGTATTCTTGTGCCTTGGGAGATTTTGTCTGCTATGGCAATTTAGCTTTCTCTCTGACCATCATCCCTTCTGGACACACCTTTTCAACAAGCCCATGTCTCTCAGTTCAGGATTGTCGGTGTTCGACACCCCTTGAGAAGTTTCCTGGTTCCCTGGCCTCAGAGAGCTGTTTGACTTGGTTTTGTCTCCCTGCCCCCAGCACCCTGAGCTCTCAGCAGGTCACTCCTGGGACCTGGAGGCCCTTGGGATGTTGTTGGCAGAAACTCTTCTCACTTCCTCCACCTCCAACACACCACGACATGGTTGTTCATAAGTAAAAGACTCTGCAACTTGTGCCAGCCCTTTGAATTGTGAAAAGGCTGAAAGCACCAAGGAAACACCTGGCTTGGCTGATTGATGGATGCAAACTGATTGCCTGTACCGTACTGTACAAGCAGATTCCACATACCCAGTACATACACTTGGTCTGACAGCCACAGGTTAGATTTTAATAACCAAATACTCATGCAGTGCTCTGTGGAAAGCTCTGGACACAAAGTCTAAGATACTCAGAGCTTAACTAACACACACACTCCCAAATTTCTCTGCAGGCTGTATGGTAGGAGTTCTCCTGTGCCACCCTCTCCTCCCTCCAGAGCACACAGCTGGTAAGGGCTTTGTAGTGCAGA
Organism: Limnodromus scolopaceus; assembly: GCA_028565335.1. Classification (NCBI taxonomy): domain Eukaryota; kingdom Metazoa; phylum Chordata; class Aves; order Charadriiformes; family Scolopacidae; genus Limnodromus; species Limnodromus scolopaceus. The sequence continues at coordinate 5,817,674 of JAOXNO010000008.1, forward strand.
TTAGCTTCTGTATGAATAGCTCCACAAGGTGCCTACAGTACCAGATGAAAATAAGATGGAAAGGCAGTCTGTACAAGGTCAGGTTTTCACTCAGGCCAAAGAAATATTAATGAGGAGGAAAGCTTATAGACAAGGTAAGGAACAGAAGAAATGAATGCCCATCTTCACAGCAGCTAAGGGCAATTTCAACTTACAAATTTCAGAACTTGTCCTGGATGACAATTGAACTTCACAAAAGAAAACAATGAACTTCAAAAGAACACAAACCAGATGTCAATTGCACCATGCTTATCTAAAAGTAGTTTGTTTTCCTTTCAGCTGCTCCCTGTGCCCTCATTTAGCAGAAGCGTGGTATATCAGACAAGGAAAATATCTGTTGAGTTGGATCTCTCCCCATCCACAGCGAGGAGCCCTGCTCTGGATTGGGTTAGATCTGGAGCTGGACCGCTGAGAGTAATTCTGACAGCAAACTCAGAGAGTCCTCCTGTCCCAGCACCTTTCTTGTCTCACTTGGCATCAGGGTGGATTCACATCCTCCAGTTAAAGACATGCAGCAACAACACAACTGCTTCTGTCTCTGGAGCGTGCTGTTGCCCCAGAGAATATTCTTGTTCACCTGCAGATGAAGTAACATGCAGCTAGTCATTTTGGAAAAAGTTCAAGAAAGAAAATCCTACCCCAATGACTACAGCTTTTGTTTGGTTTTATGTTTGACAAAGCCTAAAACTTCATCTCCAAATATGACATGCAAGAAAGGAAGTAGGTGCAAACCACATTCCCGAGTATCGTTCCCTCCACATTTGGGGAACAAAGGGACAGTCTCACCAGGCTGAGGCACTGCAGCACCCGCACAGTGAACTTCCCAGGGCAAAAGCTGAGTGAAGATTCCCAGGAAACTCTGAAATAGAAGGAACCGGTGGCACACAGAAACATCAAATTTAGGTTTTGGAAGTTCAGAGGACCTTGTTAAAAAATATCCCTGCACATTTAGAAGTCAGAAACAGTATCAGCTACCCGCAGCTGATTATGCAGTGTGCCTATTATGCATGTGCCTGCAACATGATGCAGATCAGAAACGTGGCAGGTGTCAAGAAGCAGCAAAGGCCAGCCGATGGCTGAGGGATGGGAGCCAAGCGTGATGGCCTCGCAGGTTGGAGACTTTTTTAGCTAGCACTCTGTGCACCACACCAGGAGCGAGCCCTCCCTCCCTGTGAGCTCCCACCACAAAGCCAGCACAAAATCCCCTGGATCTGCCTGCTGAGGAGGTGAGGTGGAGCACAGGAGATGCCCATTCAGCCAGGTACCTTCTCCAACAACCTGCTAAGGGGAGAAGAACCCAGCTCCAATGCCAGCTCCTCTGAGCTTGCAGGTGATTGGATCTCTGTTTCTAAAAGAAAATTACAGCTGTTTTGTTCCGTCACTCAGCTGAACACTGGAGCTTTATGCTCAGAAGACGTGCAAGAGGGAAAGTAATTTTCCCCAAAAGCAAGGCCAGGAGTACTGCAGAAAATCTCCGGCACTGAGCCGCTGACTGGTTAAACCTGAGCAGCGTCTCCTGGAGAGTGAGGCCAGCTCTGGTGTGTCGTTCACTGAGACGGGGGTACAGGGCAGCTGCTGCTGGTACCAAGATGGGATTCACAACATTCGGGGGGCAGGTTTTATAACAGCCATCACAAGGGTAACAGGAATGATGCAAGTGTAAGAAATAAGGGGATAGGACAAATGCAAGGTTCTGGTTTCTGTAGTTGCAGGTAAGCAAATTATAAAAATAATAGTAACTTGAATGTTTCAAGAGATTAAATCAAAGAGTTAATATTTAAATCATAAAAATTTACGTACTGAAGTTTTACTTGAAACCTATAATGAAACCTCTGTGACCAGCAGCTTTTGTTGTATGTCTGCCAATTACTCACATTGATCTGCTAATAATAGGATATGGAATGCTTTTCATCATCAGAGAACCTGTAGTTATTAGTCAACCTTGGGGTTGTTGGTTCAGTTCATTATTCTCAATTATGCTAATGGAAAAGCTGATGTGCAGAAATGAGGCTGTTGATTTTGCTGGGATTGCTGGAACCCAGGAGTGCCAGGCACCTCCCCAGGCGTTTGCTCTCACCAGCTGCTCTTGCCGAGCTGGTCAGAATGTCCTGGATCCATGGACAAGAGCTTGTTTTCTCAAAAAGGTAAAATAAGTTCTAAACCACGCCAAGCCCACAAATCTTGAACAGTACCCTCACCGCACCTGCCGTTTTTCTGAGCTTGTACTAGCTTTGAGGTAAGGAGGGTATTCAAGTTTATCTCAGAAGCAGATGAAACAAAAATAGCCATACTCAGCAGTGGTCGGGTGTGAGAGACACCCACTGGGCAAGGGCCCTGGCAGGGGCGGGTGTCCAACCCAACAGGACAAGACGACAAGACTTCCTCCAGGTCTGGCAGGCAGCATCGTATCTGAGACTGAGTCAAGAGGCTGTGCTTCTCTACCGCCCATTTCAACAGCCAAAATCTCTTTTCATTAAAAGTGTATATATATATTTCATTCATTCCTGCATTAGAACTTAATCTTCCCCTACTGATTCTTTCTTAGAGCTGTTTCTATTTGCATAATTAAAATGAGGATAGCAAAGTCTTTTGTGTGCACTTTTTTTTTTCTTTTCAATAAAAGGCAGGGGCACCACCTAACGGTGAGTTAGAGCCCTTGGCTTTTTCTTTCTGCAGTTGGCTAGCTGTTGCACCAACGCTGGCATGACAGATAGCGGAGACAAAACCAAACCAGGCAATTGAGTTTGCACTGTCAATTACTAATCCTGAACACTGGTGAGATTGATCAGGGTACCTTATATTCCACACAAACACACACACCCTCAGCCCCTGCACGTAACTGATCTTAAGAAAAAAAACAAAGCAAAGAGGGGTTTATGCTAACTGCATAAAACTATAGTCCAGGATTTGTTGTGACAACTCAGCCTCTCCTGCTGAATAATATTTCAACTGAAGACCTGCAAAGGGGACAGATCCTCTGGTAAGTCATATTAAATTTTTTAAATTAACTTCAAAGTGGATATTTATCTTGATAAATTACTTTTTTCTCATGGGCTCTTAAGTTTAGCCCCAAAATTTTGTTTTCTGATGTCACAGTGAAAACAAAGAGAAAAGAAAACAAAATTAAAGGAAAAATCACTCGATTAGTGAAATCAGGGTGTCACTTGAACCTTCTGCTTTCTAAGGCCAATAGGAAATGAAAAATACACAGTCACCAGTCCTGCAGTCCCTGAAGGTGTAGAGATTACACGGGAGTGGTGCTTTTGGGAACTCCGGCATATTTGGAATTGTTGATTACAGTTCACAGTAAGATTAAAGTATCTTCTAGATGAAGGTTCCTCACACCAATAAATCCAGCAGAGGAAAACATTTAACAGCTCACCAGCTTCATTTCTGTATGTGTAAAATGCTCAGGGATGGGCAGGTAGCTACTTGTGTGTCTACCACCCAGGGAAAGGATCCACCAGTAGAATCCTCTCCAGGGCAGCCTTGCTCCAGAGCATGCTCTGGCCAGACTGTGCAAAAGGGACACAGAAAGGTAAATTCAGAAGGTTTATATCCTGCATTTATAATATATGGGTCAGGAAAGGACCACAGGAGACTGCATATCTAGGGCAGCAGCCCTACTAAGCAAATGTCACAAATTTACACAGCTGGGGCAAGAGCCACCCACTCACACTCATGGGGCTCAGGCAGGCAGTGCTGTGCTGCAGACAGAGCAGAGCCATCACTTGTCCCTGCTATAGTCCTGTGACTGCAGAGCCCACTGTTAGCTCCACAGTGGGAGGAATGATCTTAGAAATGTCCTTAGAAGGACATCTTCCTAGGTGTCCTAAAAATCCTAGAAATGTCCTTAGAAGGTAACCAAATGAAAGAGCAAAGTTGTCACTGGTTGGCTAATGAAATCTGAACACCATCCTTACCTCAAAGCTGACACAAGCAAAACAGAACTACAACATGATTTTTAAAAAGATAAAAGAAAAACAAAAAGCACAGATGCTGCCAAATAAATGTGAAATGAATCTTCTCTGCATAACAGCTGCCACCCACAGTCCCTGCTTCTCAGTGCCCACTTCATCACATGGGAGTGGAGACAGGGAACGGAGACCTGAACTCTGTACCGTGCTGCCACCTCCGAACGTGGGCTGTGGACCTGGGCAAAGGCAATGTTTTTAAAATAAAAATTGCATTTATTATTTATTTAAATAAAATGTCATGTGAAAATTATTTCTCATTAAATCTAACAATTATTTAATATTTTAATTTTAATTCAACTGTAATGATGTTGTTTATATTACATCCTATGATTTTTAGAATCCACTAAAACCATATACTCAACAAAAACAATATCCCAACGACGTATGATAGCTGTGACAATTTTAATCAACTAATCAATCTGACAGAAGTTAGCAGAAGCCTTTTATACATGCTGTGCTTCCCTGAGATTGCAGGAATTGTTGGGCTAAAAAACCCCATAATATTCTGTACTAAATGCAGCTGCATTTCAAACTATGGATGAAACACGGGTGTATGCAAGTGTCTATGATATTTACATTTAGGCTAGGCACAAATCCAGTGTAGAACAGTGAGGGAACAGAGGCATCTCAAATTCAGAGTGTGTCGTGGCATCAGACATCATTAAAAAAAGGGAAATATTAGCCCTCAGCTCGGGTTTTGGTGGTCTATGACAGAATACCTATATTTGAAGTCAGAGAGTATCAAAGGACAGAGTCTGCCTGTTACATTTTGACAGATCGACATTCTTGCATATTAACTGTACAAATCTCAGAGTTAAAGAAAGAGCCTTCACTTCACAAAATGCCTAAGGGCAAAACGTGGAACTCCAACCCAAGTTGATTAATGGTCTGTAGAAGCCACAAGTTTAGAGGAAAAGTCATTGTTTTGTGTCTGTAAGCGATACCATGAGGTCACCAGTTGTTGTTCTTCAATCAGAACTGGTCTGGCACTGTAGAGATTTGCATTTCATTGTTTTCCTTAATACACAGGCTACAACAGAATAAACTGATTTAAAAGGTTGCTTTTAGCAAGGTGCAGTCCTCACAAGTGTCAAAGCCCATTTTCACCCACACAGAAGTACATGTGTTTAAGTGGCTGTTACAGGTTGGGCAGGACCCGGCAGGCTCCTGGTGCTGAACGCTGTGTACACGCAGCGCGGTCCTGTTCTTGCCCCAAGGAACTTTACACTCAAAGTAAGCATCCAGACTCCCAGAATACCTTACCTGCTTAGGCATGGAAGTCAAGCTTTCTAACACCTCATCCTTTTTCAAGGTAAGCCTATCAATTAGGGTGGCCTCTCATGGGAAATGTTACAAGTCCTGTGTTCCTCTGTACCTGACCTCCACAGTACCATCACGTAAGCAGGCGAGGGAAGCTCAGGATCTAATCCAACCTAGAGCCATACCCTGCCTTTCTCCCTAGGAAACTGGCACCCTACTGCATCTGTCACAAGCCAGGAGACTGCTCCGTCTCAGGGCTGGGCCAGCACAGCGGCTCGAGAAGCTCTTACAGAAGCTGCGTGTCGTTATTTGTCCTGTGAACCAACAGCGCTGGCCCAAACACTTCCAGCCTTTTGCTTTTGTGTTTGGGCTTCCATCTAACCTCTGAGCAGCGCAGACCAAGAACTCCCTAGTCATTATTGCTCACAGTGCTAGCAATCTCCCCCACAGATAGTCACGGCAAGGGCAGGAAGGGGGAAGAGCATTTCTTGGGCTTTTGTGAAATCCAAATACCTGTAGATTCTGTGTTTGGACAATTTGCAAAACTATAACTGAGTAAGTATAATACAGATCAAGATATTTAGCAGCAGAGTCTATTTCAAACACAGAGAAAGCATGGAGCAGGGAGAGACAGACGGTCTAAAGAGCACGTTCCTCTAACTTATCTAGGGAGGAATTTATTCTACGCACTCTTCCCTTCAGCTTTAGAGAAACCACTGTTTTATAGCACGCTCATGGGAAATGCAGAGATTACTCCATTTTCTATGGAAGTTGAAAGGCAGAATTCATTTCATGCAGCTTTGCCAGCTTCACAGGACAGTTCGTCCCACTTCGAAGTGCCTCTCTTTGGGAACTACAAGGAAACTCATACAACTAACCTAACTATTACATCAGTAAAATCACATGAAAAAAAAAGGAGACCTTTAGGTTTTTGCATGAAAGGCTTTGGGTGACAGCCTAGAACTTGCCTTTTTTAATAGTTTCTTACAAATACTCATCAGAACTTTAAAAAGAAATACCTCTTCTCCTTATGCTAAATGAGCCAGTCTAACTCCGGACCAACTTTCAGTGTATGTAAATATCACTATCATAGCTGTGGTCGATTCTTCACTTCTACCAAAGTCCTTCTCACACATATGCCTAGACCTGCTTTAGCTTGTCATCTTTTCATAGACATTATTCTGCAATTAACTTCTCCCTACTGTGCATGCAGTGTGGACAGCTTCTATCAGGATCGGTAGGTAACTCCTGCACTAATGTCTCTAAGCATTTGTACATTTTCTAACAATTTCTCTCTGAAAAGCAACCCCTCCATCAACCTCCACTATTTAGCATGATATGACAAGGAATTGCCTTCATTTTCACATACGCTGAAATTCATAAGAAAACTTTAAATTTTCTATAACTATGACACAGACTATGTCATCTCTGAGTATTACACTGACAAAAACAGCTGGGAAGTTCCTGTTGCTTTCTTCTTTGGCTTCAGAGATTTATTTGTCAAACAAAAATAAAAAAAAACATATATCATAACTACCTATTATTGCAGCAAGCAAGTGCTTCTAGAGTATAGAGCTACTGCCACTGTTACTGCCACTAAGCATGTCCGATCTGCCTGCTTTCTCACAAACCTCCTTAATAGCCAGGTTAAGGTGATTACTGCCTGCTCTGACAGATGGAAGTAAGTGTACCTCTACCAGCTTCTGAAAAATGCCTGGCTTTGCTTGTTATATTTGGCAAACAGGGACCTAGCCTGATTTCAGCCTTAATAAAGCAGAGGTGTGTGCAACTTGCTGTCTTTTTGGAAGAGGATGTGGGGACCCTTGACCTGATATGACCTTCACTTTAATGCTTTTTTATAGCTTTATATTGCAAAACCAGTTGGGACTTAATGAATTGTTTTTTACTACCAAAAGGGTGTAAAATCTGCGTGTGACCTGCCTGCACTGCAGCAGCAGGCGATGTTCTTCACTGCTGCAATAGTCAACTCCTGTTAGGTCACAGCAGGTCAGCAAATAATCTCCAAAGCATTGAATAATTTAAAGGGTAATTCAGTGGTCAACGAATGTCAGACCTTTATAATTCCATAAATCATCTCTCCAAATGATCTGTAAATCACATTAAACAATGAATTTTACAGTTTCCCCATTGAGTGTCTGTCCTGCATAAGTATGGATTTGAGGCAGGTAATTGTACATGTTCCAATTGTTCTGATGATTTACATGACAAGGAAGGCTGGCTGACTGCTGTCACTGGCATTGAAACAATGTGTACCAGTGTTCTACCACAAGATGATTCAGTAGGACACCACCTCATGAACACAGAGGCTCAGAGAGGTTGGGGCTACTGTGTCCTCAGAGTTCATTGGGAACACTTCATACTAGATGAACTTCATTTTTGTTTCTTGGTTTGCTTTGAAAAAAATGAAGACTCTTAAAAGCATTAAAATCATGAGCTGCTTGAGTTCTATAGGCTGTACAATTGGTTCTGTCAACTGCTCATTCAATTCAGAGCTGAATCTGAATTTTAAAAGTATTTTCATCCAAATATACTGACATTCTTTTGATTTCCTAAGAAGTTTTTATTGAGTATTCCCGATGTTATGTAGAAGTTTCTTTTAACTAACCTTCTTTATATTGCTCCTTTAAATACTTGACGTGATCATGTTCTTTTTCTGTGCTTTCTTCCAAGTAAATTAGTCTCCAACAAGTTATTGTGCAAAGTCAGGGATATTGGGATACAGACAATGAACAGGCAAACCCTGAAAAGAGAAACTGAGTGACACTGTTTCCACCCCAGCAGAGCAAGGATGCCAGTCTCAGTGTCTCCTGTGGCCCAGGCAGAGCACACGTTATCTCGGTCTAAGTTGACAGCTCTGCCAGCTGGGAACATCCAACCACGGCAGACCTGACGTTCCCATAGCAGAGTTTCCTCACCCCAGAAATGCCAACTATTTCACTGGGCAGCACAGAGCCACTTTATGGGTGATAAAGATCCCTTTTTCTGAAGCTCTTTAATAGGCTCCACAAAGTGTAGCAGACAGTTCTTGGTTCTTTTTGTGGTGCTGATCTTATGTTCCCATTGCTATTACAGAACAATGAAATCTAGAGGAAACTAAAATACCCATTTATTTTACCTAGAAAACTGATGAGCAGATTATCCAAGGCTACTGTACCTGCTTCAGAGATTAAACATCATTTGGAAGTCAAAGGGCAACTATTTATCGGCTGCAATGTATTTGATTCAGAGCCTTGAGCAGGATTATATTTCTCATGGGTATTTGTGCTAATTTCAAAGGCTAGACTGACAGACAGTGTCTGAAAACAAAAGTATAGAGGGATGGATTTAACCAGAATGTTTTTCTTTCCAGAATCTAAAGTGGCTGTATTTTTCAGTTGCTGCACTGAAAAATACTTCCACGTCCTTGGAGGATCAAGGGCTATCAAAACAGACAAAAGGAAGATCTGTGGTTTAGTGGCATCACAGTTCACATGGTTCGTATTTCTTCTAAGCTCACGGCGCTGTTTCACAGACCATGTGGCTTGGGATTGCTTTCAGACACAGAACTATGCACGGAAGTACAGATTTAGATACAACCCAAGATACATCCACAGATATTTGGTGCTTCTGAACAATCTGTATTGAATCAAACCTGCTTATATTAAAGTATTAAGTACATGTTGTCTTTAGAAATTTTCAAAGGCATCTTTGGGAAGTTGTTATGTGGAAAATTTAAGTAATAGCTTTAGACCAAAAGGACAGTGTACCATCTGAACAAACAGAGTCTGCATAGTATCTTTTAGGGTGAAGGACTGTTTCACTTGTAACTACCATAGCAGTATCATTGTATCTTATTACTCTAGCACATGCTCTAAACAAAACACGTTTTTCAATTTCTTCCTCATTAAAACAGCAATATTTGCACTCATTCAGAGCTCCCAACGCAGTGTTGAGGAAAAAATAGTCTGAAAGAAAGGTGCGAGATGACTTTGGGAGTAGAAGAAAGTGGAGAGTATCTCTTGAATCCTGAGAGAGAACTGCAGTTTTTGCCTGACAAAGAAGGTGAGTTTAAAGTCTCAATGGCACAAACGCTGTGGGTTAACCCCATGGGCGGCTCAGCCCCACACAGTGACTCGCTCACTCCCCACCAGCGGGAAGGGGACAAGAATTGGGAGGGTAAATGTGCAAAAACTCATGGGTTGAAATAAAAATGGATTAATAGGCAAAGCAAAAGCTGTGTGAGCAAGTAAAGAGAAATAAGGGATTCATTCATTACTTCCCATCAGCAGTCAGGTGTTCAGCCATTTCCAGGAAAGCAGGGCTCCATCATCCCTGCTGGTTCCTTGGAAAGACAGACACCACAATTCCAAGTGTCTCCCTCTTCCTCCTCTTCCCCCAGCTTTTCTTGCTGAGCACCATGTCATTGGCACACGTTTCCTGTGGTCAGTTGGGGTCAGCTCTCCCAGCTGTGTCCCCTCCCAACTCCTCCTGCCCCAGCGCTCGCTGGCAGGTCAGCATAGGAAATGGAGCGGGCCTTGGCTCAGCAATGGCTGAAACATCACGGCGTGGTCAAGGTCATTTTGGTCACAAACCCAAAACACAGCACCCTACCAGCTACAATGAAGCAAAGTAACGCCGGTCCAGTCAAAACCAGTACAATAAAGTAGTTGTAAAATTTGTTAGACAATCATATGCAGTCATAGTGGATGCTAGGAGAAAATAGGGATTGCTAGGAGAAAACAGTAAGCATTTTAAAACTAACTAAGCACCTTCTCCTTGAGAACCTGCAGTGAACAAGAAGTCCAGCTCTTAGCCTTGCAATGCATAGCTGAGATGGAATCAATATGAAAGCTTTGGCTAAGTTTGAGTCATTCTTCTAAGTAATAATAATCAGCACTGTGGGCTCTGCGTGCAAATTAATGACTGGGTAAAAGAGTTGGCTTGGGACACAAACCGTAGCAAGTTATTAACACTGTAAGTGCCTGAGCCAATGTCATGACTACTACAACCCTTTCGGGGTTCCCATTCTGTTTAGGAGTAGGGCTTGCACAGATCTCTTCTGCAGCATCACCCGACGACAAGGCAAAGCCAAGGGACATGTGCGGTACTGACACAGGCATCCTTCCCAATTCACTCCCCCAGCTGCCAGTTCCAAAAGCTCTTTTGTGCAACCTCTCGCCTGATTCACTGCCAAAATCCTGGTCAGAGAGAGCTTGTGTCATTCGTCCTTACAGGACCCAGAGAGAAGTAACACTACAGCAGTGCCAGAGTGTACAGCAAATACAGTGCTCCAGCACTTTCCTGCATCTTTTGTCCAGACTGTGAGCTCCTTGGAGCCCATGTCGTCAGCAGAAGTGGAGGAGACAGGATTCAGGCACTGGAGTTAATAAGGTTTTACCTCCACAGCTAAAAAATCTTCCTTTGTACTTTTCAGTCTTTTGCAAATTTCACAATTCCCCAATCTGAATCACAAACAGTTTAAAGGCAGAGAACTGAGTCTGAACTCCTGTTTTGCACAAGAACTGCTAAAAGCTAGTGACTGGTCAACGCCAAAGAGCAGATCTATGCCAATCCCCATTCTGGGTGCTGGGGTGGAAGGTTTTTTCTTCCAAACAGCTCTGATCCCTGTTGCAGAATAGCAGATGCATTGTAGGATGATAGAGCACACACTGCTCACACCGGAGCTCCACCAGCACCACCATAGCCCTGCGCTCTGTCCCCCGCAGCAGGCTGCTGGCCATCACAAGGGAGTGCCAGGTACAGCCACACACCTGCACTACGTAAAGCCAAAGTGACAGGGAATGGAATTTCTCAGTGTAACACTAGGAACAGCACTCTCTTAGAAACAGGCTATCGTAGGGTTTCTTCACAGTCCCTGCAGAGTCCCCACTCCTTGTTTCCCTGGCTGTGGTGTCAGCCGTCTCTAGAGAATCCCCTGCAATGCATTCTTACCAGCACTTCTGAAATGATGTGTCTGGAGAACTGCAAACTGGTTCAGATCACTCTAAAGCCCCCTTAGTGGTTAGTGCTGTGGGACATTAGTTCTGGATGACTAATTATTTGGTTTAAAAACAGGTCTTTTGTTTCTTGGGCTATAAAGACAACATGACCACTTTCTGTACTTTTGACCCCAGGGAAAGAAAAGCCACAGATAATAGAATTAAACCCTCATTTCACTTGAGATAATATTTGTGTAAGCTCCCTTAGTAAAATGTCATGTACACTGCCAAGTCTGCAGGTTATCACTTCCACAGTTTGAGTGTTTGGAGACAGGGCTTGGAAGTAGGGGGTATTTGGGGGAAAGCTCTGAGAATTATAAGAGCTGTAACCGTAGAACTTTTTTCCTACTCAGCCCAACGTTTCCTTCAAGACTTGAGCTCAGACAAAATAACGGTTAGGATATTTTTTATTGGCCCAACACAGAAACATTATATAAGGTTTCAAGGCCACACAGACGATTTTCCCCCCTTTTAGTAAGGCTCTCTGTAGACTTTACAGGGAGAAGAATCAACACATTCAACTGTGATTCCAATTGTGCTCTTCTTTCAAGGGATTATTTTAAAATTCTAAGCACCATGAAGCAAGAGTGCAAGTCCTCCCCATCAACACTCAGAGCTTTTTCCTTATAACTGTGAAATCACACCAACAATAATAAAGTATTGTGGCCAAGTGTTAGTTTGAGACATGTCATTCCATTCCAGGGAAGAAATGAGCTCTCCCTCCCTTTTCCTGCTGCAGTCCTGTTGTGTTTGGATGCCCATATGGTTTCAGGTAACCAAGATCAGACTCTTCCATAACTTAGGAGCCAGTCCTTCCATTGCCTTCTCCCTTCCCTATCAAGTTATCTTTCTTAAAACAGTATTGCTTGTAAATTGCACTACACATTCTGCAAAAAACGCTAGTAAGGAGGGAATTTCAAACTCTCTTTGACGTAGAGAGCACTCTGAGAAGTTGGGAGACCTGGTAACACAGAGCTTTTTTAGAACAGTTTGACTTCCCCCTAAGGAAATGGGAGTTAAGAAACTTAGCTCCAAAAAGTGCAAGTCTGTTCTTTAAACATTGTATTTCTTAACTGCAGAACACAGCTCCAGCCTTTCCGTGAAGGAACTGAAACTACCAGTTCTCTATTATGCCTGTCCTCTATCAAACTTGAACATACTTTTTTTAGAGTGCGCATGTTCATTCAGTAAATATACCACAGTATAATGTCTTCCTTCACAGCTCCCCACTGTTTCTGCTTTTTTTAATCTCCATGTAGGAATTATAGAGGCAAACCACTGGACTGCTGTGTCTTCACATACAAAGTTGGCTTTTGTGGGTAGGCCAGAGAAGGCTGCTGGAGCCAGCAGAAAGAAAACAAGAGACAAAGAAAAATATTAGCTCTGCTTTGTGCCATATGCTTTGGTGTCTTGTTACTGAATAGTCAGTCTACAGTGGAAATCAGATTTCCCCACGCGGTGCCACAGCTGCGAGAGGACGTAGCGTGCAGGAGGATATGCATAGATGGATCCTCCTTCGTTCAGCACCCCCCCTCACAGACCAGTGTCTGCTTTGAGCAGCTCCAGAATGTTTGTTTGAAATACTTGTCCAAAAACACTGAGAAAACTGAGCTGTAAACAAGCTTGAGAACAAAATGGAGAGGAGTGTGATGAAGAAAATTTGGAGAAAGCAATTAATGTAACCTGTATTGTTATGACTAAGTTACAGAATCCTGGGATTGGAGCAACATGAAATATACTGAAGTGGAAAGATCCTGAAGTAATGCTGCTTAGGTCCTCTTGGAGTCTGTTATGCTTCTGGCAGTGGCCAGTTCAGCATTACCTGCCAAAAAGCAATATGACCTCACACACAAGAGGCTGGCTTTGCTGCTTGTGGCCAAGTCACAGTTGGAAGCACAAACCAAAAGTGACCAGGAACTCACTTTTATTCATTGCCACAGGAGACTGGCACTTGTCCCTGAAAACAAGCAAAGCCCCAGCAGCTTTGGGCAGCGGCAGCCAGAAGCTTTCCTTTCCGTTGACCAAGCACTTGTGTTTCCAGCCATCATGTGGACCATGTACTCCAAAACATTGCTGCAGTGACTTGATGCGCACATACATACATATATGTGAACACAAATACACAGAGATTTGTCTGGCATTATCTCAGGAATTTGGAGAGATGTTAACTGGAATTATAGGCTGTGCATCACTTCTATTACTCCAATTTAAACCCGGCACACAGCATAGCACTGCACCCCAGAAGTAATCACTAGATAGAAGAGTCTGTAATCTGGAAGGACAGATGTACAACAGACCATTTTTAAGGACATTAGATGACTTCTGTGGTTACTTTGTGTACACTATGCTATAATAACAAGCAATACAATAATCTCTTACTAAAGAGGAAAAGGCTATGGAATGTTTGAACAAAAATCTTGGGAAAAAAACCAAACCTATAAAACTTTCCACAGCAGTTTAAACAGATTATTTAAAAAACCATACTGTTAGTAAAACCTTTAAAATTCCATGTGAGGAGGATTATTCAGCCAAAATCCCAGAGAACACTTGTAGATAATTTCTAGTTATCTTACTGTTCAAGCAGAGTCCTTCCCAAGGATTTCCACTACTCATCCTCTGTTTCCACCCCTCCAACATAAAAATAAATGAATGATGGGTCTTCAGGGTTTTTTTTGTATTCCAGATACTTAACATTGAGCAATATGCAGGATCCAGAAAAAACCAAAGTCTCCAAGTCTTCTTTCTTAGCCTTAAAAATGCTACAGAGGATACAAACACTATTTCTTCTCTTTTGCAGGTCACTTGTAATAGACAAGCTGCTTGTGATGCATTCCATGCTGGGACCAGCTATAAGCCATGCATCTGCTGAATTTAGGAATAAAGAGCTAGTCCATAAAATGTGGAATCAGAGGAGTGGCCTCAGGGGCATAATGGTGCATTACTTCTGTGAGATCAGAGTGTTTCACTAAAAGATATATATTGTTACAGGAAAAGGCCTTCCATGCTTTTTGATTCTGTCATTATTTATTGTTTGCACTGCTCTTTCTGCTATGCTAGATCACACAGCAGAGGTAACCTGAGAGAACGCCCTGCATCTCGCTCTGGACCTCACATTATTTGCCACTGCAAAGGAAACTTTTGCTATTAGAGCAAGTTGTGTGCAAGAACATTTAAGCTGTTGCTCATCTAAGACCCTTGGGCCTCCCAACAAGCGTGAAAAATACTCAGTTTAGGAGTAACCTTGGTCACAATAATATTTCCTCCAGGACACCCTTTCTCTTTTCCTTCTCATTAGAGAGATGTTTGTGTAAGCAAGGCCTCTGCAAGTAGTGTTGTTGTTAACTATCCCAGAAAACATCTTTTACAAAGAAAAGGACTTCAAACAATTTTTCTCACTGTAGTCATAATGACAACAGTCTGTAATTACTTACTTACATCATTACTTTCCCAGCTGAAAAATCATTTGTAGCAGGGGGTCTACACAGGATGAACTAGAAAGACTGAAGTGATTTATTTTTTAATAAGGACATTTACCAATGAAGATCACTATTTCTTTGGTGTCAGAAGTGCCACAAGCCACTTTGCATGGTTAAGAGGACTATGATGACAAGAGTTGGCAGCTGCAAGAGAAAGAAAGATGGGGAATACCTGAACAAGTCCCACCTTCAGCCTCGTATCAATACTATTTTTAATTGCAAAACATCAGGGGGATCCTCTCTGCTGACAAAAGAGCCTGCCCTCAGTGGGACTCTGCTGCAGTGGAGCTCTGCAGGAGGACCTGGTCCTGAGGCTGCACCCCCAAGGGCCTTCCAATCCAGAGGCAAACCTGCTGGGCCAGTAAGGCCCCAAGAGGATTGCCCTGGTGTGCAAAAGCTCCATACACACTTTTCAGAGCACGTTCACACCTCAGTGATTCTCTCTGTTGCTCTTTCACATACTCGCTCTTCAAACTGAAACTCCAGAAGAAGGCATCCAGCCTCAGCTACAACAAATAAAAACTCTTCACCTCCACCCCAGATGCCACATCTAATATCTGCCATGCTGTGCACGCTGATGACATTCTCCTTTTCTGAACAAGATGGCAGAGGGTACTAAACCAGATGACATCCGTGGGTCTGCCACAGCCCCTGGGGACCCCAATGGCTGGGCCAGAGCCATCAGGTCCCCGCCCATCCACAGTCACTAGGAAATACTAAGGAAAAATATATAGACCAGCCTTCCCCAGGATAAATTCCCATTTCACATCAACACTCAGTTATGGATTTCCATGTTTTCTCATAACAACAAAAAACTCTCAGATAGTTGACAAATGCTTTTCATAACCCAGGTGACCAACATCAATAACAGCTTTGTCTTTTGCCTTCTTATTGACTGAACCTCACATCAGCTGATGCAGGTCATTCCTGTGGCTGTTGCCAGGCTCACAGGCCTATAATTTACCTGCTAATCCCTGTTATTTATGATTTTCTGTGTTAGTATAGAATTTACCAGCTTCCACCTTCAGGTACTTCCTTACAGAGCCTGTTGTGGCTCTGGCTGCAGCCTCCTTGCTTTGCTTCCTGGTGAGCTCACAGACAGGCTTCGCTCCTTTCCACCTCTTTATTAAACAGTTTCATAGAGACAGAAAGGAAGAAGAGAGAGAGGACGAGTAGGACACTGAGTGGCCTTGTCATGCAGACAACCTAATTTAGCGTCAGTCCCAGACACAGTTACAGCCCTCACCCTCTTTAATATTAACAAGGGTAAATACCCATTCCATTCCGTTCAGGCCTTAATTACAAGAAGTCCCCAGGCCCTGGCAGGAACTGATAACCAGCTGACTGTTATCAGCCTAAATTATTTACTAGATACACCTGAAAATTGTGACTTTATAAAGCAAGAGCCAGTGGTGTGATTAGCTATGGGTAGATTTTTAAAACTTTTTTTTCTATAAGGTTTTCTCTGTGGTCTAAGCTCATGAGATTATCACTGCTAAGGTTTGTTGGGTAAAAACCTATAGATTAGAAGCAGCTTATATTAATTATTAATTAAACCATCTCATGGGATTTATATGCAGGAATAGAAATACATCTCTTTAGATTCAGGTCACTGTACGTGTTCCTGCAGCCTGATTTGCAGCTTATTGCTAAGTGCTATTTGGTCTTTCACATGCTCTTTGAATTGGTGTGATACCTGCCCTTCCTGAAGCTGGCTCTGATAGCCAGGCTGGGCAATATGTTTCTGCTTAATAACTTCACACATACAAGCAGCCTTGTCCAAAAAAGCAGAGCAGCACTGAGTGACAAGCAGGGATGGATTCCGCATGTTGGGGGGTGTCACTTTTACTAGGTAAATCAATACCACATTTCCCTTCTTATCTTGAAAGCTATGGGAGGACAAATTACATTAGCATGGATCTCTGCTTTGGCTCCTGCCATGCTCCTGCAGAACAGCAGGCTGCAGCTCTACAAACCTTTGCCCCTATGTGCTGTCATTCAGCTATTGGAAGGGCTGTGGCAGGCTTGAACATGCTCAGTGAGAATGCGTTTGGGGTATTTTTTGTGGATAAAATACAGAGGCAGTAGCTGCATGCACACTGGGAGCTCCTACTGCCGGTGAGTGGTCCCTGTTGGTTTCAGCTGGATGATGACAGATAAGACCAGTCTCATCTCAAGCTGCTGTGACCAGAAGCACCATGAGCACTAACTCTGTTCTACCTCTGCTATTTTTTGGCTCCTCAGAAAGTACACTCAGAGGTCAAGGGGGAATTTCTGGGTATGAATTCAAAGTTTATCTCACTGCCCATAGATGATTCTGGGAGTTACGAACTATGCCAGAAAAAAATTGGCAGAAAATATACAGAATAGGATTACCAGACAGTAGTTAAATCTAATACACTGGTTTCTTTTGTCCCTTTTCAGCACTGGCTGAATTCTCCCAATTGAAATGATTCTATCACGAGAAACCCAGCCACTTCTACCCTGTATTCCAAGTCCCTAGAAGATAGGGCTGTCGGTACAGTTTGTTCCCAGACTTTTACAGAGGATAGATTGGATTCAGACATATCTCTTAAAGCCTGGCAAAGCTGGGATTGCCATTGAAGGAAAAGGTGCTTTACTGAGATGGTGGCTCTGAAGGCGGCGAGCCTGGCATCAGTGGGAGCCCCGTCACCAGCTGTGGCTACTGCAGGGCTGCAGCCACTGGCCAGCCTGCGGGCGAGGGGGCACGTCCCCCCTGCCTCCACCAGGCACTGCAGCAGGTGCTGCCAGAGAACCCCCATGTAAAATGCCCAGCAGAGTGCATATCGGGTGGGGTTTGTGCTATGGGCCTAAATTGTAAAGATGATACTTTCTTTATAGAAAGCCTTGTCACTATCACACAAGGTATTCTTTATTTCTTCTGAGCAGTTTTTGGCATCTACAAATGGAGTTTCTAGACAAGATGCCAAAATGAGCTTCATCTCTATAATCCCAGATCAAGTGAGGGCATCCAGAAGATTAACTTAGGAATTTTCTCTACAGTGCTGCTCCTGGAGAGACCCAAAACACCCCCTGTAACTCGGGTTTGCTTTCTTTTCTTACATCCTCCATTTTTATTGTGGGGCAGGCTGTGAGGAACAAGTAAAGATGGTAAATGACTTATCCCCACAGTACAAGTTCAGTCCACCCTGCTGGACTGGCAGTGGCATCTCTCATGTCGGGTGACCTTCCACTGAGAACACTGGTTGATCAAGGACTTCTCAGTGGAGCCAGATAGGAAACCAAGCAAGGCCCCTTTGGATTGGAGCAGCCATGCTAGAGAGGAGCTTCCGTCTCAGGCAGGGAGGCCACACGTTCGTCAGTAAAACACCAGTGACAATGGCGCTGAGGACAGCAGGCCCAGAGCCATCAGTGTCTGTAGGATCCATCTGTCTGCAGAGACACCGGCCACATGGAAAATGCATAGTGGGAATGGTTCCCAGATTGGGTTAACATCCAAACTGAGCCTGGGCACTGACTGGAGAAGGTTGGCGGCCTAAGCCAGCGCTGGGCCTAGGACCCCACTAACAGTTCAGCAGCGGGTGTGAATGAATTCCAGCGCCCCGGAGTGTTTAAATACTGGCACAAAGGCAGCCTTCATGGCAGCTCCCACCCCTGTCACTGCTGCCCCTGGGAGAGGGGCGCTCAGCAGCGTCCCCCCGAGGCACCCACAGGCTCCTGCTGTCACAGCTCCCAGCCACCTCCAACCCCGCTGTGCCAAGGAGGTCTTCCATGAGGAATCTTTGCCTTCAGTGAGTATAAAAGATGAGCATGATTTTTGGAGGCTGTGGGAATGTCCTGGGACAGAACTGCTTCAGACCGAAAATTATTATTGGAGACTGTGTGTAGGGTTAGAGGTTAAACATGAATTTGTATTTTATAAAACAGCTTCTCCTGCACTGACTTGTCAAATATTGATGTCAGGGTCCTATAGTTCCCATACTAGAATGATGATCTCACGTATTCTGCTCAAATAAGATTTTAAAATCTGGTTCAGGTGCCTGTGATATCAGCAGGAAAAATATGGAAGGTCCTAACCCCAAGTTCCAGCTGAAATAGTAAATAGGATATGCTATTTAAATCCTTCTTTTAAGATGCATACAACTTACATGGAAAAACAACATCTGAGATTTTGTACTGTTTTGGGATTCTTTGTGTGTTTTTTGGTAATCGTGAACCACGTTTGAAGGTGCTGGGTTTTTTCCCCAAACAAATATGGATGCCTGAATATACTGCTAGAGATTTCACTGAGGCAATTCACTAATATTCTGAGAAGAAAACAGGTTAGTTAATGCTGTCTTTAATACAAATGTCATACAAGAGGATATAAGACATAAAAACGGCATATATATATGCTTGATAGTAAGTTGGACAACTCAGCAAACTAGTCAGAAAATATAATTACAGCAGGGTGAAATGCAGAAAAGTGGTCTCTACAGCCACAGCCTCATCACCCATGGGGACATATCATATCTGCCAGCCCTAATCCACTCCAAAAATCAGTGCTGAAAAGGCCAAGTCCCTTCTGGGCTTTAAACAAAGAAATTAGATGCAGAGAGAACTACATCCATTTTGCAAGGATGAGTACTGGGTCATGGGTCTTTATATTTTTTTGTAAAGAAAACCTTCCTGAGATGGTTATTCTCATGAACAGCCAAAACAGACGTCCTTCTGACAATATAATTTGAAACTCCAGAAACATAGTTCAGGATCAATCCCCTGTTCACATACATACAATCTTTATTTACTTTGCTTTGGGGTTTTTTTGGGGGTGTCAGTTTTGGTTTGGGTTGGGGTTATTTTCTCTGTTAAGTTTTTTTCTTAGCTTGAATTTTACAGCACTACAAGAAAAAAAAATAACTCAGTATTGATCCTTTAAGGTTAAGAACTTGGTGCACTTAAATTATTCTAACCCAGAGAGTTTGAAATTTATAGTCCCTCTTGAACCTCCCTGCCTCACCAGCTTCCTTGGGAGGACCCTGCTGCAGGCTGCACGCCAACTGCAGTAAAATTTAAAGAGGTGAGAGAGAAACTTCCCAGAAAATATAAACATTTCATGGAAATGAAATAAGTCTTCCCTTATAGGAACTCACCTCAGCAAGCTTTAGATAAATGGAAAGGTATTCAGAATTGTAAGTGGATATAAAGTGTGGTGGTTTAGATACATTTGTTTATGAGCAATGCAGAAATGTGCATTGTCTTAAGAGGGTCGAGCCAAAGCACAGGGGCTGCCCCTGTCCCGAGGCTGAGCCCGGGCTGCAGACGGGTCTGTGCCTCCCCCGGGACCGACGGCAGCCTCGACCGACTCACACTTTCCCCCAGCACAAACCCCCACAGCAGCCACAGCCCCGAATGCGCGACACCCTGCGAGGGATCGGGAATATTCCCCAAATTCAGGGATGGGAGACTCCGAATAACAGCGAGGAGCAAGGCACTGGAAAGAGCTCTCTCTGTCTGCATCCACCGCCTCTGGCTGACACAACGCAGAAGGCTCATGTGGCTGCACAATAACAACTGTGCAGAGAAATAAAGTGTGAGCATTAGAAGGGCTGTAAATTCCTCAGCCCCGCTCACTGGGCACGGGCTCAGAGGCCTGCTCCTCCTGCAGCCTCTGTGACCCTCGTTTCCTCAGAAATCCCACCACAGCCGCAGAGGGGCTGGGAAGCTGCTGGGAAAACGACATGCTGGAAGCAAGAACGGGGACTCCAGACGGGAACGTTTTGCCTGGGAAGGTGCTGGAGAATTCCAATCCAGCAGTGCCTCAGAAACACAATGGGTCTAATGCACATCCAGTGCTGCTCTCATTCTGAAGGCCTCTGTCGTGACCTCAGAAGGAACCTGCCAAACGCATCTAAACATTGCATTTCTGGCAATACCTCTTTCATGGTCAGTCATTCATCCCACGGTGACTTATGCAAAGCTGAAGGGTAAATACAAGGTGTGTGCACTGCCCGGCCGCATTGCGCTGCCCCAAGCAGGTGTCTGCTCCCACCACAATTTACCCTCAACAGCAGCTTCTCCTTGTAAGTTGTTAACTGGCCCCTACATGTACCCACAAGAAACCATATGTTCACTTCTGTACATGCACTGAAGTCACAGATAAAATCATAGGATCATAGAATGGTTTGGGTTGGAAGGGACCTTAAAGATCATCAAGTTCCAACCCCCCTGCCCTGGGCAGGGACACCTCCCACAAGACCAGGTTGCTCAAAGTCCCATCCAGCCTGGCCTTAAATACCTCCAGGGAAGTGTCATGCCTTTATCAGGCTTGTCACATTTAATAGGAAATATAGGAAGGGATGCACAGGATAAATCATGCAGTTTTACCAACTGTTCCCAAGTTCTTAAAAACATTTAGCAAAGTCTCTGCAGCTCAATCCCTAAGATTTCCTCTGTCACTCAGTGAAATTTAACTCCATGCTACTGCTGCAGACATCACCTATGTAGATGTGTTTCTGTGAGAATGAACCAGCAAAAGCCGAGAAGTGATGCTGCACTCCAAAATGTCATCGTGTATCACAGGACAGGTGCTCGGGATGTTTCTAATGCATAAAGCAAGGTCACTGCTCTCCTTCAGATGCCACAGGGGAATATCAGCTAAGGACGAAGGAAGGCAGAAGCTTCTGAAACACAGATCAAGCCATGAGCCATGCCGTTTGGAGATACCTGCTACTGAGATCTTGCAAGTTTCTTTCTGGTCAGGCAGCATGTCTTTGAAATCAAGCTGAAAATTTTCTCCCTGCTTCTCATGGCACCTCTCCTATGAAGACAGGCTGAGAGAGATGGGGTTGTTCAGCCTTGAGAAGAAAAGGCTCCAGGGAGACCTTATAACAGCCTATCAATATCTGAAGGGAGCCTATAGGAGAGCCAGAGAGGGACTCTTTACAAGGAAGTGTAGTGACAGGACAAGGGGCAACAGTTTTAAATTGGAAGAGGGGAGATTTAGATTAGACACAAGAAAGAAATTCTTTACAGTGAGGGTGGTGAGGCACTGG
>JAOXNO010000008.1:5839540-5868608 GCA_028565335.1 Limnodromus scolopaceus
CCCATCCCTGGAAGTGTTCAAGGCCAGGCTGGATGGGGCTTTGAGCAACCTGCTCTAGTGGGAGGTGTCTCTGCCCAGGGCAGGGGAGTTGGAACTCGATGATCTTTAAGGTCCCTTCCAACTCAAACGATTCTATGATTCTATGATTCTTCCACAGTTGGAAAAGCTGTAACGACTTTCCAGTAAACACACACACATACATGGATACACCATGGCTGATGCTGTGGTAAAAGTGCTAAACTGGGGAGACAATTGCAAGTTCTGTGGGGCCAGAAGCACCCCCTCCATAGGACTGGGTTGACTGCTTCAAGTCTTGTTCAAACTTGACAGAAATTGTCTGGATTCGACCTTGATTGCAGCTGACCTTGTCTCAAACCCTTGTCTCTGTGATCTCTGTTCAGTCAAGCCATACTCTCACTCCTTGTCTCTCCTATTTCGCTGTGCACCTCGGAGAAGGGGCTGCCTTTCCTTCCTGTGCCACAAATATCTGAGGAGCCCTTCATCCTGGTCAGGGCCCCTGAATTCTGCCTTTATTATGGTTGCCATGTGCATTATGAGAGCTGATTAGGCCATGAATTCCATGTCAATGATGTAAAAGAAAAAGAAGCAAAAAGTCACAAAGCTTGGCATTTCCCCACGCTGTAACCAACTGGAATGGTTCCTAAGGTTGGGTTTCCTTTCCCAGTTGTTTCTACAAAAATGTAAAAACCCAAATTGTTTAGAAGCTTAAACCCATGCAATATTTGTGCACAGGAAATACATTCTGCGAGTATTCAGCTCAAATTTTTTCTAGAGGTTCTTTTTTTTTTCATTTTTGAATGTTTGTTTCTTACATACCAGCCAACCTCAGTAAGTCTTTGCTCAGCAACTGAAAGCTGGCTTCATCTTTACTGACATCACTAAGAGTTTTCAGAAAGCTCTTTTAAAAGGAGTTTTAAGAGACAATAAGCAGAAAGCTTGAAGAAAAAATTGCCAAAACATACATATGGAAAGGAGACAGTGTCACCCCACTCCTTCTGCATGGAAGTTTGGGGAATGACCCTAGGGAGAGGCATCACAGGCCATAAATCTTCATTTTAATCTTTTAGCCAAAAGCCATCTTTCTAGTCAGCTAATGGCATTCTGACAGGGTGTGCAGCTGAATTTCTGTAAAAGTGAAATAAGGGATACTGCAGGAAGATTCAGTAGTTTAGAGGCAGAATTTTTCACACCAGTGCCTTTGAAATGGGAGCACTAGTGTTGGAAGTCTACTCTCTCAGAAAAGCTTTATTGTCCACAATTTATTTTACAAGTTTTACGAGTGAAGTTACAGATCAAATAAGGATGTCATTGCTTTAGCCAAAAGCAGACAGAGTATGGACAGAGGGGGCTGCAATGCCCCCATGCTCTCCGCAGTCGTCTTAATTTAAACCTGCAGTCTCTTGACAGTCACAGAACTGTTCCCAGCCTCCATCGGTCCTCACGGTACCGTTAGTTTTCATCCTGGGCTGCCTCTGTTTCTGCCATTCCTGCACCCTGGACCACTGTCTCCCAGTGCTGGCACAGCCCACACATGTGGGTCTCCAGAAGAAAATAGCATGTTGGTTTCACAGCTTGGATAACCCGTGCCTGTGTTGGCAAAACTGAGCCTGAGACCCGCGTTGGATGTCTGGCAGCCTCCACCCCACCACTGTGACCTCCCACGGACTAAGGTTCAGGAGCGATGGAGAAGGGTGAGACTCTGGTGCTTTAGAGAACAGCCTCAGTGCCAGGGCTAGCCACAGATTCATGGCCAGAGAGGTACCTTTCCCCAAAGTCATAGTCAGCCTGGTCAAGTACACCATTTCTCTTGGCCTTTAGTCCACACTTACGCTTGTGTTTGCTCCTTTTCTTCACCTTTCTGCTAACGAGATGGAGTAACTGATTACCCTTGTGGGACTTGCTGTACCCCCCAAGGGGTTTCCTGCAAGCACAGAGGACTAGACACGTAGGGGTTCTCAGGAACATGTTTTAACATTTCTGAAAAGCCATCACTTACAAACTCTGCTGTGAAGGCATAGGCAACCCCTGAGTGTGAGCATTGCATGAGAGGGGAAAGAAGCCAGGGCTTGCTGTCACTGTTTAATGTATCTGCAGTAGCCTGAGGGTGTGCATGGAGGAGGCAGAGGGATAGCAGCAGTGCTGCAGCTTCACTCTTTTTGTGACATATTACATCCAGAAGAGAAAGAATTGCCTTGTAGGGAGCATAAATCAGGAGGTGCTTTCAGCTTTTCAAATAAAGTAAAGTTTGTATGAATATAATTATAGCCTCTGATGCAAATAAAACAAGATGTGACAGATACAGAAGGCTGCCACTACTAAGCTAACACTATAAAACTTCAGTAAGTGACTAGCATTTGGCAGGAAGTTCAAAGAAGTTTTTACTCTCCCCTGACATTGATACTTTGTCTAAGATATCTCTTTTTAAAGCTTTTTGTTGAATTTTATATACTTTTAAAAACAATGATTAGTTAGGATTGCCCTGAGCTGCATCATTTAAGCCAAATTTATTGATTCCAAGTACCAAATAACTTTCTTCAGTCACCAAAAAGCCATGGTATGCTTTTTTGGGGTATTTGTTTCTTTACAGTGATGTTACATTTTCATACTACAAACATTCTATTTTCCAAATTCAGACTATTTGAGGTTATTATTTAACTTGTCTCTAAAGCCAGTCTTCCTGCACCTCTCTGAAAATCTACTTCACTCTATGTGTCCCACAGAAAAATACATGGAGTTTTTATACACACACACAAACAGATGTTCACCCAGCAGCAACGAAGGGTTCAGTTCCTCCACACCCCAAAAGGCTTCCTGTGGCTGTGGGCACCCTCTGACAAGAGGAGCTGTCCTGATTCCCCCCCCCAGACCACTGCCTCTGGAGTCTGAGAAGGTTCACCTTGGAAAGAACTGCCACCTGCATGTTCTGGTCTTACAGTCTTCCCTTGACATCCCTGACAGCCACTGTCAGAAACAGGACCACAGACTTTTGGTCCGATCCAGTATGGCTGGGCGCCCCAGTGGTTGTGAGCGCCTGGCTTCCAGGCAACTGCTCTGACCAGTAGCCTTTATTACTCTTCCATTAGCAAGACACAGTTTCATATGTCTTTTCATGAAAGAACTGGTCTATAATGAGGCATTTCAGAATCTGCAGCTCTAAATTCTAAAGTGTCCTCCAGTTTGGTTTTTGGGTTTTTTAACAGATTGCTTTCCTTATGTGTGTAGCAGAGCAGCGTTCAGATACGTAGGTAATCTTCTCTGTAAGGTGTGCAGGTTTCATAAATAGAGATAACAACATTATTTATGTGTCAGGTAAAGCAGTTGGATCAGGTACACAATATCTAGAGGACTGTCCTGTCAGGAATTTGCAGGATTTAAGGATTCTGCTTCCCTCTTCTAGAAGTTACCCAACTGTTCCCCATTTGACTGCTCAGATACTCACCAAGTGATCAATCACCGTGACTCCTCACAAAGATAACATTCTGAGTAAGAGTAAATTATAATGGTGAAGTCTCCAAGGGAGTATTGAAGCAAACTATAATTACAAAAGGTTACTATCTATGACACTTCTAACTGCATATTCCTTATCACCAGGTCTCCTACAATTTGTAACCTTAATTTATAGCCTCCTGGGCTACATTTGTCTTATAAGTTGCCAAATTTCTCTGGTCTGACCCCTAAAATACTCAGAAGTTGGGTTGCCTGATATACATTCTCCATTTCGTAAGGCCAGACGCTGTAAGGATCATAATCACCACTGCCATAGCAGTGGTTTCATAAGCAGGGATGCATAATTCACAAAGAGATGTGCAGCCATGGCTTGCATTGCTTTTGCTTCGATAAATATTGATGTTGTTGGCACACGTTTTCCCCATGCAAATAGACCATGGTGCTGGCTGCACTGGCCTTCAGAAATGTTTCTATGCCTCTCTGAAACAGTGTCTTTTTTTGTGTGGTAGGTGACCTTTACATACGTCATGCAGGGGTGCCATGCCATGTCAGAAAGGCTGTTTGTTCACACGACTATTCCCTGACCAGGCCATGCCATCTGCACGCTTAGAGCAACACAGAACAAAGTGCCAGCTTTCGCTCCCTAAGTAGGGGAGTTCTTACTCTTCATCCGGGACAAGGTGTTCTACCATCAGCCAATTCCAAAAAGAAACCTTCCTTTTGTTACCTGGGTGCAGCAATTCCGCGCGTCACTAAAGCAGATCTTTCAATACAGCGTCATGCACACAGTTCAGCATCGGTTCTGCTCTGGCAAATTTCTCTGACCCTTAGAATGGGCCCTCAGAGAAACACCCAGCACAGAGAGCGCCCGCACAAAGCATTCGGATGAGTCACCCCCCAGAGGGGAATCTCAGTCTTGATGCCACTCAATGCAAATGTCAGATTTTGTGCTGCCAGAGTAGGACTGGGTGCCTATATATCTTTGATCAGAGACAACTAGAACCACAAATTGGAAGTTTTCCTGAAGAATTTCCTGAAGAAACCCATCCAGGCACCCACAGGCTTGAAGCTCCTCCTCCATTGCCTTTACTGTCGTTAACCATAAAGCCAGGTCTCAGAAAGCAGGTGTCTCGCCTCGCTGCACAGCAGGAAAGGGCAGGAGAGCCAACAGCTTGCATGGGCCCACAGGCTGGTGTAAACCCCAGGTATAACCGGAGCTGTATTGTTTTGTTTGTCTTCCTTAGGTCAGTGCAGCAAAAGCAAGGGGACTATTACCATATGCAAAATGGGGTACGTAACGTAAGAGATGGTCACACAGGTCCCTGCCATTCTCCTCTGTCTCTCGCTATTGCAGGCCATTTAGTCTTCACCTCCACAGCAGTTGTGAGAGGCTCTAAATCATACCTGCTTTCACTCTGAGCAGTATGACTTTCACCAAGTCATTTAGTGTTTTGAGTGTAATAAAGTTTCACAAAATGACCTTTTTTCCAACCCCACTGAATAAGACTATCGCAGTAACCTAACAGTGGTTGGTGCCAAAGAGCCTGCAGTCCTCAGCCCTGCCTGCAAAACATCCCTCCCGCACCCCAGCACCTATTCTGGTCTGAGATGATATCACAGATCTCCTGAAGGATGGGAAACAGAGACAGAGTGACAATGGCAGCAGAGAGCAGCCTTGGGCAAAGGAAAACAGGATCCAATGCCCCTACATCATAACAGCCGGCAACAACTTCCCCCTTTGATGTTGCCACAGCAGAAGCTCTGGGCCAGTGCTGGGAAGACCACATAGCAGCTGTGGTTCACACTGTTCAGCGAAACAATTAATGCAATCAATTACTTTCTAAGAATGTCTTGTCTAATGAATCACTGGGCCATTAACCTGAACAGTTGTAATGTATATTCCCAATGTCAGTATTGCTTGAATAATCCCCAAGGGAATAATTAGAAGTGCATCACGTGTAATGCATTACTGGATCCTAATAAGTACGACGACTCCCTAGTATACTGTCAGTGATTTAGAAAGGAGTCAGTGAATGGAAGAAAAAGAAGAAGAGAGAGTGGTAAGATATATGAGTAGCTGATGTTAATGCCTTGCTATCAGAATTTGATGTGAAGCAGAGAAGGAAAGGAGTTATTTAAATTCAATGGTCAGATTGTTTCTAGAAGTGAGATTTAGTCCTCCTTGTGTCTAGCCTACAGTCTGACTTGCTCCCTATTTATTCTACACCCTGGTGTCTACATAATCCATACTTCAGTCATGACACTTCATACTTAGTTTCCTTTCTAGTTAGCCAGTTAGTTCCATCCTTGAAGCAAAGCAAGCAGAGCTGGCTGAGTAATTCACACAAGGGATACTCCAGGTAGCAATTATGTGTGAGAAGAGGCAAATTTCCCTGCCTCTGTCCAGGCCAGGCTTCTAACACAACCCCAAAAGCCTCCATCTACCTTTGTGCCATGATACAATGTGCAGAACATTCATTCTCTATGCAACGTTTTAAAAATGATCGAACCCCCTGCACCTTTCACTACTACAGAAATTACAAGTAGGTGTTTTGGGAGTGTAAGGCATCCAGAGAAGACATGACTGACTTCTCCAAAGTATGGACGGACATGCCCTTCCCCAAAGGATGCTAGCCATAAACAACACAGACGTGACTCAGTTGACATCATTTGTGCTGGATGCCAGGTCCTCTTTCTGGCATGGCCCAGCAAATAGATAGGGAGATGGATGTAATAAAGCTATAGACGTAGTGGAGCGGTGCCTTAGTCTGTCTACCTCAGCTTCCCACACTTACAAGCTATTATGGGTATTAATATTTGTATAGGTCAAAATTACGGACCAAGCTAAGCACCGTTACAGCCTACTGTATGTTACCTACTCATACCCTACACAATAAGAACTGGTAGAAATAGGGGCAGCATAGGAGAAGGTATGATAATTTGAAAGCTTATTTGAAAATAGGAAAATGTGGACAGTGACTGGCAAAACTGACTGACTGGACGTAGCTTCCTACCTTATAGTAAGTGGGATATGGCAGCAAGATGCTATAAACCATGACAGACCATGGAGAGAAGTCAAGCACGCACTTGAGGCAGTGAAGAGAGCCACTGGAAGGATGACTAGAGAGCTTGGGTGAAAATTATGTTTGCAGATTGGGGACAGGGACAGGAAGCCTGGAAAAGCAGGCTGCAGTATTGGAGCAGAAAATGATGACAGCTTTAGTAAGAATTTTTAATACTTAATCAAGTTGAAACTGATTCAAACAACAAGTGAATTCCTACTCTCTTTCCAGGTACCTACAAGTTTGTCTGTTAAGGAGCATCTTGTATCTGTTTTTTTAGAGTATAGGCAAATGATTGTCTGTCATCTTGTTTATACTAATTATGAGCCAGATGTAAAGAGTGCTGATCCCATGCCTGTCAAATTCATCAAACTATTCAGCAAACTCAGGGCTGCAGCCTGTGTGCACAGAGAAAACAAACTCAGTGTTGAAGAGCTGCTGTTGTTTCTCAAATACTCCATGAACTGTACACACCTGCTGTGTTTTGAAATGCTGGCAGCAAAGTTCATTGCTGCTGAATGCCGGTACGCAGGTGGATAACCAGCGGCCTGGTAAAGAAGCCTTATCCCTTATCCCACTTTCTTCTTTCCCGCTGCCTCCTCCCCCAATATTTATTTAATTTCAGATAAAATAGATCAATATGGTGCTTGAGCCAAAGCTTTAGCGAAGCACCTGGCTCTGATCCTCCTGGTCCTTTGTGGCCAGCAAGATCTTAGAGCTTACTGTAGGTTGGTATAAAGCTAAACCGTAGAGGGAGTTCCAACCCTAAAGGGCCCTTACTAGTGAGTTCATGGGATGGGAACTGGTACTTGCTGAATGTCCAGGGCACAGGGAAGTCTCTCTTACCAATGCTACTTGGGGGGGGGAAGCCAAAACAGGGAAAGAGAAAAAAATGAGACATTTGTCAACTGATGAACTTTCACCACCATGTCTTGGGGAGAAGGCATGTCCTGCCCTGCTCCACCAGATTTGCTCTGCAGTCTCCTGACTGATCATCTCAGGATGGTTAGAAATGTGGAGAGGTGCTGCTCTGGAGCAACGACCACGGCTTTCCCTAGGAGTGGGCGCCGTGTCTGCGCAGAGCCTTGAGGGGCCTCAAGAGCTCCACGGGGAGCATGCGTCCCAGTCAGGGACAGGCCGACCCACTGTGCACCATTATCCCACAAAAAGCGGGGCTGAGGGTCTGCATGTCCATGGCACTGGGAGTCCATTATTACAAAATTAAGCTAAGCTGGCTCCTCGTAAAATCCCTTTGGTGGAAAAGCTCCCTTTATACACCTAAGACTCTGAGAAGACATAAATAATTCACTGCCCTGTACCTTTCTTACTGCAGAAAAGATTTCAGGTAATACCGACATTATAAGAACATAAAAACAGAGATACGCATCCACCATCCACATTTTTTTCCTCATAAGGATGAAGAGTACATTAAGTGACCTTCCTTTCCAATAGGATAAGAAATCTAATGCCAGCTTAAGAAACTTAAAAGTTGTTAGCAGTTATATATTACTGGCAACATATTTTACACTAGGCAGCTATGAAAAAAAGTCATAAAAAATGCAATTAAATGTCTGAACTGTTGCTATTTTGGAAATTAAAACAACACACAGTATCCTTGCTGCAGCTTATATTACTTACTTATGACTTGTGCACAGTTATTTTCACCAGTTTAACCATGCTTCTTTTCCATAAAAGTCTGCTGTTAATAGGTCCTTTGGGAACCCTGAAAATAACAAGATCTGTAATAAAAAAATTAATAACACTGAGAGAAAACTCAAGTTAGAAAGGCTTTTTAGAGCACATTAAAGGTTCCATTTAAAAAAAAAATATATATATATATTTGCAGAACCCCCCCAGTGCTCTGTAGCAGGTAAATCCAAACTACCATTGTCGAGAAGCAGAAAAAGGGAAGTCCAGTCAAGAGAATGTCATGGCTTTGCTACGCACATGACTTTGTGATTATTGAGAATAGCACCAGACTGCCTGATGTTGCATTAAAGAATTTTGCTCTCCTGATAAAATCATACACAATAATATAGGGTACCACTGAACATCAGCCACGTTTGCATTATTTCTACATATAAATTCTTCCTGGACATGACAAATTCTAAAGGTAGCACTACCCAATTCACTAAGCAGAAGGTAGAAATCAGATTCATTTAAGGTTGCAAATATTCCAAATGGACACTGTGAGCTAAGGGAGAGAAGAAAGGAGAATTACACAAACAAATGTGTTACTGAATATCACCAGTAGAATGCTGGTAGAGTGCTGGATTCTGAACTTCTGTGGTTTCAAAAGATAATGGTTTTCTCTTCCCTGTTGCTCAGAATTTGTCACGTATTTATCTAATTGAACACTGATGTGTAGGGGGAGGTTTTATATAGCAGGACTACAATAGAAATGGTAAACTGTCTGACAAGGCAGAAAAGGAAATGTTCAGCATATAGTTCTGTCCCAAATGAGAGAAAAATTCACCAAAAATGGTTATATTGATGGAAAGTGATGAAACAAATTTCATCAGAGTCTCAAGGTTACTAAAGAACAATAGTTTAAGTCAGATATTTTTAAATCAGCAAATCCAAATCATTTGCATCCAAGCATTCAAGAAGAAATAAGTAAAGACTGACTTGAGCTTTCAATGCTAATTCTTTCAAGAGGCCTTTGAACATTTGGCAGTCTTGAAGAAAATTAATTTTTCTTTAGAAAGAATATATGAAGTAATCCAAGGGTTGGTAAGACAGTAAAACCAGTCTTCAGTTTAACCATTATTTTAACAACGGTTGACAGGTAGACTTAGAATCAGTGACATTAAATTCAAACTTATAGAGAATAATTCTGAGAATAAATCCATTTTTTCCCAAATGGATTGCTAAGATTGATACAAATACTGCTGAAAGAGGCTTCACTACAATAAATGACTTGTTATAAGACAAAATTTTAATTTAGAAACCAAAAAAACCCACCTTGACACAAAAGAGTAAGCAACATGCAAAGTGGATTGAAAATGGCTAATGGATAATGACAAAATGTGTTTATTAAGAGGAAGCCATTGCTTAGTAGGCATGGCTCTAGAAAGGAACTGAAACTGTGTAAATTCAGCCTAAAATTGTCAGTGTTGGGTTTTGGATTTTTTTTCCTTTTACTGTGAAGAAAGCTAAGTAACTTATTGACAGTTGTAGTAAACTTTCCCTAACAGCATTTTTTTTTCCATAGAGATTATGCATTCTTGCAAAAATTAACTGTTTAGTTCCAATGTCATGACTTGTGTGAATTCCGTGTCTTACGTTCCATGGGAGGTTGGGACGGGGCAGAGGTTCTTTTTAAACCAGCATAACTACTCAAGTGATTAAAAATAATTATGTGAACTGATCACACCCAAAAGAGGTCACCATCAGAAGCCAGTTCTTTTTATTCTCATGTCCTCTAGACTTCGCAATGCAAAACAATAATGGAAGAGCACTTCTGTGAAAGCACACGCGAATTCCTTGATGAGATGGAAACAACTCTGAAGACAAGTGATAAAAGCCCAGATGTGTGAGAAGTCTTACTCTGCAGCCTTTTAAACTTCAGATTTTGGTGTGACATATATATTAATATCTAAAACATCCTCTGCAAAGATGAACAAAGACTAGTGGACTACAGCATACTATATTGCCACTAGAGCTGCTGTTTTTATTAGTCATTATCCCAGCACCCAAAATGTACCAGGCAACAAACAAATGTGAAAAGAAGTATTAACATACAGGTTATCTGAGGGAGAAAAACTAAGAATTGCTGTACTAATCCTGTTATGCAAGAAACTTCATATGATTTGAACTTTGTGATAGTAGGCAATCAGAAGTGCTTGCTGAACACTAATTGCACATGCCGAGACCAAGCACCTGGGTTTATAGTTTTATAACCAAACGTTGCTGGCAATGTTCATATAGTCCTGTAGCAGCAGTGGCATGCAAGACCTAGGTCTCTGACAGCTTCTACAGACTCATGGAAGAACATTGGTGCCAAATACATTAAAAGATTAAATGATCATGCGTTACTGAAACTTTCTCTTGCTTTCTCTCCCTAAAGAGCGTCTGTGCAGCTAGAACTGCCTTGCTGCACCGAGAAGCAAAATGGTTAAAACTGGTGAACTGACATCTGGTGCTCCGAAAGAGCCAAGAATGTTACTGCAGGGGTCACAAGGTGAGTTGTGTAGTCCCCGCATAAAATGAACCAGCAGATTTCATGTACAGAGTATCACATTTCTGAGCATATTCTTGACATCTTATCATATACGCATCACCACTGTTATAAATGGGTCATAATAGCAGCCCTCTTTGAATGCAGTGCTTAAACATACAGTATTCTTCCAGCAAATTCCCTGGTTTTGAAGAGATTTGAAAGCCATACATTTTTAAAGCAATGTGCTCAATATGAATGAATGAGTCCCTGCAAGGTGTAGACAATGACTAATCAGCAGAGACAAAAACATTTATACAATTTCTCCCACCTTTTTATTTAGTTCTTCTATTAATCTACGCACCTACCTGGCAAAGCTAGTGGCAAAAGGGAAGCATCATCTATGGAAACTATTTTTGAAATTATGAGGATGTAGAATGTATTTTGAGCTCCTAGTGATTTTCAACAGGAGAAATGTGCTCCATGTGCTGCAGGGCAAAACCAGCACGTTGCTGCCAGACAAGAGGGCACGGCCATGGCCTGGTGACTCGGCTGGCAACGATGGCCACTGTCTGCCGCCCTTTGCTGGCCCTGCACCTCCCATGCCCTGTGGGTGCCTCAGACTGTCCATCAGCGGCAGCTCTGCCCCCATTGATTACCCAGGCACTGAAGCAAAGCCAGCAGTAATGCCACAAACGCAAGGTGAAACATGTTTGCTTTTTCTCATGGCAAAATTTAAAATTTTAAATGGGTTTGCGTTTGCGATGCACTGAGTGCAGAGAGCTGATACAATGATCAATCAATCAAATATCAGATGATCAATCAAATATCAGCTGATACAATGGGTTACAGCTTCTGAGTACACAGGGCTTCTTCATGTCTGAAATAGCAGCATACGAGAGACAACAGAAGAGAGAAATTCAAATTGGAGAAGAGAGACAAGGTGAGGCAAAACCTTCTCCTCCATAGGATTCTGGCTGTTGGACACTCCACGTGTCTCCTCTGACTTCCTTTGGAAGTGCCAGTTTCTTCCTGAACACTGCTAAGGGCTTGTCCAGAAGAAGCAACAGCTTTTAATATCTCTAAAGATGTGAAAGAAACCTTGGATGTTATTTCTTTCACTGTTTAAAATCTGCTAAGCATCTGCTAATCATCCCATAATTTCCACTGGATGACCAGGAGAAAAGCCTTTCCTGTCCTCAGCTGCATTTGTTCTTACATTATGAGAAAGGGTAAACGTGAGAGTATGATTTTCTGTGGACTTTTTTGACTTCTCAATATTACATTTTTTTTTTTTCATCTCTTGTCTCACCACACCAAGTTATTTACATAAAATTGAACCCTTCATGTTGTCTGCCTCTGGACTCACTGATCTTTGCATTGTATCGAGGAGAGAAGTGGACAGAGTAGCCCTAGAGCTTGGATCTGAGTAATGCAATTATAATAGTTTTTAGCTTGTTTGCCTAATTTTTTTTTACCACTTCTCTTTGACTAAGGGCTGGACTTTCTCTGCAGAATTTGCTCTCCCAAACCATCTATTCTCCCTCTTGCCAGCAGTCAAGATATGTTCTCACACCTCTGCAAGTCTGAGGGCCCTCAGGCATCCTTCATCCGCACTATCAGCACTTCCAGGGATTCTGCTTTGCCCTGGCTGCACAGGCTCTGGAATGCTACTCGCACCTGGGGAGCACTCGGGAGAGCAGCCCTACTCTGGACAAGGACATACCTCTGTTGTGCTTCTGCATCTCGCTCCTTCACTGTAGCCTTCTGTCACCAGCAGCAGCCGTGCCAAAGGCACCTTATCACCAAAGAAAAGTTACATTTTCTTGAAAAGTATGTCAGTAGAATACTTCAAAGCCACATTTATTATAAAATTCATACTTGATCCCAGATATTGTCCCTTAGGAAGTTCATGTGTATGTGTTCCAAATTGTCTTTTTAGTTCAGTTGCTCTCTAACATTTTTTCTGGCAATCTGACAGCATCTACTGACCAGCAGTGACACTACAAGTCCAACAAGCTATTGATGGTTTTATGAGTTGTAGCTAAGAGATATCGATTCAGCTAAGGTGTAAATAGCCTTCATGGGCCTCATAAAGTCACCTCCAGCATCTGCTCAGCGCAGAGCGAGAGGCTGGGGGGAAGCCCCGTCCCAGGGTCAGGATTGGGGCACCACCAGCAATGGCCGGACACCACAGATACCCATTTGCACATGCCAACAACTGTGCTGAATAAATGCTGGAAGAGGTGACAGGGTCGTTTCAGTAGAATGCCAGGGATCAGCTTTAAATTCTAACATGACTACTTCCAGATTTATGGCAAGGGAGACTAGCTAGAATTTTACTCTGCTAAACATGCCTTTCTTCCCTGCAATACCAGGAGTGGCCCCTGAAGTTAAACTTCACAGGACAGCCTCCTTACAACAGGTCTGAGAAAAAGTGACCAAGATTCTGCGTTTTGTGGGAAAGCAATGGGGATTACAGCTCAGATGCTTTCACAGCACACCCATCCATCATTGGCATAACCAATGTTTAGCAAAGCCATTTTTTTTCAAGCTTACTGGCTGTTTCATTCTTGCAAAAACATTTCCAGCTCAGGAACAGTCTATACAGTAAAACATGTCCTATGTTGTTAAAACAAGAGCCATGCAGGAAAAGCTATTTTTGGAGCTGCAGTGTGGCAGAAGTCCTGTGGGTCATGCCCGCAGTTTTACCCAGGGTGAAAGGACTGGTTAAGGAGGCTGGGTGCTTGTTTCCACCAGAGAGCAGTCCACTCCCAACCCACTCTGTGACAAGGTCTGGGAGTGCAGATCCCTCACAGTGTTTTGGGTTTGTTCTCGGAGCTGGCTCTTCATCACCACCATTTTTTGAATATCTATTGTCAACGCTGACAGATGTGCAAGTCTGCCTTCAAACAAGAACTGGAAATATTACTGGGATTATCTTGCATGTCAATGTCACTATCCAGTCACTTAACAATCACTCAAAGAAATGATATAAAATATCACTTTTTTACATAGATGAATAATAGAGTGTTTGTCAGTCACTTCTAGGCTGACTGAGCCCCTTTAACTCTCTGAAACCAGAGTCCTTTTTTTTTCTAAACCTCCCGAGAAAATGTTGACAAAACAGGCAATTTTCTGTAATTTCTCTGCGAGCTTCTGTCAGCAGGAGAGGCAGCCAGAGCCCGCTCATTTCAGATAACACCACAGGGTAACCTTTGACATCCACCCCCTCGCTGCCTTCGGAGGCTCCTCTAAGTGCAACAGTTGTGTCTTTCAGGTTGCAGGATGCAGGACCACAATTTGGGCTCTTGTTCGCTGAAGGCAGCCTTTGTTTCCCAGCTGACTAAGAAGCTCTTATAAAAGGGATAAGAAATGTAGCTAATAGCTCGAGAGTGGCCTAATCATCGGCTGCTATTACCCCTCCAATATTAGGGAGGATGACAGACCTATCAATAACAGAGCCCCAGGTGAGGTACAGGAGCTGATAACGTGAACTTTGGCTTGATCTTTGCTCTGCAGAGCACAGCACTTATTTGAAAGAGAAGCCAGCATCTACTTTTTTGTTCATATTGTGCCAAAAATCATTCAGCTGAGCAGCTTTTGTTGTATTTTTCTATCTTAAACCACAGTGATTTGACCAATTTCATTTATAAGCAGAGATGAAAACTTAAGAACTCTCCTATCAGACCAGGTAAGCTGGGATACGCACCTGTGTTCTGGTGTGAAATGATGTGAAACGAGAAAGCAGGTCTCCATGTGCTATTCATCTTCCCATGCATGAGAGTGCAGTCACGTATGTGCACAGGTTTGCACATGCAGCATACAGCTCAATGTACAGCAAACACCTCGTAATGCCACCTCCTGGCCACGGCAAATTGAAATACACACAAAAGCTGGAGACGGGTGCAGCTGGACATAGTCTTGCTTGAAAACAAGGCTCGGGCACGCCGTGCTCTCCTTTAGCACCACACATAGTACCATGCCATCGCGTGCACACGTGCACTCTCTTTCGGTGCCATATAATCCCAGAAGTTGGTGTCTCGTCTCCAGACATCCCAGTGCCAGCACCGCCTGTCTTGGAGGGAGTGCAGGACCTCTGCATTAAGAGACAGGAGAGACATCATGTCTTTCTCCATCCATATTAAATCACACGCTACCCACTATTTAAAGGCATACTTTCCACAAGCATCTTTATTCACAATATACATCCAGCTCTTGTTAAAATCTGGGTATGAAGCTTCCCATGTCACTGAGCTCCATACCCCTGTGTGTGCTCTGTCACAGTGAAAGTCTCCCTGATCTGGTGATATAAGACAAGAAAGTCACATCCCCACCCAGGTTTTTGTCTCAGCTCTACATTCTCATCTCATCCCTGGAAAGCGTAGGTCAGAGTGCTGGGCTATCAGTAAGTAACTCTCAAAAACAGCTCTTATGGTGCTCAGGGTACACCACACCCAGGCTGGAAATGGGACCTCTACCCTGGTGTCAGGGTGGGGAAGGTACATTTAAGAGCACATGTGCAGTGCTGCCTGGAGAAGGCACCTTTATTATGCTGTTTTTCCACTGATGGCTTTTCTCCCAGAGGCCAACAGGCAGTCAGGGACCTGTGCCCTGTCCCCCCCACACACTGAGAAGGTTGTGAAGGGCTGTCAGCTCTGGAGCTCCACTTCCTCGGTAGAGGGATAATGAAGAATGTCTTTGCTTCCTCCAACCCCGTCTAGGACACAAGAATGGAATCTGATTTTAGTGCTGGCTGGGACATCTCCCTGAGTTGGGGGGCGCTGCCAGCAGCGGGAGGGGGAGCTGAAGGTCCA
Source organism: Limnodromus scolopaceus (assembly GCA_028565335.1). Classification (NCBI taxonomy): domain Eukaryota; kingdom Metazoa; phylum Chordata; class Aves; order Charadriiformes; family Scolopacidae; genus Limnodromus; species Limnodromus scolopaceus. The sequence continues at coordinate 5,855,047 of JAOXNO010000008.1, forward strand.
GAGCTGGTGAGTGGGCAAGGGAGCCCGGGCAGATGGTGGACTTGATGATTCACTGACCCCTCTCCTGGGTGCATTCTCTGCCCCCAGTCTAAAGGGGAAATTAAGACAGGCCCTGCTTACCACCAGCTCAGTTCCAGCCCTGTGGAATTGGGTGGGAATTACAGTGTGCCGGGGCCCGGGGCCGTAGGCAATTCATGCTGGAGTAGCCGGGGCTGGGACTATCCCACCCTCCGTCACAGCACCGAGAAACCCAGGGTGCAAAGCACAGAGTCCTTAGCGGGTGGCTGCATACTCCCATTGTGTCGCAGAGAATGAAGCTTAGCATTTAGAAGAGATCACAGCCAATCAGGTTTTCTTCATTGTCAAACTATCTTTAGTTTGGTTTGGTTAAAAAAAAAAAAAAAAAGATTTCTCTTTAATCCTTCTCTTTTGAAATAAGGGAACCTTTAATATAGCCAAAGTGGATGCTGTTTTTAAACAGATCCAGTCTTCTGAGAATGGTTTTGTTTTCATCAGGTATTTAACTGGAGTTTTGTTACTAATGCTGGACTTATAGTAGCTAAAGCCAATATAATACTTTCCCGAAATATTACTCAGAACTGCTTAGGCTAATATTTCCAAAGCCAGAATTCTTTAAAAAGCTAAGGGCACAATCTCAAATGGCTCAGAGCCACATACCACAAAGTCTGACACTAGAACTTTTTTTACTCTAGGCAAGTTCTGTGTTCTTAAACTATTGTGGCAATTCTTGCATCAACTTCTGCTATGGCAGCCTTCTCCTAAGCATTGGCCATGGCAGTCTGAAAAGTGTAAGAATTTATAATCCTAACACTCATGAGAGGATGCAGTGAACAGACTGGGATCTAAACCCAAGGAAATGTGAGCCCAGGAAGGAATAATCCCTCTGAACAGCAGCAGCTTGCAGAGGCGAAGGAGCCATGCTCAGGGGCCCTCTGCAGTTCCCGGCCAGGAAGATGAAGCATCGCCACTGCTGCCGTGCGCTGGGAGCACCAAGAGCAGTTTTGGCCTGGAAGACACAGTGGTTCCAGATGTTAAGGCTGCTGCAGCCAGGTCCTGCGCAGTCACCGCTCTCCCCAGGCACCGGAGCCCCATCTGGGCAGAGTTGCCCCCACCTCAGGTCCGGCACCGGAGCCTCCACTGGGAGCCGGGCACTGGCTGCTTTTGGGCTTCAAACCAGGCTGAAACCCTGGCTCACCCGAAAGTCTCAGCCCGCGTTCTTGCTGCAGCGGCCACTGCGTCCCTGTCCCGCCGTGCTCTCCTAGAAAAGAGCAGTGGCTGCCGTCTTGGCACATACAACACAGCAGCACCATGCAGGTCTGGGAAGAGGCACTGGGTTTCTAGAACCCAGGGCGAGCAAGATGCTGAGCGATTTGGCCATGCTTTTCATACAAAATTCAACCAACGCGCATCCTGGTGGCTGCCACATCTCCTCCAGCCCGGGATGTGCATTCGGAGCATCCTCCTTTGTCTGCAAAGCCCAGTCTGTTTGCTGTGAGCGAGCCGGGTTTGATGCTTCCATTGTGCTGCAGCAATGCCATTAGTTATATTAACTACCCTCCACCCAGAAATGACAATCCAGCATATCTCCAAATTAGCCTTTTTATTGAAATCAATAAAGGAGAAAACACATGACACTAAACTATTTGGTGGCAGCTTTGTTATAAACTCATTACTGGAAAAGCAGCAATTGGACAGACCTTTAACCACTGTCATTGATTCCAGCACAGCCAGAGTGATCTATGGAGTTAATCATGGGCAGCAGTGTCCGTGCATGTTCCCACTGAGCATGCAGCCAGGTGTCCTGGAAACCTCCCCATCTGCAGGACAGCAGTAGGCCAGGTACAGGTCTCAGGAAAGCAAAAACTATGCCACTGCCTAGACAGACTGGTTTTAAAGGCAGTATTTCACATTCTAGAAAAACTACCAAAAAAAAAAAAAAGCCTTTGCACAGCCCATCAGGCCTGGGAAACAGCGCACAGTCGGGAAGAGCAGAGGCTGCATGAGCAGCTCCCGGCACACTCCGCATCCTCTGCAGAGATGTGCTTGTGAGGATGCAGCAGAACTGTCCAAGGACACATTCACACCCGTGATTTTTGCAGGAGTGACCCTTTCCAAGTCGCACCGCCAGTGCCACGCCAAAAGTTTCAGCCCCTTGGGCACTGGTAATTCCTGGGGCTGTGTATCTAAGGAAAGGTTAACATTGCTTTTTTTCCTCCAGTGACTAGACTTTTAAGTTCCATTTGTGTTCCTCGGAATTCCTTTTTCATCAAGGTTGCTGAAAGAAAAGAGACAGCGTCAGTATTAATACAATGCCCTATGTCTTGTTCCTGGCCTTATGACAGACTTTAGACAGTAAAACACTTAAAATAAGATTTGTTTCACAAGAAAGAATGAATTGAATTTTTGCAGGTATCCAGTATCTAAGAGCTTTAAAGAGCCAGCATCTGATAACAAATTATTCTTGCAGGAGCCTGGTATCAGTTTATTCCTAAATACATATTTACTTGCAGGCATTTGGCATCAAGCTGCTTCTTGCTAATACCAGGATACGGCTTGTGATGCCAAATCATTTTTTAACATTCTTTTTGGCTGTGGTGCCCCCAGATAATCATCTTCTCATGAGCGCCTGTGCAGTGTAAAAAAACAACAAAAGAAATTCAGACAGAAAGGAGACCCATTGTACAGAGAAGAACTGTCTGACAATAAGGCACATTTTTTGAGACACATGACACAGAATTTTCTGTTTTCCCTCTCAGAAAACCTCTGTAACAACAACCGCAATTTAGAACTGAATTTCAAGTGCTTCCGGCCACATGCACAGTTTTGGTGCAGCTGCCTTTCCCGTGCCCCCGGAGCAGGGTGGGACAGGGGACACGATGCCCCCCCTCCACAGGGTGCCCTTCGCACCCGGGGGCTCGGGATACGAGCTCCGTCCGTCCCCAGGGAGGGGGAGTAAGATATTTGCCAAAGACACCGTCCTGACAGCAAAGGTGTGTGCTCCCCCCGACTGCTGCATTAAAGCTGAGCCAAAATGTGTTTCTGCTTTATAGATTTTTTTTAATGGCTTTTCCCATACAGACACTAACTTCTTTCTACAGAATTTTGTGAGGATACTCAAATTCACCCTAGGGAGAATTTACTCTATTTACTCAAATGAAAACCAACTATTTCCCTTGGGAACTTTCTGCAGGTTTCTCCCTTGGCTGAAATTCACTATTTTTGCATTAAAACAAAGTTAACTGTTGCCATAGTTGTTAGGTTTGTTTGTGTTTTACAAAATAACTATTTTACATGACAGGAATAAATAGCATATTTTCCAAGAAAAGCAGCAAGCAAATTGAAGTAAATGTGAGAACATATACTTGTAAAATATTCTAGAGACCAAAAGCACTTCAACTGTCTTATACAGGAAAAAATGCATATAACATCAGAACAGTCCTCTCAGAATGCCCTTTGCAGCGATACGGAAATTAAAGCAGGACAATTAATTAGACCAAAGATTTAATCTATTTCATGGACTAATAAGGCGCAGCCCCGCATCATAATAATGTCTTTTTTTTCCTCCCTGTAAACAAAAAAATGAGCATCATTAGCCTCCTGGGCAAGACTAAAGGTTTTTCACAGAATTCTAATCACTGCCGCACAGTTGAAATTTCTTACCCATTTGAAAAGGCACCAAACTACACCGGTTGCGTTGGCAAGAAAACGCACAAACCCAAAGTTACAGGTATTCATGCAGCCACACAAAATTGCCTCCAAAAAGAGACTAAAGTTGATATTGGTAGAACGGGGAAACGTGCCCCTCTGGACGCAGCAGCGCGGTGGTTCTCAGCTGCCACCATCCGGGCCAGCAGCGGCTCCCAGCAAGACGTCGAGCCCAGCCAGCTCCCACAGCCCGCGCTCGGGGACACTGGCCAGCACGGCAGTGACACCACGGCCACACAGCAATGCCCTGTCCACAGAGGCAGCACTCAAGGCTGGCACATTGTCTTAGGACCTGCTTCTGCACAGGTTTCAAAGAAGGTCATTCAAACAGCCACCATTCCTGAGGGCTTTGCAGGCTCCTCTGCGCGAGCGTCCGCGCTGCCGCAGTTCCCGTGGCAGGAGACTGTGGCGGCAGGAGTCTGTCATGAAAACTGATCAAGTTTTCAGCTTTTCAGTACTGTTCCTGGAGCCAAATTTTCAGCATTCATTTCAAGAATCCCATCCAAGGAGGGAGTGCCAGACTCCAAGTGCTCCACTAAAAACTGTTCACATATGTTTTCACATAACCCTTTAATGTGAAATCTTTACATGGAGAAGGACAGCTCTGCCACAAGTGGAAAGAGAGCTGCTCCCCATTAGCTGCGTCTCAGCACTCTCATTCCTCTGCTCCACGGCACACACCGTGCCTGCGGCCACCTGGAGAACCTCTTGGGCCACTGAGAGCTCCGCACAGCACCAACTGCCCCTGGGAGACACAAGCTCTACCTGAGCAAACAAATCCCAAACAAGTGCTAACTTGGTACTGCCTTAAAATTCTGTTTCTGTGGTTAAATTAATCTGATTTTTTTTTCATGTTTCAGATTGCAAGCATCTGGATTTGCAAAGTCTTCTGCTCATACCGAGTAGCATCTTTCTGCCACCTAAGATTTGCATGATATTTTTCCTATACAAAATTAAAACTTTGGCCTTTATAAACATAATTTGGACAAAAAGGTGAGTCAGGATTTCCAGCACTCCTGATAGCAACAGGTTTATGACTCATGATTGGGTCTTACTATGACTGAAGGGCTTGTCAGCTTATGGTACAAGAAAATCTTGCTCCCAGGCCATTCCGTACCTCATGGCCGCTGAGGCAGAGGTACTGCAGGGTTCTGGTAGCAACAGCAACAGAAAGTCTCTTACTCATATGCCCTGTGCTAAGAAGATCTACTTTTTTTCTCAGCCATCTGTACCTTATACTGCTCCTTCATCAAACTTTCTCCATCAAATATCTCCTGGCATTCAAAACTTACAGTGGGATTATTGTTTCTTCTTGTCTCTCTGTCCTGAAATGTTACCACGTTAACAGGCTGATTCTGTACATCCTCAGCTCCTGGGGGTGAACATTGTGAGAACTTGGCTCTGATCTGCATCGGACTTTTAAACTGTGAAGTGTTTTGGGGTCCTGCCGAGTCAGAGCAGACAGACCATTTCTGGCAATATCAGCTCCTGAACATCCTTCCCTCAGGCAAAACTACGAAACTGACAATGGAAAAGAACCTTTTCCTCCTATTTTTGCCTTGAACCGTTAAACTGACCTTGTGGCTGAACATCAATATTTGGCAGATAGGAAGTCAAATAATTTTTTCAGAGCTTTATTTCACATCTGAAAGAATGTGACTGGTCATACATTGGCCCAGTATTCCCTTGGATATCTGGGAAATTTGGGAAAGATTCAGAGGGTTCCCAAGGTTAGAAACATGGCCAACAGCAGCATGCGGTACATCTGGTTGGAAAGTTCCTAAGCTACATGTTTTGCTTTAAAAATATATCCTGATTTCTGAGTTCCAGGAGAGTGGTTTCTCTGGAGACAGTTTGGGGGTGTCACGCTTTGATCCCTCAGTGCAGAGGAAAGGAAACCAAAGGCAAGGAAAGCATCTTGTTAAATGGCCAAGTTCCCCTTATTCCCATCATAATGCAGAGTCAACTACATCCCATTTCAAAGTGAAAGAAAGGAGATACTGCTGTAAAGTGCACAGACTCAAACCCTGATTTAATATTGGAACAGGCTAATGTCCTTATCGTGGGGAATATATAAACACAAAGCTTAAAATAGCTCATACAGTGCACTGTAAAGTGAAATGTGTTCAGATATAAATATAAAAAAAATGCTTTGAAAATACAAATGAGGAGAAACATACAGATACTGTGTATTCCAAAACTTCTAAATTTTGGTCATTGCATGATTTTTTATCATCGATCCCGTATCCAGCGAAATTAGATTTACTGTCCTTGCTTCTTATGAAATTACACAGAGGCTGCTGCTTTATTCCTCTCCAGGACAGTAAAAAGCAATAAAATTCTTGCAGATTTCGACAGCAGGCAATTCAATAAAAGGCTATGTATATTTTATAAGTACAATAAAGACAAGTCTATAGCTGAATCATAAACGGGTTTTTGTTTGGCTGGGTTGTTTTCTGTTAGCATCCTTGTTGGAGTCTGTTTTCAACACAGGTTGGTCTTCTCAGCACACAGCCTTCCCTTTTTGGGGAGAAGCAGAATGAAATTTATATCTTTATAATGTATTATTTAAGTTTTGCTCAAGGGATTTTGCAATGTGTGTCTGTTTAAAATTTAAAGGTGTTGTGGAACTCAATACTTTCCTGTTCTTGATTAGCGCTATAAAATTTTACATATAATTTTTTGTTACATTGTAAAGTGTATCTATCTTATCATTCTGGCATTTCCTTTTTTATGAGCAAACAATGAATATTTGATACATACATAATTATGTATGTAATTCCTCAACTTGCATCAATGCTTAGATTTTTCTTTAATTCTGCAATAATATAAGGTAACATGGAGATTAATGGATTGGTGTATTTCTGAATGACAGTGCTACAATGGATTTCGTGACAGCACCTGTCTGCTGAAATACAAAATTTTATACAAATGTAAAACACAAACTTAACAACATGCGAATGAACTGGCAAGCACAGTTACAGATGTGTAAATTCTTTCTTCTCACTTGAAGACAGAAATTTAAAAACTATGAAGAAGCTGGACTCAGATGAAAGAAAAATTATGCTCCCTGTCTCCAGTCTCTAGGTCAAGTTTTCCAGCACTGAAAATCAGCGAGAGGTTTATCTGAGCAGTGAGTGTGGCATCAAACCCCAGGTTTCCCAGAGAAGGAAACTTTTCTGTTAGATTCTAGTTAGAATCCACAGGTACCAGATGTTGCCCTTCTGAGTCGTTTGCTAATTAAAATCTGATTCATACGTCAAGGTCATCTTATTACATAAAATAAGGGTACAAACTTTCAGAGTATCTGAACACTATGGGACAGACATAAATAAGTTTCTCAACGTCATTGTGCAGCTAAAGCCATTGTTGTGCTTATTGTAGGAATTCTAAATAATGGTGGTTTGTTCACCAGCAGAAGGTGATAAAGAATACCTCTGCCTCAAAATCAAAATAAGTATGCTTTGGAAAGAACCCTGTGTCAGCCCACCAAAAATCAAGGAAGATTCCCTTTCAGTTGGCTTATTAGAACATTACATTTCTTGTTATAACAGAAAAAAGCGTGAAACCCACCACCGTAAAAATAAATTATTTAAGTCAATCACAGCAGGGGGTATAGAGGAGGAAAAAAACACACTATTATAAAAAAAGCATTCAAGGGAGAAAAATGATGGTCTCTAAGCTTAGAATCATCAAGACACAAGTGGGACAAAAAGGAAAAGAACGAGAGCTATGGACTCATCTCAGATTTCTGTTTCCAAATTGTGGTGGTTTGAAACCTGCTCCTAGATACCATCCATATCAGACCTCCCACTCAGACCTTGGCAAGAAAGTGCTAAAACCTTCCTAAACTAATAGCAGCCTTTTGCTTTCTGCCAGAGCCTAATGATATAATTCTCCTTCGGCATTGTCATCCTGCTATTTCAAGACATATAATCTGGTGACTGTATATTTCTATGTTTGTGACTTTGGTGGTTAAATGTTACGGTGGTTTACATCAGAAGTGTTAGACCAAATTGCTTTTCTCCTTTCCAAGTCATTTTTATCTATTCAAAGCAGATATACCACTGAAAAAACTCTGATTCATGCTGGGTCTATACACCTACTGGCATCTACACACCATGCAGGACAGCAGTGATTTGAGCCCAGCACACCTTAAAAAGCCGGACACAAGAGGAGCAGTTCCAAATAGGAACTGATAAAGCCATGTCCCAGCAAGAACAGGAGGGGAAAATGGGGAAAAAAGCAAATAAAAATGCCTCTTCTATTAGCAACCACCAGACCATCAGGAGGCACTGTACATAAGCCATGAAATTATTTTCTTCAGGGCACTGATGAAAATGTGGCAACACGGATCCAGTCTGCCTGCTCCATGCACCTGCCCAATACACACGAACCCTTCCGTGTCTCTACCGAAGCGCAGTTGTACATGCCCTTCCTCTTTCCATTTTGTAACTGTGCATGAATTGCCTGTCTCAGTTTGAAAAGAAATGGATCCTCTGAGATGAAGAACTGTTGGTGGTGACTGATGCCTCCCACCAACGGACACAGCTTCATAGAAGCAGATGATTTTTCCCTACTTGGAGTTCAGCCATGAGTCTAAATTCCATTAGCAAAAGATGGAGGTAACAGTGATTTTTAGCACGAGTATTCTTTCTCAGCAGTGTGAAATAGCATCAGTGCAACTGCATGCCAGGACACGAAGCATGTGTCATAACTCACGGAGAGTCCAACTTACTGCAGCAATCTGTGCCAAGCAACCAGGAGTTTTAAATCAGACTTCCCTTCTGGGAAAATTAATTGGGGATGGGGGTGCCTTTTTTTAAATTAGTTTTAAGAAACAGTTATAAAGGATTTGTTTCTCAAATGAGAGAATTTAATGAGTATTTCCTTTAAAGAGCTAAGCAGTTGGCAGTGCTGTTACACAAAAGGAGTATTTCAAGTATTTGGCTTTGGAGATCACGAGCATCACACTTGAACACTTGAAAGTAGTTTCTTTTGTTCAGATATGGTGTCTCTATTTTCCAGTAGTAAAAGGAAATGCTTTACATTACTTTTGGATGGTTTCAAAGGAGGCAAAAGAAAAATTTCCAACTGTTTGATTCAATGTCAAGAGTGGCCAGATGGTGCCACGTGGGAACTAAATAAGGGTTCCCTCAGCAGCACGAGTGTCTGGGATGGCGCAGCCAAAGCACTGGGAATGGCCCCATCTGTGGCTTCCTGCTGCCCTCAGGGCCCTGGGGACTGTGTGGCTACCAGGGCTCAGCACACAGGGAACAACCGGGCAACATCCCCAGTGGCTGCCAGCAGCGGAAGCAGCCAGCAGGAAAGCATCCTCTTAAATTAAGTTCATTCTTCTTAAAAAAACATGAAGTCAGATAGGCTTATGAACCACCTGCAGCCTCCATGCAATCGGTATCCAAGGGATAATCAGTCTGTAGGTTGGACCAGTTATTTTATCTCTGAAGGATGATCCTTGGTAGGAGAAAGAGCTGAGCTGCCAACCAGCTTTTTCCTCAGCGTTCTGCTTCTTGTCTTCTCATTGCATTCATTTAGTAAGCACCAGAGAAAACAAAACCAGTCACCAAAAACATCCACAACAAAACCTGGGAATCTGGCATATTTATCAAACATCCAACTTCTGAAACAGATGAACGGTGTTATCACCACATCCGCCAAAACCAGGGGAAAGGAGGGAGGCCAAATATCTGCTGTCAAATCCAGACGCTTCAGTGCCCCCAGCCAGGAGCAGAGCTCTCTGGTTGGAGATAACACAAACATCTCACTAATTGAACCCGCATTTTTGTGTAATAATTTACAATTATACTATTCCCATTTTAATGCTGGTTATAACAACCACTAGCCTTAGGGCCCTTGTTTGTGCTGCAATTAAAATGCAAAGTAAACTTTGACAACCAAGTAATAGACAATAAAATTCTAGCTCTTGGTTTGTTATCCACGAGGCTTTTATATTTTTGTTATGGCCACAGATCCAAAACTGAATCTTCACTATTTACAGGTGTCTGGAAACATCAGAAAGTGCCAAAAATGGTAATACACTTGCTTATATTCATGAGCTTGATCCATCCCCAGGAAAAAGTAAAACATTCAAAAAATAGTTAATGCTGTTTCCATTTGCTACCTTTGTAAAATTTTGTGAAACAGAAATTTCAATTTACTAAAATAGCCTTGACCCCACAGCTCTGCTCCCGGAGTCTGTGATTACATAGTAACCGCAGAATTGGCCACGTGAAGGAAATCCAAAATGCTTTTCAGGCCACGCTCATGGTTAATCATAACTGGCAGTGCAGGCAGATTTTACCTTTAAAAACATCTTTTTTTTCTGAAGAAAATGCAGGAGCAGGAAATCAGAAGAAGCTAGAAAAAGTAGCAGTTAATTCCCCAAATCTTGCAAAGTAAATCATTACAGGAGTTCACAGCACAATATGAGAAGTGAGTGCTGTCGCTCTTTTAACTGTATAGAATGATTTTGTCCATATTTCAAATCATAATCTTATATTCCTCATACCACAATGCCCTTATTCCACCCACTGAGCGGGCTGCAGCCAGCTGCCATGTCTCACATCCCTTTTTCAACAAATATTTGGGCAGGAACATCCTTTGTTTATTCAGTACTCAGCACTACGGGATCCTGAATCTAACAGGGACTGCCAGTGCTAATTTGGTGTAAATGCTGAGCCAATATAATATTCCAGATCTTCCTGTGACAGTGTTATGCAAAAAGCAATGTAGTGTACATTCCTTAAAATGTAAGGCTTCCTGACTGGCAAAGAATCAAGTGGGACAGAGGATGTTTTTTTTTTTAAAAATCATGTTTAAGATTCTGTAGAAACAGAGATTAAAACAATCCATCTAAATAAAAGAGTTTTGTAGCTTCCAAAATTATGAGGGGGAAGAAGAGGGTTTGATTTTATATTCTTCTCTATGATCTCAGAATTTTACTCAGAGCTACATCAGGCACGCACCCCGTTCCAGCTGGCTCCTATTAGACGATGCGGGGTCAGAGACTGTGTGAAGGAGAGGATGAGAGGGGAGCCTGGCAGGTGAATAATCATCAGCACCTGAGTAATTTAGCACAGAAAGCGGGAAGAGCTGTTAAGAGCTTCAGTGAGGCCCCAGTGTGCAGTATGAACCTGGCATCAGTCGGGATATCTTCTGAACCATGAGATTTGCTGCACTTCCCGCTGGGGAATCATGGAGCTGCTGTGACCAGAGGATGGAGCTTGTTGAGTCAGGTATCAATTGGATTTGTGTTGGCTCTTTGCAGAAATCTGACATTTAAAAAGGGGAGTAGGTGGCTGTTTTCTCACCCAAAAGCTTGGCAGGCAATGGGCAGGGCCACTGCCATGGTCATCTAGAGAGAAGTTCCAAAAGTGCTTTGTGCAATTGGGTGTGGTGGAAGTTGGGTTACCCTTGTGGTAACACTCTGAGGCTGTAGTTGCCTACCAGTACTCGATTCCCACACTGGGAGCAAACTGAACCCTTGCCCCTTGTGTCCAGGTGCCGAACGCCCAAGCAGGGGCTTCCGGGGCAGCTGAGGAAGCCTCTGCTGCTCCTCGTGCTGCTGACAGGTGGGCTGAGCCCTGTTCTGTTGTGAGGTTCTTTCCCATCTGCTCTATGCATCGTTGTTTGCTTTGTGCAACACTTTGCACTTCTAACTGCAGGGTGGCAGCATTCTTACACAGGCTTCAGTCACCTGTTCACCATCTCATCTCTCAACTACAGTTTAATTGTCATCTAAAAAGAAATAAAATATGGAAGGTGGCATAAACTTGCTCTTTAACAAATTAAGTGTTTTCTGCTTGTAAATTAGGAAATAAGTTTTTGCTTCTGTCATCCTGACTGAAAGCAAGTTGTACAAAAGAATTCTTGATGGGTGGCATGAGCAGCAGAATGGTACCTGGCACTGCTTGTTCCAGCAGCGCATATAAAAGGACTTTCCAACAAACTGCTCTTTTTTTTCTTTTTTCTTGTCTTTGAGCTCTTTTGGAGCTGAAAGTGTTGGCATCTGCAGCCAACATCTGGAGTTTGGTCCAGGACAGCTGACTGACTACCTGTTCTGCAAAACCATAAGACACGATGTCTTGAGATAATAATCCCCGTTAGTTCAATCGGAAAGAATTTTTCATCAAGCAAACTGTAGAGCAGATAACAAAGATAACTTTCAGAAGAGATTACAAGGAAAGATAGGAAATTTCGATTAAAAGCCATTTAAAATGTTAGTGATAGCTTGATAGTCTGTCAAAGGTGGAAGAACCCTTTTCTAATCACACAAGGGCCTGCTTTCTTGATGGGAATTTTCCCTCTGATGCACAAAATGTTGAGCAAAACCTGTTAATCTTGTCTGCCAAAAGCACATGCAGCAACACTCTGCCCCTGGCGCCAAACCTCCCCTCTGCTGGCAGCATGAAGGTTGGGCACAGGAGGCTGCCCACCAGCATCCAGGAGCGGTTCAGACCCAGCAACTCTCATCTCTGCTGCAAAAATAAAAAGACAAAAAAGAGGGGGGTGCTGGGGGGGCAGGCATTATACATGGGCATCAGCTGAATGGACAGACTCTATAAACTTGAAGGTTTTTAAAGCTTCTTCATATTCACATTCTGATTTTTAGAAATACTGTGAATCCCACATAAATTGGAAGGAGACTCTAAGATTTGCCATGGACCATCCTTGTGTTAGATGAATCCAATGACGATAAAACTCAAAGCATAGGGGTGGGGTCACAACTTCTCAGCCTTGTGTCTTCAGTTGTTTAAGTGCCAAGTCAGGAAAAAAATCCATCTAGCTGGTAACTCTGGTTTAACTCTAATCCAAGAACTCCTTTTTGAGTAATTTCTATATTACCATTAGATAAGGCTAATTGTGAAAGTCTGACACAGTGAGAATCTTGTATTTGCCTCCTGTCTGTTCCTGTACTGTGGGCTGAACGTTGCCCTCTACCACCGAGAGAACGACGGGATTGTCAGGGTTTGGAGCCTGCCCTGAGATCTCTCAGGAAAAGAATGGCCATGGCTCTCGGAAGCGATGTGCAAGGGCACGTGTTCTCAGCCAGCTGAACCCACAATAAGTTTCTATTCACAGGAGCTGCTTCTCAATAAAGGAAAATCAACTTTTAGAAGAAAAAGAGACATACGGAATGAAATAGGAATGCAAGAGGTGTGTAGTCTACAGAGGTTTCTCACCTACAAACACACTGCAAGAAAAGCTGAAGGAAACGACATTACTCCTACATGTTCTGAAAAGGTAGAATATATTGCCTCTTTATCAATGAGCATTAGGAAGACAATGAAGAATTTAGAGGATGAACTGAAAATACTTGCAAAAGTAGTTTTTTATAAAAGAGAATTCTAGTTTTGCAGTACTTCTTGAATGCCCTTCTACTATTCTATATTCCTCCCACTGTAAGTGAAGACATAGTACGCGATCAACTGGGGAACCTGAAGATATACAAGTCCATGGGACCTGATGAAATACACCCCAGACTCCTGAAGTAACTGGCTGATGTAGTTGCCAAGCCACTTTCCATGATATTTGAAAAGTTGTGGTGATCAGATGAAGTCCCTGTGGACTGGAAGAAAGGAAACATCACACCCATTTTTAAAAAGGGTAGAAAGGAGGACCCTGGAAACTATCAACCTGTCAGCCTCACCTCCGTACCTGGGAAGATCATGGAACAGATCCTCCCAGATGCCATGCTTAGGCACATGGAGGACACGGAAATGATTCAAGATAGCCAGGATGGCTTTACTAGGGGCAGGTCCTGCCTGACTAACCTAGTGGCCTTCTATGATGGAGTGACTAGGTCAGTAGATAAG
>JAOXNO010000008.1:5868708-5883538 GCA_028565335.1 Limnodromus scolopaceus
GGCTGAGGGAGCTGGGGTTATTCCGCCTGGAGAAGAGGAGGCTCCGGGGAGACCTAATAGCAGCCTTCCAGTACCTGCGGGGGGCCTACAGGGGAGATGGGGAGAGGCTGTTTACAAAGGCCTGCGGGGCCAGGATAAGGGGTAACGGCTTTAAGTTGGGAAAGGGCAGATTTAGATAGTAAAGAACTTTTTCCTAATATCCTATGAGGGTGGTGGAGCACTGGAACAGGTTGCCCAGGGAGGTGGTTGAGGCCCCTTCCCTGGAGATACTCAAGGTGAGGCTCAACAAGGCCCTGGGCAACCTGATCTAGTTGGGGGTGTCCCTGCTGACTGCGGGGGGGTCGGACTAGATGACCTTTGGAGGTCCCTTCCAGTCTGGACCGTTCTATGATTCTCTTCTCTGCTATCAATTATGTGTGAAACTCTTTCCAGTCCTCATGTACAAAACTTCCTTGTTGAAACCCCTTCTCAAAACCCTCCTGATGAAGACAACATTTGAGCATATGCCTCCTCACTTCAGTAGTGAGACGGCTGTTTCCCATTTTCTAGGTCAGAAACTGAAGCTCATCCGAAAATAGGTCTTTCCTCATTCAAAACTTCCTTGCCCTAGTGCTTATCGTTCTCATATATTGCTTACTTTGTGAACATATTCTGATAATGACTGCCAACAACAACTAGATAAATGTGTCGTATTAAATACTGGCTTTCCCTTTTTTCATGTTTGTATTTAAGTTCTTATTAGTTCTTGTTAATGTAGGAAGGATATGGGCTGAAGCTCCGTGAACACGCACTATTAGACCTGAAAACATGCTCAGACCAAATTTTGTTCAAATATAGTACTTAGTAAAATGGGCATGGTTTCCATCTCAAAGAACTCGTTTAGCCCCTGTGGGTCAGTGTGCTCTCTCTCTTCCCTCCCGTGCTTTAACACGTTTTCTTGCTCAAGCTGAGGCAAAGAAAATCTCTGTTGTTTTAGTTTGGGTGAAATTTTAAGGAGCTGTGGGACGAGGCCTCCGCACCTGAGGATGACCCCGGTGGGCGCGATGCTGCCGAGCAGCAGACCCCGGCCTTACACCGCCGGGGTTCCTGGCAGCGGAGCGGGCTGCGGTTCGGGGCTCTGCCGGTGCCAGCTGGGGAGCAATGGGGCTCCCCGCGGGCGGGGGCGCGGGAGGCGGCGGGTGCAGCCGGGACGGGTCCGTCCGTCCTTCCCCGCCTCCAGGTGGCTGCGTTTCAGCCCTGAGTCGAACCCAGTCGGAGTCTTTGCCATGAATTTAAAACTCTAGATATTACCGTCTGTTTTCTTTAAAAGAAGGCTGAAGGTTAAACACAGTAACACCCGGGTTTAGGGGTGTCACCGGCCGCAGGGCGCCACCTGCCGGCACCGCGGGGTGTCCCCGGACCGCCCCCCTCGGGCTCGGGCACCGCAGGGGGTCCCGGAGCCACAGAGCCCTGTCCCAAACGCCCGGATTTCCCCCCTTTAAGCTCCTGAAACGGCACCAGATGAAGGAAATTTGGTGACTGGCCGCAGAAACGTAAATAGTGACCCCCCCGGCGTGTCCCCCTGCAGACCCCCGAGCTGCGGGGCCTTTCCCCGGCGAGCGGTGTGTAAGGAGCAGCAGGAGCTGTGTGTGCAGCTCACACTGAAACCATCCTCATTTCCAACAAAGCCCGAGTCACCGCTTATGCTGGGTGTCTCCAGGACTGAAAATTATTTTGCTGGATTTTCACTTGTGAAGAAGACTCTGTCATGTTCTCTTTCAAATAAAGTTGAACTGAATGAGAAACGCCTGAAACAAAAATAAAAATAAAGTGGCACTACCTGTGCCTAGCTCACCAGTTTCTCACAGAGAAACGACACAGGTCTTTTGCTGCATCCTTAACAACTGCAAGAAAACGCTAAACCCTCTCGCTCGAGCAGACCCTGCACTGGAGCTCCCTCGCTTTCTCTTAGAGGAAGAGTCACAAAGTTTCAGTAGTTTATTTTCTTCAAAATGCCTAGTATTTGGTTACCTCTCTTACTATCATAAGGTCTGATAGACAAACATAAAATTTTCTTGTGGATAAATTCCTACAAAATTGCCTATTATAGTTTGTTACCCTTTCCCACAGAGCACATTAACTTCCCAAGGGAAAAAAAGGAAGCTGGACTGGGAAAGATTATTGTTCTGCTCCAAAATGTACCTCCTTTGTTCCTTTTCGAGGCACTGGATGGCATTTGTTCCGTGGGATGTGTAAAGCGACCGACAGCTTGTTGGATTGTGCTTCTTTTCTTACACAACACAAACAACTTGTTTTAGGGATCTGGTGCTCGTTGACGAGTTGATGCTTCCCGTGCGGCTGGTAAGGAATCACAGGGCAGCGCTGTCCCAGCCTCCTGACAGCGCTTCCCAACAACGAGACATTTCGATGGAATGATAACGCTCTTTGGTTGCTTCCACCCAACGTGAGTTCAGCGTTAGTTCGGCGGAACTAATTATCCCTGCGGCAGCGGAGCCCCCGGAACCGCGGCGGCGCCCGTGTTCTGGGGGTCAACGCCGGGAGCGCCCAAAAATCCCCTCCCGCGCCCAGCGAGCGCGTGCAGCACGTGCCGCTACGTCCCTGTCTGTCAATTACCGCTCATGTCTCTGCCGGGGGCGCTCCCAGGGGCTGCCCCCTCGTCTCCCGTTTTAGGGCTGCCTCTGGGGAGGCGCGGGGCACAGGGACCCGGCGGAGCGTTCCTGAGGGGGCGGGGCAATACTAGACCGCACGTGATATCCGCCCCGAGCAGTCACGTGACCGGGATACGGAAGTTTTCCACAGGAAGTGGGGGGTGCTGCTTCCGGTGTCGGTAGGGCTGGGGTGCGGAGGCGGTGCCGGTCGCACCGAGCGCCGGGGTCGGGGCCGGGACCGCATCCCGGCATGCGAAGAGACTCCGAGGCCCGCAGGTGAGGCACGGCACGCGGGGGGGGGTCGCACTGCCCGCTGCCCTTCCATCCCGTGTGACGGCGAGTGAGGCCTTGCCGATCGCCGCCGCCGCCTCACGGCTCTCCTCGGCGGGCCGAGGGACCGCGGGGGGCGGGTGCTGGACGCGGTCCGCTCTGGGCCCTGTGCCAGACAGGGCTGGTAGGCGGGGCCGGCACCGCGGAGAGGGGGTTGGCACCGGGGCCTGGCCAGGCTGCGGCCGGGGCCTGCAACGGGCCCCACCGGTGCTCCCGCGGCAGCCGGTGCTGAGGCGTTCTGCCCTGGCAGGTACAAGTGATTGATTTCTTCTGAAGCTCTATGTGCAAAGAACTGAAGTAACTACCTGCTGGCACCTTTAAAAGTAATTTTATTTTTAAGCAAGTAATACGTGCTGCCTTAGTTTCTCTTAGTGTTACATCATGGAGCCTGTTTTTTTTTTTATTAGTTAAAATAGGCTTTTTTTGTGAGCTGGGATAAAGAAAATGCAGAAGCAGAACGGATTGTAAAAAGAGGAAGTGAAAGCTCTTTGGAAAAACAAAGTTTTCTTGGCCTGTGTGGCTTTACTGGAGTGAAATAGTTTACTTGTGTTTTGATGGCTTTGGTTTTCATGAGATCTTAAAACATATAAAACTGCTCCCACGTGGAGTTGTTTCTGTGGTGGCATGCTGAGCCCTCATGGGAAGATGGCATTTTAGATGAGCAATAATTATATAAGGTCTATAGACATCTCTTTACATTTGAGTTGAACATATCCTGAAGGTTTATCTTTTTTTGTAGGTAAGTATTGAAAAATAGAGTCTAAAATCTGACAATATTCTGAAAGGAGTTAAACCACTGTGTCTGCATTAAAAAAAAGTCTGTTTAAAAAAAAGTAGATATTTTACAATGTACACCAGGTATAAGATAACTGTCTGAAATACTTAAATAAGGTTGTCAAGTTATTTTAACCAAAGCAGAAAGAAAAATTAATAATTGAACTGGCAGGTGTGGAAAAACATTGGTAGCTGATTGGGTCTCTTGAAGTGGATTGGTTGTATGGGCACATAGCAGGCCGGATGCTTTGAGGAAAGAAGCCAAGGCATGCTGAAGAATCTAAATTTAAAGGTGATCTTCTGCTGTTACGTAGGTGACAACCTGAAGAAGATCAGCTGAACTGCAAGCTTTTCAGAGGTTCCTTTTCCAAGGAAGTAATTTCAAAAATCTGCTGTTTCTAATATTCCATTGGATTTACTAAATCAAGAACTATTCAGACTACTGAACAGTTTATATCGACAGTCATACAGAATGTTCTTGGAGTAGCTAAAATTGGTGATGTGACAGCTAGGTTATAAATGTAGGAGTATTCAATCCGGATTCCACAGTTACGCTTGAGATATGACAGTTTGTGGTAAATCCCTTCTGGTGAGTTGATTACTGTCCCTAGACGTTTTATTTCACTTGAAAGGTGGGGAAATGGTGCTGTTCTCTGTTTTGCGCCTTCGTATGAAAATTTCCGTATACTTTTGGGAACACATCTCAAGAAACTTGTTCAAGGATATGCATGATTGTTTTCAGCTTGTCAAATACTTAAAGCAAGTTGTGAAGGCCGAAGCTGAGGGCTCTCTAGAGAGAAAAGTAAATGTGTGATGTAAAGGGCTTTCCTATTTCACAACACTGTTATTCAAAGCACTTAATAGTAGTGGTGTGCAGAATTTGCAAGTTTTAGGCTGTTTCCTCAGTTGATGCACTTGATTGCTGCCTCAGTACGATGCTCGCCCATAACTTACATGAAGCAGTATGAGTAGGAAAACTGCCTTGTGCTACCAAGTGTTTAAAAAAAAAAAAAAAAAAAAAATTATGACTAATCCTCATCTTAAATCTGAGGGTCCCAAGTTGGTTGGTAAACACCTCAAGTTAAACAATTGTTTCAACCAGTAAAACAGTAACAGTTTATGAAAATGTAAAAGTGAGTGTGACTGTATACAGAAAGTTACAGCGCTCAACTACAAAACTTTTAGTCATTTGACTGTCCTCCCATGGGAGCTTTATTCAGTCCTTTCAATTCCTTCCACTACCCAGTGTTGGAAATTAGTGTGAGATTTGAAGAAGGAAACTGTGGTCAAAAAAGATGCCTTTTGATGATGTGATTGCCTATGGTTACAAACGGGTTTCATAAATAACAAGTTATTCTTCTTGGTTGATTTTCTTCAGAGACCGTTATAAGAGTTGGATTTATACCATGCTTCTAGTGAAAAATTAAAAGGAAATTTAAGAGCATGATTTTCACAGTTCTGCAGAAGATGCCAGTTTCAGTGTTTACATGGAGCTTGGGCCTGTATTTATTGAAAAGTATTGGTGGCTGTCTGACGCCCATGCTCTTTTTTTCTGTGGAAACCCTTGCCACCTTTATGGAAGAAAACAGTGGGTGACCTGTGTTCACTTTTGCTCCATGTGCTGGTCATCCTTCTCTAGCTCTGAAACTTTGGAGATGGAACACTGAGTTTTTGGGGGAGTGGGGGAGAGTTGTCAAGAATGAGTTGGAAAACAGATCAAAAATGGTAAGGAAGGGATTATGTAATCATGAGCTGTTGATTAAACTTTGAGTGATTTGCATCATCACTCCTGTGTAGTCTGCATTTTTTAAGGAAACACTGCTGCTTTCCCTGCACTTAGCAGTCATATGTTTGTGCCAGCGTTAAGCACAGCGCAGCAAACGAACCGTTTCTGTGGGTGCTTACACAACTGTGTGGGAAATGCAGTCATAATTGTATGAGCTCTCTGTAGCAGGGATTCAGAATCAGATTTTCCTGATGCCATATTTCCCTAGAAGTACTTTAATTTCAGAGTCCTCCAACTGCTTGTAATCCAAATTCTATTTTTGCACCATTTTAACAGAGTGCTTTGATTCTGTATGTATAAACTATCTGCTATTTTATTAAATATTCTGTCTCAGGTGTGCAGCCCCATCTGTTAAAACTTTGGCACTTTCCCACTTATGAGAAAGAGAACTTGACAGAGGAAAACTGTTTGCTACTCCATGGCTCTTCTGGAACTCTTCTGTATTCAATTTACACATTATCAAATTGAAAAAACTGCACAATTTTAACTTATTCAGGATGTTAATGTTCATCTTTTATAGTTGCATCTGAATTTGTCATTATTTCTAATCACAGTAACATGCAAATTTATCTCAAATTCAATTAAAAATATAAAGTAGACATTTAAATAATTGTATTACTGCTTAAAAGACTGTTAGCTTTCTAATAAGACTTCTGAATCATGTGGGAATATAAACATTAAAATCTGTGAGCTCTTAAACTGAGCTTCTAGCATATAATTGTTGCATTGTTACAAATATATAAGGTACGTGCAGAAAAAATTCTGTAAGGTTTTTCTTAAAGTAAGGAATGTTATAGCAACATCTGAAAAAGCTCAGAATTAAAAGATTGGATTATAGTCCTGCAACTGTGCAAGATATTGCAATTTCACCTTTCAGTTAATAAAAGGACAGGGAAATATCACTAGAAGAATCATAAGCCTTATTCTCACCAGGGTTCTGTCTGTGCTGCCTTTCTCATTGAATGAATCAATATGTTGGCCTTTGAAAACTTCATTGAAAGTGGAATATTTTGTAAGAGTACAGTCAGTCTTTGTTGGGGATCGATTTTGTTGGCAGTTGAAATGCAGAATCTTCACATGCTCTTATAAATACGCTCAGAATCTTCATATGCTCTGGGACATGGGAGTAGAACTCTCATGCTATAATTTCATCAAATAACTGTTTTTGTTATCCTAAACTCACGCTTGAAATGCTCAGTCTATCTCAAGGGGATAGCTTTCTGTTTGTAGCTCCTGCTATAGTTGATGAGTCCTCTTAGACAGAAGAAACACAAGAAAATGTGCTGGCATAGCAATTTGTAGCCTCAGTACAACTTTCAGAAAAGAGAGGAACGAGGTGGGGTGGGAGAAATAGAATTACAGCAGTAACATAGGTGCTGGAAAGTGCTGAGTTCCGTATGAGTCTGCTTAAGTGTTACTTGTTAAAGAAAGAAGTGTAGAAGGAAATAGGAAGATCAGTAGTTTACTAAGCAGAATTTCTGATATTTTTTTTTTTTTTTCACCCTTGCAGCACAACACTAAATTTGTAATGAAATGGAGTCTGGGTCAAGCTCTTTTCGAGTGGAATTTCCAGATTTTTCTAGCACCATTTTGCAGAAGTTAAACCAGCAACGCCAGCAAGGACAACTATGTGATGTGTCCATTGTAGTTCAGGGCCATCTCTTCAGAGCCCACAAGGCTGTTCTTGCAGCTAGTTCACCTTACTTCTGTGATCAGGTTCTCCTGAAAAACAGCAGGCGAATAATCCTGCCTGATGTGATGAATCCCAGAGTATTTGAAAACATTCTTCTGTCTACCTACACAGGTCGGCTGGTAATGCCTGCTCCAGAAATTGTTAGTTATTTGACAGCAGCAAGTTTCCTTCAGATGTGGCACGTAGTGGATAAATGCACAGAAGTACTAGAGGGGAACCCAACAGTTCTGTGTCAGAAGATGAATCATGGCAGTGATCATCAGTCTCCGAGCAGTAGCAGTTACAATGGCCTTGTTGAAACCTTTGAGCTTGGGTCTGGAGGACAGACGGAATTCCACAAAGTGCAGGAACTAAGGGATGGTGAAAATGAAGAAGAGAGCTCTAAAGATGAACTATCATGTCAGCTGACAGAACATGAGTACCTTCCCAGTAATTCTTCAACAGAACATGATAGACTTAGCACTGGGATGACAAGTCAGGATGGTGAAGAAGGAACTAGTGATAGTGCAGAGTATCAATATACTAGACCTATGTACAGCAAACCCAGCATCATGTCTCACAAGCGGTGGATCCACGTGAAACCAGAACGATTTGAACAAGACTGTGAAGGTGTTGATAATCCATATGATGAACACCAAGTTTCTGAATCCATGAATGCCATTCAGGCAGATCATTCAATCCAGTCTTCAGGTGTTGAAGACTTTCATATAGGTGACAAAAAGATGGAAGCAGAATTTGATGAACAGGCAGATGAAAGTAATTATGATGAACAAGTTGACTTCTATGGCTCATCTATGGAAGAATTTTCTGGTGAAAGAGCGGATGGAAATTTAAGTGCTCATAGACAGGATCTTATGATAGCAGCAGGCTATGGTGAAGGCATTGAAATGGCTACGGGAATTAAAGAAGAAACGTCCCTCACTGGATTCTCACATGCTGATAAGCTGTATCCTTGTCAGTGTGGTAAAAGCTTTACACACAAAAGTCAGAGAGATCGGCATATGAGTATGCATCTTGGTCTTCGACCTTATGGCTGTGGTGTCTGTGGTAAGAAATTCAAAATGAAACACCATCTTGTAGGCCATATGAAAATTCATACAGGCATAAAACCATATGAGTGTAACATCTGTGGGAAAAGATTTATGTGGCGGGACAGTTTTCATCGGCATGTGACCTCTTGTACCAAGTCATACCAAGCTTCTAAAGCTGAGCAGAGTACTACTGAGATGAACTAAGACGTTAGTGCTTACATTTGTTTAGTAGAATAAGCAAAATAAACTAATTATGCAAATGATGTCTGGTACTTGCTATTGTAAATTCTCAAAAAACCCAAGTTTTAATGATTATGCTGGTATAAGCAGACTAAACTTCTATTTTCCACAGTATTACTCCAAGTGTTCGATGTGTGAAGTGTAAATGGTTGATCTGAAAGGTGCTTGCAAAATGAGGTCTGCAAGGTCTTTGTAACATGGATTGTAATCCCAGCAGTTAGAAGCCCTCTTCTTATTTCTAAGTCTTCTAAATTCACATAAAACCCAGCTCTAAATTGACCCATATCCTGCAAATGCTTGTATGATGCAGGAATTCAAGTAGCCCTACTTAATGATAAAAAGAACTAGGATGGTCAAACCAGGTTATATGATTCACATTTTAAGGAAAAAAAAAAAGGATTCCACCTCAATCTGGAGATTGCCAACACACTTAACATGCATCATTAGATAGTCTACATCATTAAATAGCCTTTGCTGTATTGCTTAATGAAAGGCTGTGTTGAAGATGGTTTGGCTTCCTTTATCTGTCTTCCATTTTTTGGCCACCTTCGGTAGCATAAATATCATCTAATTTTCTGCTGATTTCTATTTAGAGTCTGTAAGGCACTTAAATATAGTTGAGCACTATACACATTTCAATCTGTATTAAGTATAATTTGTCTTTGCTTCTCTAGGGTATAATGCTGTATGACTCTTGGCTTGACTTGATTTTGATTGCTACATCATGAGAGCTTCTAGAAGTGTGTGCAATAAGTCTGGCTTGTCAAAAAAAAAAAAAAAGATGTAACATTTGCAACTTATCCAAAATAATCAAACATTTAAGCTGTGGTTTTCTGTTCAGATTTTCATGGTTTACTACAGTAGCAAGTACCAAACTGTGGGTTCATGAATTTACTTTTTATTGGTACAAAAACTTCTTTAGAGAACTTTTATCTAGTTTTAGAAACCTGCTCCAGTAAAATGGTTTAGTCATTGATAAGTATTTATACTTTTAGTTCTTGACTCTTTGAATAGTAAGAACTATGATACAGATTCTTGGTACTGAACTACTGTGACTGGTTACATGTGATCACAAGCAGCCAGAGTTGTTTTACCTCTTCATATCACGTTGCTTGTGGGGAAAAAAAAGTAGAAGTATGGTATTTGGATCTATTAATGGTACTGCATAACATGGTACCGTGCTCATGTCCGAAGTCTGGATTTTTGCTGGGAAGTGGCACTTCTGCCTCGTTAGGATGAGGATCTATATCCTGGGCTCTAATTCTTGGGATGGATGGAGGAGTGTTTGTAGTTCTGAGTGATGCTGCCAGCTCTGCAGGTAGAGTGAATGCATCAATTGTAAAGGTGGCAACAGGATTTTGGGGTTGAAAGCTTAATGCAGTCTTATGCAAAAGCAATTAACCCTTCTTTGTAGTTTACTAAAATATATTATAGAAAGGAAAGAGCCTTTAGAGCATACACAAACTATAATAAAAGAGGTGGTGTCCAAGTACAGTGCTGGTAACATGGGGGATGGGGGGAGGTTAACCAGTATCAAAGGCCTACGCCTGTCTGACCCCAGTTTATGTATTAGGTACCGCGATATGCGGGATAAGATACTTAAACAGATGACCCTGTACAGTGAAGCAAACACACACAAAGATAATTACTATTTAGATGCTTTTTTGGACTCTTGGTTACAAATTGTCTTAAGATACAACCGGACTGTATCCTGAACATGAATGTCTGGTACAAGCTGGGGAATTACTACTCAGTGGGCTGTAATTACTGTAACTTCTTTTCCGGCATTCTACTTATAAACTTTTAATTTTTTTTTGAGAGACTCTTAATTCTTAATCTTCTGATGCTTCAGATATTTTTCATATGGAGTTTTGTTAAAACAGATATTCCCAAATATGGTGAACCCATTGCTGGCAATGGGGATGAATGGTCAACACCATAGAGTTCCTGTTCTTAGCACTTAATTGAACTCTACAATAAACCTCGGTGGCCATAGATAACCCTTGTAATCAAGGTAACTAAACAGGGATTTGCTCACTAACACTGTAACCTGCTTAATGTATAGAAGCACTTTGTATTTAAAAAGAAAAACAAAAACAAACCATAAAACTTTATAAGTATGTTTTTTAAACTTAGAAATTATATTCCCTTTATGGTTTGTTTCCACACTGCTAACACTGTCTTTTTTAATATTAAAAAAATAGTAATATTATGATGCTTGCCTGTTTACATGAGTGTAGAGGAAAAGGTTCTTGCACTCAATGGCCCTATTTTTCCATTCTCCAAGGCCTTACTACATACAGGGTGTCACTTCTGCGAGCACCATCATCACATTTGAGGGAAGATATTCTCATACTCATTTCAAGAATGACCTTGTATATTACATTAGTTCTCAACCCCTTTCAAATTGTCACTTCAGTGTTGCATGAAAAGGTTAAGGGTACCTCTTCCCATTTAACCATAAAAAGGCTGGTCAGAAACACCAGGCTGAAAAAAAGCAAAAAATTATTTCTGTTAAACCCAGACTATCCTACAGAGCTGCCAGCAAAACTGTTTCTTTTACCAGCTTGGAATGACTTTTATATGGGATGCTTCAAAGTTAAGCATTACTCCTATTTGCAGTTAGAGTTCTTTGAAATAAAGCTTTAAAATAAAATGTACTGCGAGAGACACTTTAAAGGTTTTATAACAGGTCCAGTAGATCACATTATAGAACCGTGTCCTTTTTTAATGACTTAGCATGAATAGTAACTTTTTAATACTTGCCTATTACTGTTTTACCCCATATTAGTATATTGTCTTGAAAGTCCAGCAAATGTTGCTCCACTGATTTTGTAGCACTAGGCTTTCTGATGTTAATTTACATGAAACTAATTGATTGCAGGAAAATACTGATACAATTGTTATGAGATCTAGTTGGGAGGATTGATGATTTAAGGGAAGCTTGAGATACATGTCTAAAATCCTTACTTTTGCTTATCAAAGGCAACACAGTTGTCTTGTGGTGTTTTTCCTGAATTTAATTTATTGCCCTTTGACAAACTTCTAATCATTGATTCGGGTTATTAGGAGAAAAAGATAACAAAAAAATTATTTAAACACTTAAGGAAACACCTTTCCTCCCCCTTGCCCAGGCTCAACTGAAGTCTACCACCCTCAGACCAGGACATCTTCTCCCTGATCTGTTTCCCTTGTGTTCACGGAGCGCTGCACTCATCTGTGCTGTTCTTGTAGTGAGGTGACAGATCACACAGGAGGGTGGGCTCATGTGCGTACTGGCTTGTCTGGCATGCTTCACTTCTAAGTGGTGTCCTCTGCTGCTCTGGGCTAGTCAGTGTCACTGCTCATAGTGACACTGAGCCATAGTCCCTTCAGGGATGTGCCAGTTCCAACTTGGGTCTCCTGTGGGCCTCAGTTGCTCAGAGGTTCCTGCTCTGACAGGGCTTACCTTTGAGCCAAAGTGCCCTCAGAAGTGAATCTCCTCAGGCATGGATTCTGTCCTTCTCTGAGTGTCTCTGTTCATGTCCTCGGTGTCTTCTCCAGGTGTTTTCCCAAGAGCAGCTCTTCAGTTCCTCTATATGTCTTTCTTCCCCAGAAGTACCTTCTCCTCACGTGTCTCCCTGCACCCCTTGCCAGCAGCTGCCACTCTTTGTTAAATATGTCTGAGCAGAGGCACTGTGTGCACCTCTGGTTGAAGTTTTGGTGTGAAATGCATCGTTTACATCAGTTTCGGTGCAGACTGTTTTGACCAGCACAGGACAGTTGGCAACCTCCAGCCACATGTCACCTTTGCATCCCCCTGCTACTGAAATCCTGCAATTCTGGCCTTGTGGAGAGAGGTGGGGAGAGCATCTGCCCTTGGTTTCTGTGGCCAGTCTGGCCCAAACAGCCACAACAGTAAACCAGTAAACTGCCAAAACAGTAAACAGTCAGGCTCTTAATCTTTGCTAATGGAGTGGTCAAGATACAGGAAATTATTTCTTGTTAGTGGAGAGGAGGGAAGGGATACATATATATATATAAAAAAGTGAATGCATATGTATATGATAAATTTCATTAATCTTCCCTTAAGCTTCATCACCTTTAATGATATGGCTTAGTGACCAATATAAAAATGCACAAATGTTTCTGTTGGCTGTAGTAAAAACGTCTTCTGAAAACCAGAACCATTGTGCACACAGGAGGCTTTCGAAGTGTCCTGCTACTGTGAAGCCATTCATTGTCTATCAGTGGTAAGAATGCTTAATGATACTACAGCTAAGTTCCTTTTCATTCCACTTTGTAACTGAGATGTTAATTACCGTGGAATCTGTGTAACTGCCATTCTGAAAAATTCAACTGTCGCAGGGTTAAGATCTCTGTTCAGGTGTATATCTGACCCTTTTGAGGAAGGAGGTTCCTATTTCACACACCACTCTTGGGGTTTTTGGTTTGTTTTTAAACATTACCTTATTTGTTTTGTGGGTGAGCAGGTAGACTCTAGAAGGTACTGTCAGTACAATTTTTGGTATTAGCTTTTTTTTCATCTGAGGTGTTTCTGGGGTTGAGAAACTGTCCTGTGCCAAAAGCAAGGCGGATGATCAAAGGCTGATGTATTGGGTTTCTCATTATAAAAAGAATACTGGATGTCCCTGTAGTATTGAGCCTGAAAGAATGGAGGCACGTCAGATCCTGTAATCCCAGCTTTTGCCTTGGTGCCAGAAGGGTGACCTGTCTCTGAATAGGAGAGCCTACAGCACTATATTCAGTATTTTGCTTTAACCGAATTAAAACCTTTCTCAAGACAACAAAGGAGAGTTGGGGTTTTTTTTTTGTCATTTAAATGCTTCATTGTATAGCTAGGCTTCTTTAGCTATAAGCTGTGAACTGTCAGTGCCCTAGGGGAAGATGCTGGAGAACAAAATGGTATATTTTTAATGTGATAAAATTGTAAGTTTCGATTTTTGCTTGAAGCCTGTGTCTGTCAATTGCTGCTCCTTTTTTTTTTTTTTAAATTAATTATGGGTTTCCATATTTCTTCCAGAAGTGTAACCGTTTATGCAAGTCAAGTGAATAATCCTTAATGAGCTATAAGTTTTTATTCTAAACAAGTCATTTATAATAGTAAATTTGCATATCTTGATATTTTGTGAGATGTTATGCTTGTATTGCAGAGGTTGGATAGTTTTGTCTATAAATATTGCTGTCCTAATTGTACAGCATGGTTTTAACTTAATGTTACTGTTCAATATTTTCTTCTTATAGAAGAGTCCCATGCCCCTTTTTTTGTATAACATGTTTTAATAAATGTTATCTGTCAACTTTGTAAATGTTTTCTTAAGCTTGAATGAAAGGAATGCATGTCTAGTACCAGTATTTAGTATTTCACTTTTGCCAAAACGACAAGTGCTCAAAGTAAAAAAATCCAAAAGTTGTTGATTATATAACTTTATTAAATATATAAAGAAGTGTATTTAGTAGTAATGTGTCTTCTTGAAATGCTGAGAACATGCCAGCCCAGCCTAAGAAAACACCAAGCTGATCTTTATAACACAATTTATAGCACAATTCCAGAAGACTCCCTTTATAGTAGCAACCACTGCGTGTCCAAAAAGCCTACAAAAATCTACATGTTATCTGCACCCCCTGCACCAAATGCTTTAGCTGCATTTGCAGGGGGTGCAGATAACGTGTAGATTTTTGTAGGCTATATATGAAGGAAATTTTACCCTGTGGAAAAATATGGGGATAATTTATACTATGGAAATTTACACTATGGAAAAGTATTGGGAAAAGTATACTATGGAAAAGATTCAAGTTTGCAGGCACTGCCCTCTCCTCACTCCTGTGGAACCGTCACAGCTGAGGCTTCTTACCGGGCATCCCTAAGGCTCGCCATGGAAACCAGAAGCCAGTGAGCTCTCATTTAAAGCATATTCGGCTAATTCCTGGAGAAACGGGGAATTTGTGCACCGCGCTCCTCTGTTCTGCAGCGACTTTAAATGGAAAGGGGTGTACGCCCCGTCAGGCGAAGGGTGGCAGTAGGGGACGGGGACGGGACCCCCCCTCCCGGAGCCGGGACCTCCCCCCTCCCGGAGCTTCGCGTCATCGCTGACTCGGCCGGCACCATCGCCGGCGCTACCCGCCACCGGTGCGCACTGAGTGCGCCTGCCTTTATGCACCGACTGGCGGTGAGGGTTCTCGGAGCGGATGCGCCTGTGCGCGCCGGCCCCCCGGTAACGCTGACGCTACAGTCCCCGCCGCGCAGCCGCCAGCCCGCCCCGCCTGCGGCCGCCGCCGAGTACGGGGCCCGGCCCTGCGGCCCCTGCAGCCCGAGCGCCGGCCGCGG
>JAOXNO010000008.1:5884374-5906827 GCA_028565335.1 Limnodromus scolopaceus
GGCACCTCCCCGACCCCTTTTTAAGATCGGCTCCCAACTTTCTGCATGTGCGCTAAATACCGCGCCGCGCCGGAATGGCCACTGGCCGGCAGCCGCGGGGCGGGCGAGGCGCAGGGTGGGCAGCCGCTCTGCCGCTGCCGCCGGCCGGGCCGCTGGGCTCGCCCCGCTCCAGCCTCGTCTCGGCAGACGCTGCCGCCCCGTAACCCGAGTCTGTGTCCCCGGTGCGGGTCTGGCTTTGCCGGTGGGGAGGCGGACACGCGCGTGTCCGGGTCGGCCGGGGAGGCCCAGAGCCGCCAGCGGAGCGGGCCGGGCCGGGCGGAGGCCGTGTCGCTGCCGGCGGCCCCTGCCGCCGCCGGTGCCCCGTCGGAGATGCTGGGAGCTCCAGTGAGCCCCAGTCTCAGTAATCGCACCCTGTCGGTGTGCGCAGCGGACAGAATTGACTTTATATTAAAATAGACCAAAGTTGAGAGTAAATTCGGAACAAGCCTGGGCAGTCTCGGAAGCGCTACTGCGGGAGAGGCCGGTTCCCGTACGGCGGCGGTGCCGCTCCAGCGGGGAGCCCCGAGGTGCCGCCCCCGGGCAGTGGGAGCCTTCGGGCTGTCGGGAGTAGCGGATCGGTCAGTACTATGAAAATGTGTCCTTCAGAGCTTCACTTCAAATCTACTGCAAAAAACCTTGCTAATATCTGGAGAATGCAGCTACTTCATTGCTTAGAAAAAACATTGGAGCCAAAAAGTTGTGATTTGATGAAGAGTGACTAAGGTTATAAAAAAATTAAAATAAATGGATTAAAATGCATAATACTAACCAGGTATTACCTTGGCAGCAAATCTTTTATTACTGTTGTAGCAGAAGGTACAGAAGCCCTCCCCCCACACTTGCTAAAGCTCCAGGTGTACTTATACATCAGAGGTCTCCTGGTATCGGCTGTGGTTTTATACCAATAGTGGCTTCTTAAAGCCTACGTCTCAAAGTTGTCAGATATTCAGAAAATGTAGACAGTAAACTATTTAGGATTATATAGTGGGTATATTATGGAATTTGTGTGCAAAATAAAAGTCTGAGATCATTACTTGTAAAATCTTGCCGATTTATAGTTCATCATAAATATGCCTCTTTGCTTTACTTATCTGACATAGTACTTTGGCTGATCTTGGCTGTTTCCAGTTTGCCTTCTAGTAACTTTTCTGTGTTCAGAAGTAGATACATACCTGTAACTGCTTTTGTAGTAATTTGACTTCTAGAGCCAAAATTTAGAGATTATTTGTATTGAGGTTTCTAATCATTGGGTAAAACTTAGTTTATGTATGAATAGTTAATTTATTTTTACTATTTTAATCATTTCCATACAGGCAAGCTATTGTGAGGAAGATGATTTAAGAATAAGGGACAAAGTTGGCCCTTGGACTTCAGTTTCACAACTGCTTTCTTTAGATATTTTCTCAAAAAAGGCTCCTGGTTTTTTTTCTATGAAATGCAGTTTCAATAATTTCCCCTTTGTGCCATACTAAGCACTGGGAATAGGTTTGTAGTGTTACCTATATTAGTGTGTGTGTATATATGTACACACATATAAATTAATTGTTTTTAATTTTTATGTTAAAATCATCCAATCCTTCAAGTGGTTTTCTGTTCCTCATGTTATGAATCTTTGTGAGGTGAAAAGAAGTCCTTTTCAACTTTTGTGAGAAAGAAGTCTGAATCAATAGAAAAATTCTGCAAAAAGTGTAGGGATTTAATGTATTGCGCACCTGTGCAAGTGACAGATTATGTTCTGTGGCGCTTTAGGAGACCTGACAGAAGGGAGTTTTACTCCCGGTTTCACTTGGGACATTTATACTTTGAGTAGAGGATGTCTCTGTCTGAGTTTTCTCTGTGGTATACTGATACCTGCTCAGGAAAGCCTGCAAGAGCTGGGCTGTCAAGTAACTACATTTCAGCTTGTACCAACTGGCTTCAGTTTCTGGGAAAACTGGGGGTTTCCTGCATTTTTATGAGGTACTGTGATGAAGTTTTACGTTATTGTGTAGTCTCCACTACTGTAACAAAATAGAAGTGAAGCAGACTCATCTTCAAAGCTGTTTTCCAATGAATAATAACATATACACACCTTTTATTTTAGCTTTTGCTACTATTTCAAGTTTTTGGCCAAACTATCTGTATTTCCTTTGACTCCAATGGGAGGGAGTTTTAGCTTAGTTCAAACTTTCCCAAAATTAAACACACCTTGTGAATTAAATTTATAGAGCAATTTGTGAATGGTTAAGCTTTGGAGGAATGAGGATTTGAAATCCTATTTTGTTAAGAAAGGAACTAATTGCTTCCGTAGCCATTTATTTTTGAGACATGTGGTTGTTTCCGTAACTTCTACATTACTCTGTGATCAGGCTACTAGAAAGGTAGCTTAGTTCTCATTCAGGGATTTTTTGGATGGCTTTTGAATTGGGAATCTATGACATGATTGTTCAAAAGGGTACTGAGTTTAACAGAAGTATGGCAGGGCATTTTTGTGTAAACGGGGGCTTGTGCTAGCTGTTTTTAATCATATGGCAGTTTTATCTCCCTGTTAGACATGAATCTAACAGAGTGATGTGTTGGACTAAGCTGGAAAGGGGTTTGAGATCACTGCAGATGTAAAGGGTGCATAAATATAGTGCATCTTATCCTATTGGAGAAAATGCAAACAAAATAAAACTTCATGCTGCAACAGAAATATTGACAGAATCTTCCGTTGTGCTGTAGCGTCTCTTAGGATCTGCAGATGAACTCTTTGTGAAACTTCGAATGAGTCCATGACAGTCACTTACTTGTTCCGCAATGTCAAAATTTCTTGTTTATATGTAGCAATCTCTCCAGTTGTATCTACATTTTGTCTAAGTTTAAATATATTTGAGTGAGCTTAAAAGCAAAGAATACGAATCAACCTAAGCAAAGATTATTGCTTGATTTATTCTTCTATGGATAATAATGCTTCTAGAATTCAGCTTTGTAATTCTCTGGAAACCAAGAGTTCAGGAAAGAAGAATATAAATAAGAGTGATTTAGGAAATGGTGGTGTTTGACATGACAAATACTGAGCAGCAAGTCAGTACTTGTGTGGTGTTCCATTCAAGGGAGGCTTTGAAAGAAAATGCACGAAACCATCATTTTAATGTGGTCAAGCAGATACCTGCAATTTTATCGCTGATCTTAAAGCCTGTTGCTTTGTGTCATTAATTTCTTTGGTTTGTGTGAATTGCTGCTACAAGATAACATCTAGGAGACCAAAGTCAGAATGACTAAAGTTTTCAACAATTTTTTGCTTGCTGTAGTGCTATGTTTTGTGGGATAAATGTTATGTTAAAGAGCTTTTAAATGTTAGTTCTGAGTAGTGCAGTCAAAGTTTAGAAAAATCTAGTTAGTACACAAAGATTTATTTTATATATCCCTTCCATTAAGTTCCAAGTGTTTCCGTAAGTATCAAGTGGAAACATTCCCCCAATCATCCTTTCTATGGCTCAAAGGAGTTGTTTTAAATTTATAAATATGTATGTCTCCGTGTGTCCATGATTTTAGTGCATAGATTACATGGAGAAGTGTCACTAGGTATATTTGCTGTCACCAGGAGGATGCCTCTGGCAGTGTGTTGCATAGATCACAAAAAGACTGCAGGGGTGAGCTGAAAATGCACAAGGCTCGATTTTTATTATTTAGTGTGTGTGTTTCTGGAAAACCTTTAGCACCATTGGTTTTTAAAGCTGGAAAAAAAAAAAAGTAATACCTGATTATCTCACTTGAGATAAATAGAAAATAATTTAGCATCCTTCACATCCTTCATCCTTTAAAGGTTAGAGAGTTCTTAAGAAGATGGCTGCTTGAATTTAGGAAGAATTGAAGCAAAAACCAGTGCTACGTATTTACCTAGTGCTGCTTATATTATTATAAGCATGTCACAGATCAGCACAAAATCATCTCAGTTGTTGGGAGAGTAGCTTTTCTCTCTCTCTTTTTTTTTTTTTTTTTTTAAGGGCTGTGATACTGAAATGGGTTTCCCAGTCAGGGGGATACATGCCATACCTTGGCGCCTGGTTTTTGGGGAAGCAGCAGTTCCACTCTCCAAGGGCACCGTGTGTTGGCTTTTAAAAGAGATTATGACACTGCTGTTATGAGAGGTATAAGCTGGTAAAATATTAGATGATCAGTTTCTTCCTTGTTTTCAAAGATTATTTGAAGAGGACTGTCCTAGAAGTGCCCCTGGGCTGTGACCGCCTGGCAGCAGCTCGTCCTGGGTACCCTGGCACTAATTACTGGGGCTGCTGCCGTCTGAGGACTAAGACAAATGCAAACCCAGAGGAGTGAGGGTGATGAAGATTTTTGCCCTAAGACTTCCATGATCACAGCAGATAGGGTCACATTCCTAAGTTAAAATGCTCTTGAATGGTGATACATTTTTGCAATTACGTCTTAAATTCTCCCAAGTGGTGCAGTAAATACTGAGTCCTACCAAATGCAGGGGAGGAGTACACTGATCTATACAGATACCTGCTTTTTTTCTTGTCTTTTCTCTGTATTCTGTGCAGTAACGTATGGAGTGTCCATTCGTCATGTCATGGAGAATTTTTTTTTGTTTTAGTCTTAATTTTCCTTATGATCCTCCTAACTTCTATGTATTTCTGTTTTCAGACACAGCTACAACAGAAGTGATTTGTAACGTGTTTTTTCCCAAGGAACCCATGTTGCTGAGCTAACTAAAGAAAATGCAAGGGATCTTTTCTCACACCTTTGTGTGAGTTAAAACGAGTGTAATTTGTATCATTCACCTGTCTCTGAGAGCAGAGAATCATACAGCAGTGAGTGAAGGAAATCAAACAGGTGCAGACTCAGAAGCAGAAACTAATACGACGTTGGCAGCCACGCGGCTTCGTGTTGTAGTTATATGATGCTTCCCTGCTGCTACTGTATGATGTCAGTAAAATTAAATACCAAACGTGTTTTGTCACCATCTATTCTTGGTTTTTTAAGTGAAATAAGAGCTTTCATAGCACATCATTTTTAGAGTAAGTTTCTTTTGAAATCTAATGAGAAATGTTAAATGCATGTCACTCTCGTGTTCACAGGTTACTTCAGTGAACATGTTTGTTGGAGGACAGGGCAGCGATCCACTACTAGTAAATTCGTGTTATGGTCTGCGTTTGCTGTATAAGACCCTGATAAATAATTGCAATGCAGAGGCAAAGAGAATTGATACGATTCTTTTGAGTGTGGCTGGATCATCCCCTACAGAAATAGGCAGGAGGCTCCGCAGAGCACTGCGAGGGCTCAGTGACCTCAGTGTCCACTTCTGCCTGTGCTTCACAGTTAGAAAGCCTTCAATTTCTTGCATACCTAATATCTATGAAAGCCTTAAACACTTTGATCTACGTATGCAGGAAGGTTAGAAGACCTATTCATAGACAGTTACCCCAGAGGTGATCTTAAATTTTACAGGACTTCAATCTACCATTCCACTAACCCACAGGCAGGGGTGGAAGCTAAAGCAAAACAAAGTGCATTGCTTTTTAACAGTGAGAGTATTTAACATTGCTGTGAGTTGTCTTAGATCTCACTACCCCCCAAATGCTTGAGTTTGTATAATTGTCTTCATTCTGAACTGCTATAAAGTGGTCTTGGGCCTAAAGAGCACAGGTTACCTCTGTGCATGCTGAAATATCATGGAAGGTGCTGGACGTGACTTCTGACTACAAGTTAGTTTTTTTCTCTTCCTCTCTGCGAACTCTATGAAGAATTGTTATGTGCATGAAAGTACTTACGTTCTCATGGCTTTGAGAAGCAAAGCTGCCTTATGACTGACTGGTTAACTGTAGAGATAACTTTTTCTTTAGATCATACAGTGGATGTGTCCAAAGTTAACTTGTGCTTTAGAGTAACCTTTCTGCTTCAGTTTAATGCTGCTTGCATCACCTCAGAGAAGAGGTTAGGGAGACATTCCAACTTGGAGGAAGCTGTTAAAAAATCGGGGGGTTCTTATTAACCTTTTCAAACTGTAGTGATCTTCCAGGACTGTTTCAAGAATATTTCAACCTTAAATCATACTGTCTTGAAAGAGCTACTGGCCTGCCAGCATTGATGAATAATTAAGTATTGGTATGGTATGGTACCTTGCTGAACAATATTTTGGCTAATTCTACTGGAATTTGATTATGGAGCGGCTAACTTCTGTATGCAAATAAAACAAGACCTTCTTGTGTATTGGAATATAATCTAAAGATTACTTTCATTTTCTAGATAGTTACATTGGTGATTTATGTGAATAAATGAGATTGTTGTTCTTCTAACCATTATTTATCAATAAAACACTGCTAGTGGTGCCTGCTTCTCTGACCTGTGTAAGGGCCAGTCTTGCCTTCCCAAACTGATGGAAGGAAGTTGGGGTGCCCTGGTACCAACCCCAGCAAAATTACCGCAGTCCTGGTGCTGTTCTGCTGTGGTTCTGCCTGTTCCCCAGCACAGCATTTATTGGCAGCCTCCTCACGTCCAGCACCACTTCGGCTCGAGGTTTCAGAGTTCAGCTGAAAGCAAAGGAAGGGGTTCCTTCTGTCAAGAGCTGCTCCTGTTCAAAATTCTTGTTATTTAACCCCAGCTGTCTACAGATGTTTTCAAGATCTCAGGAAGAATGCATCTTCAAAGGAAGAAACTAAGGTGGAAAAGTCACAAGTACTTGATGTAGCTTGTTCACTTTCTTTTTTTTTAAGAGCAGATGGGTACAGAAACTCATTGTCTACTGCTTTTTGGGCTGTGCTTTGTGTACTTGATCTGTTTGTTTGCTTTCAAAGCAATACTGTATGTTCCCTTGATCCCTATTTCTGGTTTTCACTGCTTATCTGCTACCCTGACAGCCAGACTTACAGACCTTTAACTCCATCGTTCACTCCACTCACTACCAGGATCTGTGCTGTTTACACCTAACATTTTAAGGAGAATAAGCTTCTTTGTTTCCCAAAAGAAAGATGAAACAACTCTGACAACAAGGATGTAGAATTGCTTATCAATAGATACATATGCCTATGGAGATAATTACCTGTTCTAACAGAGATGAGGTGGGCAAGGACCACTGAGGGTCCCTTTCCTCTTGTCACCCCTCTCTTCCTGGTTCTCGTGGTACATGTTCACAGTCCATTTTCAATGTGTGGCCCTGTCCTAGGGAATGTGAATTCACCCAGAGATGCTAAGATGCCGTGATCAAAAGAACATTTTTTTTCCCTCCACAGTAGGGCATAAAAAGTCCATCTTCTTTTTACTTGGGTGCCTATCCTTAATTCATTCCTTCTGTCTGGACCTAGTGCTAGTGGTGACAGTTTGTATTTTAATATTTTGTCCTGCACCGAATTGTTCTCCATTTTGCTGCCACTTGCCCTTGGGAAAGTGTGGGACAAGGAGGGGGCTGCTTTCTATATATGACAAACTTTCTGTACGTTCTAATCACATAAAAAAAAAAAAAGGAGTAATTTCTGGTGGGATTTGCGTGAGGCTTGACCGAGATCTGGTTCCTGAGCTCAAAGATCCTAAATGATGCAGGAACGACCAATCATGGCTGCTGGGGACTGGTCTTGTAGCCTGCACGCAGTCCTCAGCCTGAGCAGCTTGTCACCTCAGGTCCACAACAGCTCTTCCTCCTCTCAGCAGAGAGCAGCTTCATCAGGAGTGTCCTGACGTGTCCCCTCTGCCTGGCTCCTGAGCCCCAGGGATGCGGGGCTGGGCTGAGGGAGCCACCCTGGCTGTGGACGGGGGGGCTGGCAAACATGTGCCCGCTGAGCCCTGTGTCCCCCCACGACAGCAGGGCTCTGCAGGGTGCTCAGAAAACGTGGTTCCTCTGGCCTTTGCCTGCTCCACTGTTCCCTTGGGTTTATTGTTTGCTGTAATGTTTGATTTCTGACTCGTGTCAGCTCACAAGCTCTGAGGTGTTTTGTAGCTTTGTTCGCTGAATAAAAGAACTCTCCTGCCAAAGCTACCTTTGTATAGATGGCTGCCGTCATCTCGCTTCTGTTAACCACCCTTTAGTCCTTATTTCCCTCATCAGATATAAGAGCATATAGAACGCATTTTCCCCTGCTTTTACATAACAACTGTAAAAACTCAAATGAAGTCTGGCTCACCCATTTTCATCTATGATACATTGGTGACTTACAGAACGTGTTTAGCAACTCTGATAACCTGATTTTGAATGCTGTGTGAGATTTTTTGACCATTTTCTAAATCAGATGTAATTTTAGTCAAGTCAGGAAGCTGCATGCCTTGTTTCTCTGCCAAGAAGAAGTTCCATTTGTCAAGATTATGAATGTTAGTTTTAAGTGACAGTCCACTGATACAGCTCCAGTTCTTCCTTGTGGGGTTTTTATCATATTCCTACCTGTTGATTTTGTTTTGAGAGTGCTTGAATTTTCATAATTTGATTTAAATTGTTCATATGTCCCATTACAGCATGTAACATAAGACATAAATAGAAAAAAAAAGTCCACTAGTATGTTGTGATACATTGGACATGCTTCCTGCATCAGAAGTCAATGGATGATGTTGAGATCTGTTTGTTCAATTGGAGAAACAGGTACGGTGGCAACATTATGTGTTTAGACTTCTGCATTAATTAGAACAAGAATAGCAATAAAAGTCTGAGGGTTGTTGGGTGCTTGATTAGGGGCCCGGTCTTGGAAGTGTGAGGTAACGTCTGCTACAGATAGACGCTCCCAAGGGGGCACGTGCGCGTGTGCTCTTTATGATAATGCTCTATGAAAAATTGGTAAAGTGCTTTTCTTTAGATCTTGTTTTGAAATGTACACGCTTCTCTAAAGCCTCTTGGAGCGTCCTCTCCCAATGTGTCAGGCAAGTCTGAGCAGCCATGGCTTTTGAGTTAGGTTAGAGTTTAAATGTCATATTATTCTAGCTAGGAAATCACTTCTGTGTCAGATGACCTTCAAAGTTCACATCGTGGTGGGTTGTTTTTTTAAGAAAAAATTAAAATCACAAATGGAAATTTAAAAAATTGCAAGTCCCTGAGTGGCTCAAACACTTTTCCTTCAAATGCTGCCTCAAGTATTGACACAAATTGATTATTATCTGGGAACCTCTGACATACTGGGTAAATAGTTTGGATTTGAGTCCACACTAAATGTTTCCTTTCATTAGGATTTCCTTGTTTTGTGATGTGAATACTGAAAGATTGATTTTTACTTTTTAAAATAATTACTGAGATTGTTTTCTAAGGGGGTAAATGTTTAAACAGAAATGTCACTGGTGTAGTATATTGGTCTCCTTTGACATAAATATGACATACGTAATGGTTTTTTTAATATTTGTCTCTGTGTGTGTATGCACACAGACACACACACACATATGTGCCTGTGGCTTTTCTTTTTCAAACTTGATGAAATACCTTCCAAAAGTCATTCCTGAGCAATTTAACGGTGCAATTCCCTGCAAGTATCAGTGTAGCATCTGCCTTGAAGACCTACTAAAGGTTCTGAAGTTTTTAACTTGTCTAGTGACTATAAAGTGAATATTCTTTTGGGAGGGTGGGGATATTGTTCTGCAGTTCTTACCGGGGAGCGAAATTGCGAAGCTCCTTTTAGCACATGGACCGCCCCAGGGAGACTCTAATGGACAACTGAATTGTGAATGTTGCAGAGGGATAATTCAAATTATAGAAATGCAAGAAATGGGTAGACTAAGGCTCTACTCTTTGTATTATATCAACTATTTATACCAAGGGTTTTGTTGTAACGCACCTTAAGCAGATCAATGTGGTGATTTGTCTTCAATGTGTACAAGTGTTTGGTTTTGAAATGGAAAACTGTGTTCGGTCTCAGTTGTAAATCTTCTCATTTTTCTTTCAGATTGCTCTTTACATCAGTAGAAATGGACAGCAGCAGTTTCATTCAGTTCGATGTGCCCGAGTACAGCAACACTGTTCTGAGCCAGTTGAATGAGCTCCGCCTGCAAGGGAAGCTGTGTGACATAATTGTGCACATTCAGGGTCAGCCGTTCCGAGCCCATAAAGCCGTCTTAGCCGCCAGTTCTCCCTATTTCCGTGACCATTCGGCATTAAGCACCATGAGTGGCTTATCAATATCAGTTATTAAAAATCCCAATGTTTTTGAGCAGTTGCTGTCGTTTTGTTACACTGGAAGGATGTCCTTACAGCTGAAGGATGTTGTGAGCTTTCTCACCGCAGCCAGCTTTCTGCAGATGCAGTGCGTCATTGACAAATGCACACAGATACTGGAGAGCATTCACTCCAAGATCAGTGTCGGTGATGTTGACTCTGTCACGGTTGGTGCTGAAGACAATTCAGAAAATCGCAATGGAGTCAAAGACAGCAGCTACTTTGCCAATCCCATTGAGATCTCTCCCCCCTATTGCTCTCAGGTGCGACAGTCAGCAGCGGGCAGTGACCTCAGGATGGAAACTGCTCCAGGCAAAGCCCTGCGCAGCCGTCTGCAGGAAGAAGGGCACTCGGATCGAGGAAGCAGCGGGAGTATCTCTGAGTATGAGATTCAGATTGAAGGGGATCATGAGCAAGGAGACCTGATAGTAAGGGAAAGTCAGATTGCAGAAGTGAAAGTTAAAATGGAGAAGTCCGAGCGGCCAAGCTGCTCAGACAGCTCTTCCCTGGGCGATGACGGGTACCACACCGAGATGGTGGATGGAGAGCAAGTGGTGGCAGTCAATGTTGGTTCCTATGGGTCTGTCTTACAGCATGTCTATTCATTTACCCATGGCTCGTCACAGGCTGCAGGCGTGTCCGAAACCTTCGGCAGCCTGAGCAATACGAGCCCTTCCAGGTCAATGCTGAGCTGCTTCCGAGGGGGTCGTGCACGCCAGAAACGGGTACCCACCGGTCACCTGCACGGTGATGTCCAGGGCTTGGTGCAAGGGGCTGACGGTGAAGCCATGGTGAGTAACCCAGGATATGAGAATAGTCCACGGGAAAGAAATACAAGGGGTCACTGGTATCCGTACAATGAGAGGCTCATTTGTATTTACTGTGGAAAGTCTTTCAACCAGAAAGGGAGCCTTGATCGACACATGCGGTTGCACATGGGAATAACTCCTTTCGTGTGCAAGTTTTGTGGGAAGAAATACACCCGCAAGGACCAACTCGAGTATCATATTCGTGGCCACACAGATGACAAGCCCTTTCGCTGTGAGATCTGTGGAAAATGTTTTCCTTTCCAGGGTACACTAAACCAGCATTTGCGAAAAAATCACCCTGGGGTAACAGAAGTAAGAAACAGGGTAGAGTCTCCAGACAGAACAGAAGCTTTTGTGGAACAGAAAGTAGATAATGATGCTTCAGCTTCTGAAGCTATGGATTCTAGTATGGAAATTCATGCAATGTCTAACGCATCTGATTAAAATATTACATTCTAAGTGCAACACAAACAAGCACATTACTAATGTATTTTTTTTAAATCTGCTATTCTTTTAGTAATCTTCAGTACGAGTATAACAGCCTTTTAATTTTCCTGACCTTCTGGAAATCAGTTTGAAATGGTTTCTGGAGAAGAATTACATAAGTATTCTTTGTTTTTGAAGGAGGCTGGGTTGTTTTGGTTTTGTTTTTTACCTTTGAAGATGCTCAAAATGTAGAAGACAGTGTGCTGGGGAAAGGATAGGAGGAGTCTGCTGAAGTGTCCCCACTGGTTGATCTGACAAGACACAAATTCCAGTGGAGAAAGATAGCAGAATAAGATTGGCAGCTCTGCTGGACACACCGAGAAGCTCTAATCTCCCTTATTTCCTAAATCCTGTTGCTGGTAATGAGCTACACAGCAGTGGGGAGAGAGAATATTGGAACTTTGATTCCTTCTGTGTGTCACGATGAAATCTGTTTGCTTTTACTAACTGGCTTTGGTAGTTAGTCTGTTTATATATATAAATTTGCTTTATATATATAAAATGCTCTCACTTTTCCTATTCTGGTTGAGGTGAATGTAAAAGTACATCAAGGTTTATACTATGTATGACTTTCAACTGCTGGTCTCCTCTCTGCTTAGGATCTAGGACTTCAGACTTCAGGAGGATGGTTTTGGTTTTAAAAGAATGTTGTTTGGTTTTCATTTTATTAAACTATTACTTTGTGTGCGGAAGTGAGCAAAGTGAATTACTTTATTTTAATAGCTTTGCTTTATAACATATGTAAACCAAATGCCATAAATCTATTAAATTATGGTTAAATTGTTGAGGGGTTTTGTTAGTTGTCTAGAATGCAAGCTGGACAACCTGTGGTGCTGACCTTTTTATATATATAGAGATAGATATATCTATATATATATTTAAAAAACAAATAATTAGCAAAGCTAAAAGTAGCATTGTGGTTTTAAATGTGTTTTTGCTGGCCTCAGAATCTACCTTCATTTCGTACTGTAGAACCATACCAGGTAATTAACTTTAACCTCGTCACTCTTCGTGGTTGGTTAAAACCCGGGAGAGATGATGTAGTTTAAACTACAGTATTTCCAAGCAGTGTTTTAATAGGTCTCTTCACAGAGAGCTGTTTTCAGGTGCACATTGACTTCCTACTTAAAGCTCCAAGTGATGCATCAGCACTTGGAATTTGTACTTTTTTTTGTATAAAAACAAATACTCTATGGGAATTTTGAGCAATATGTCTGTTATTTCATGTGTGAGTATTACAGAGTTGCTAATGGCTTCCCTACTATTTTCAGTGGTTCTTTTCTGCATAAAGGAACTACCAACTTCAAAAATACTCTAAGTCTTTTTGTTTCACCAAATGTTCCTTTTAATATGGTGCTAACTTCATCATTTAGGTCAGTATAATATTTAAATGTGAAACCTAATGGTAACAGTTAAGCAAAATAAAAAAAAAAAAGGCAAAAAAAATCCAAAACAAACAAAAAAAAAAAACAACAAAAAAAGCCCTCACCACAAGAGAAAACACAAACCAATAGCCTAAGAGACCTCAAAAGCATGAACTGGCAAACACTACTGTGTGAGATTCTACCTGATGAACAGAATTAAATTAATCATGTGGTTGATTAAAATACAGGTTTTATATAATTGGGCTTTAAGTTTGTTTAGCAAATATTGAAAATACACCTGTGAACATGCTGTTTAACTCCTGAAATTTAGAAAACAAAAGCTCATTCCTAAACTCCAGGAAAGCGAAGAGGTAGGTTTGCTATCTTGTAAAGCTTTTCTGGCTCCTGGGAAATTGGAGCATATTTGCGCAGTAGCTTTATTAAATACACTAGCTCTTAATATTGTGACAGTCTGCAATAAGAATTAATTTCATGAAGTACAGATTTACAGTGTAAACCCCACCTGCTCCATTGGAGCAGTTTCTGTTAAACCGAGTACGTGATTTGCCTCTTTGTCCTAAAATTGCGTAAATGAAGAGGCAGCGGGTGGGGAGATGTTTCTCTCCTTGAAGCAAGGACAGAACTTTTGTTTGCAGTGAGGGAAAGTGTGTGTCTGTGTCTAGGGAAGGTAGTCTGTATGTTTACCCACCTAAAAACATGTTGGTGTTTCTGATACTGTTTTTTTTTCCTAAATGTTTGTTTTAAGTAATTAAATGAAAAAAAAAAAAGTGTTTTGATGAATTAAGCTTGAGACAGGCAAAATCCAAGAAATGTACAGTTCTTCTTAACTCTTTGTCTTGGACCTGTGCTGTGGTGCCTTTGGTGTGACCTTATCCATGGAGGTATGAGTTGAGGACAACAGGATGTGGGTACTACTGTTATATTTCTTGAATTTCTGTGTGTCACAATCTTAACATTATTTAAATCTGGTTCTTTGTATTTGTAAATGTATTTAAATGGTTTGAGTTTACCAAAGAGTGACTTATCCAAAATTGTCTCTGACAAAAACAAACAAAAAAACATCACTTTGATTGTACAGGTTCAGGTTCAAAACATTGTAACGGGACTGTTAAGGGGCAGGAAATGATCCCTTTTTCTACAAAATCATGATTCCGCGAGTTCCGCTTGCTCCTCTTGGTGTTGATAGGCCATTTCCCCCTTGCGCTGCTCGCAGCGCTCACTATGATCAAGCCATAGCACGGGGCTGTGAAGGGCAGCCGTGCTTCAGAGGGTGCGTGCGTCGGTGAGCGTAGAACATCACCGAGCATCACATTTACACTTGCAAAGTGTGTGACTCTGGTAGAAAACGAACTTCAAACCTGGCGACAGCAATTAAATTGTGCCTTGTCACATAATGGTTTGCCAGGATCAACATTGTCATGAAACATGAAGCATTTTCGGGTTGAAGTTCATTTCACAAGTCACCAGAACAGAGTGTGCTGTGTCATTTTAAGCAAATTATGGGAGTACTGTACGGTGTCTTGTGTCTGTACAGTTTTAAGTTAGCACAGAACTGTTACACATTTCATTTACAATAAATGCAGAAGTCAATAAAATATGTGAAGTAATATTTGACAGCAGAATAAATCATTAAATTATATAGGCTGGTTCATAATTGAGTCTCTTCTTAATCTACCTTTTTAATTATAGACAAATGTGAAAACAGTGACAGTGTCCTTTCCTCTAGATGTTTAACCTTTTATGACAAACTGTGAAAATAAAGGATTTTATACCTTTGCTAATGTTTGTGGTTTTAAACAGTTACTTTAATTTTCTTAATCAGTTATCTTCCACACTATTTCTTTTAAACTTGTAAATACATTTAGAAAATAGCTTTGTAAATACTTACAGTATATTAAAAGTTCAGTTTGGTCAATAAGGCCTCAAGATTGGCTCTGCTTTTTTAGCGTGAAACCTTTCAATAGCATAAAGGATACTGTCAGTTCACTGTTCCGCAGAAGATACTGTAGGCCTAAATTGATAGTTCTTAACGCAGTCTTCCCAAGCATAAATTCCTGTTTTATGCTGAAGCCTTTGGTTTACTTTCAGACAAAACAGTGAGGCCTCTTATGGGAAGAACAGCAGGAATAAAATCAAGGGCTGGGAAAAGATTGAATGAGCTTTACCTTTAAATATATATATATCTTATTTGAATTTTTGTATTAGTTTACTGTGATTCTTTTATTGTCATTTTTCTAAACAGGTTTCACATGAAACCATTGAAAGGGACTCAAATATGCAACACCTAATCTATTTTCCAAGGGAATTTTACCCTTGAATGGTGCTTTTTGACTGGTCAGGGTTATTTATTAAATTTTATATTTGAAAGTATTTGGGGAATTATGTAAATTCTTTATATGAATCTGTTTATTTCATTAATTGTAAATTTCATAATACTCAGTGATTGAATTGGAAGTTTAGTAAAGTCATTCAAAATGTTCAAAGTTTATAATCTGTGTGCATTTTACGTATATTTTAACAAGTGCCAGAATAGTTGTATTTAATATTGTAGATTTAATACTACTTGCACATCCCTGTGACAGCATTAACTTAAGTGACGCAAGTTTACATTTAAAAAAAAAAAAAAAGCTAAAGGAAGAAGTGAGCCTGGGAGACGTGTTCCTGCGTCTCTCCGGGGGCCGTGGGGGCCGGGGTCAGTGCCGTAGCGGGGTCTCCCCTTCTCATGGCCAGGGCTGGCACCGACGGCTCCCGCTGCCCCTCGGGTTAGAGGTAGAGCTCTTGCACGATTTTAACAGTGTTTGTTTCTGACTGAAAAATTGTATTTTTAAATAACTTTTATTTGTATGGTTGTTTTTCATGATAAATAATTGAACAGTTTGAATGACTTGACTTGGTGTCATTATCTTGCAATATAAACCGGTAACCTCACAACTCCACACTTCATCACCATATGAAGTAAATGAAGCTAGCTAAGCTGATGCTGTAACAATTAATAACTTGCCATTAAGGATTATTTTATAGCATGAATTTTAAAATATTTATTCAAATGATATTTTAATCTTGTATTCACTTTGTTTTTAGATTTGTGACATGAATATTTCAGTGCTGCTTTATTTTGTTCTGATGAAATTGTTTCTTGCTTGTAAATTGCTTTTTTTATGGTATAAAGTCAATGGGAATTGCTGTTTGTAAATTAAAATGCTTCTAGAGCACATCTATGGTGTCAGTGTCTACATTTAGATATTTGATTACAAAGGGACTTGCATTTT
This sequence comes from Limnodromus scolopaceus, assembly GCA_028565335.1. Taxonomy (NCBI): domain Eukaryota; kingdom Metazoa; phylum Chordata; class Aves; order Charadriiformes; family Scolopacidae; genus Limnodromus; species Limnodromus scolopaceus. The sequence continues at coordinate 5,900,459 of JAOXNO010000008.1, forward strand.
AGATGCTTTTCCTGAAGTGTTATATATAAGTTGCAGTTTAATACTTATTGCCAACGAGGAATCAAAAGACTTTGTAGAGACAAACTACTCTTGAAGTTTCTCTTTTTTGCCCACGTTGATCATCTGGGGTTTGTGCTCCAAAACCTGGTCCGACTCTCAGAGGAAAACAAGAAACCGGCGGGTGGTGGCAGGATTTCTCCCTGCAGCCTGGGTCCGAGCCCCTCGGTTGGGGTGACGCTGCAGGGTGGGTTGGTGTGTCCCTGAGACCCTACGGGCAGGTTGATAATGACTTTAGTGTTTTAGCAAAACATCTGTTCAAATCCCCTGAAAATCCGAGTAATGCAGAATGGGGTAAAGAAGACATGGCTGTGAGGAGAGGAATAAATGTGATGTTACTTTTAACTGGAAAGCAGAAACAGAACAGAATGTACTTTGTGTATTCCCCTCCACGTTGTTTTGTTTTGTTTTGTTTTGTTTGATTTGGTAGAATTGTTTCATCTTGTCAGGGAGCCATCCAGGTGGTGTCTGTGGAACGTGATGCAGTTACAACCTTTGGAGCCAAGCTGCTCATCAGTTCCTGCAGAAAACACTGGCTGTTCCCTTCGTTGCCCGTCTCTGCCCAGGGACGGGCGGTACCGGCGGCCGTGGCTGTTCCCTGCGCAGACGTGTGGGTCGAGAGGAGCGGGAGCCGATGTGATGCTCGGCAGGCGCGTTGCCAGCCCCAGGTTTGCTGGCAGCTGGTATCGGGGCCGGGCACAGACCTGGCACGGACCAGGGCGCCTCGTGGGAAGCACTTTCAGTCGGTGAGGCTGCAGGAGGGGCTGCTCCCGTTATCGCCCAGTGGTTTCTGTTTGAAGGCAAGTGTAAGGCTTCCTCCTGGAAGCCAACCTCCAGGGTTGGCTGCTCTTTAGTCAAGCAAAACAAACTTGCTGTATTTTGCTTACAATGCTGTGCAAGATCTAGGTTCTAAAGGTCTACATTTATCCTTTAGAAGAGATAATGTTCCTAAGGGCACCAAACTTTTAGGGAGTAATGAGGGAAGGGAAAGTAACTGGGAACTTCTTCCAGGTAGAAGTGGAACCTGTCTGGTGCTTCTGGGAATGTGGTTTTCTGTAAGAACAGGGTGTCTTCGCACCATCAGAGCAACATGTGCATAACGTGGACACAGCATCTGGGCAGTGTGCCCTATAGCACAAGTGGTGCTGGCAATTAGAGAAGTAACTTGAATTCTTAATGAAATAAAACATTATTTCCTATAAATTGCATTTTTGGAGGGGCAGGGTGTACGTTTTAAAATTGTATTCTTTTGAAAAGCACAAAATTGTAGCAGTAACAAAATGAAAATATGCCAGTATGGATAGCAGTAAACTACTGGTCCTGGTCACCTGGCCCTGAATGTAGTGGAGTTTGGTCAAGGGCATTTGAGGAAAATTGTGCTTTTATGAAGGTTCCTACTTGTCTGCCCACCCTGCAAACAGCTTTTTTCTAGTCATGCGAGAAGGATGTGTGTTAGGAGCTTGTAACCCTGAGCAGGTACAAGAGATCTCGCTTTCTGCTGAACATCATAAGTTTCAGCGTCAGAAAAAAAAAGGGGTAAAACAGTATCGGGGAAGATCTGCATGACCAAGCGTAACAAGGCTCACAAGGCAGCGGGAGTGCTGGGACCGTCCGTCTGTCCCGCAGCGCTGAGCCAGGTTCGTGTTCCAGCCAGTCGTGTTCCGGTGTCACTTCCCCAGCCTCACACTGCGCAAAAGCAGAGACGGCAGAGGCTGCCAGGAGGTGAAAAGGTAAAAGGGTTTTGGTCAGAGATGCAAGTTGCAGTCACCCCCAGTGGACTTTCTGGGCATTGAAAAAAAGGAGGGGTTTGAAGGATGGATTTTGGAGGCAATTTTGCAAGGTTGATGGAGAATTCATGGGTGTGAGGTGGTGTCAGAGGAAGTACAAGGGTGCTTGTTTGAGAACATAGTGACCTTGGCTGTCATAAGTGAAATCTGATTGTGAGAAAATAGATGTCTTGAGGATTAATGGAAAAGCTCTTAAAGGTGAAGACACAGAATTGCTTTTGGAGAGAAAACTTGGGAAAACAATGAAGGGACATGACCAAAGCAACAAGATTAGAAAACTGTCTTTGTAGGTTTAATGAGTCAAAACTTCTCAAGCTTGTCAAATAAAGCTGAAGTGATGATGTTACAATCAAATTCTCACACCATGTAAAACATGGTGTCTGTCACTTCAAGAGCTATTCATAATACATCAGAAGACGTTACAGTATCTGAATAATCTTTCTTTAAAGTGGTTTCTCTCCTTTTATAGAAAGGAAAAATTTTCTGATACAAAGACAGGGAGTTCCCCTGGGCTCGGTGGAATCCAAGATGGTGATACGAGACGATGTAGGTCAATTGCCTGCATCAACTGGCTTCAAAGGCCCCTTCTCCCCCTGTTTTGTCCACATGGAGATGTGGAAATAAGAGAAATTGTGGTGGTGTGTATCAGCTTATTTTAAGATTTAAAAAATGATTCGACTATCAGAATAATTCTGGTATTTTTCGCACATAACACTTAGAAATTATTCAGGGTTTTTTTTAAACTCCCTTTTAAACTCTAGCTAGCCTTATGCTGCATTTTGGCTGCACAGGATTTTCATTTCATCTAGTTCTACTTGGGGATACACCATTGACCTTGGGTAGCTCATATTTGTTTAAAGTTGCAATCCATGGCAATAACTACAGTGCCATAGTACAGTAAGTGTGGTTAAACTTCAACTTACCTGCTTGTTTAGAGTCTGTACCTAATAACTTGGAAAATACTTTCGGCTATTTCAGCAGAGATATCCAATAAAAGAATTGTCTTGCATAAATTAAAGTAACTTTTTTCCGAAGCAGAATTTGGTAAAGCCTGAAAAAGGTTTTCTCTCCATCAGTTTCAAGCAATGCTGACAGACAAATACACACACACACAAGTTCGGTTATTGAAACTACTTAATAGGTGATCATTTTAAATAAAAACTGGAACTTCTTGATCCAAGATAACACTAAACCTGAACCGCTTATCGGGACTACTTTTGTTTGGGTCATTTTTTTCTACTTTCATACATAGTATAACTTGCTTCCCTAAACCCTGCCTGTGAATTCAGTAGAATAAATATTATAAATAGGTACTTACCTTTTGTTTTATGTGTACCCACCATTCTAAATCTATTCTAGCTGTGGTGTATAGATCTTCCTGTAATAGAAAGATTTACGGGCTGTTGCTCGGCACTGCTGTATCTCTCCTTTGCTGGAAATACTGTTTATGTAGCAGAGTCAGCAGAAGGAAAGATGTGGCCATTGTCCTGCAAAGCCTAATGTGGGGATGGGATAAATATCAGAGGACAGTAGAATCAAAAAGCAACAGTAGAAATTTTGACAGAGCTTATCTCAAAACTCACTAAGAGATGCAAAGTTCTGTTACTCTAAGTGGAATATTAATTCTGAATTTAACAACTGACAATTCAGTATCAATTTGTACTTATTTGCCCAGTGCCAGTTTATCTTTGATGCATTTTGATAGTTTGCTATTTGTAATGCTATTATTAAAGCAATTTATAATAATTTATAATTTCCAGTATCAGTACAGGCTGGGTGGAGAATGACTGAAGAGCAGCCCTGAGGAGGACTTGGGGGTGTTGGTGGGTGAGAAGCTCCACACACCCCGGCAACGTGCCCTGGCAGCCCAGAAAGACCCCCACACCCTGGGCTGCATCCCCAGCAGCGTGGCCAGCAGGGCGAGGGGGGGGATTCTGCCCCTCTGCTCTGCTCTGGGGAGACTCCCCCCAATGCTGCCTCCAGCTCTGGGGCCACCAACATCAGAAGGACATGGGCCTGTTGGAGCGGGGCCAGAGGAGGCCACGGAGATGCTGGGAGGGCTGGAGCCCCTCTGCTGGGAGGACGGGCTGAGAGAGTTGGGGGGTTCAGCCTGGAGAAGAGAAGGCTCCGGGGAGACCTCATCACAGCCTTTCAGGGCTCCCCCTTAGAGGGGAGTTGTAAGAAAGATGAGGAGGGACTTCGTGCACACACAGACACCCTCCACATTGTTTAACTTTTCATAATGCAAACTTCTTGAAAACAACTTATGGGGAAGCTAGAATAGCCCATGAACACAACATATCAAAGAATTTGTTTTCTTTCAGCAATAATCATGCAGGAAAAATGCAGCCTGATCCCACAGATGCTACATTTCATTAACTGTTTGAAATCTCAATTGCACTGCGCATTACATTTTAGGAAAAATGTAAACTGAACATTCAATCAACTTCCAGATGAACTACGGACAGAAATATTTCATTAAAATTTTTGGAAATGATATGACTGATAGCATTGTCTAAAGGGACATTATTCGGCTATGCATTTTGCCAGCCTTTTCAAATAACTCAGTATGGTACAACCCTGAATCTTGTCTCTGCATTTTTTTCCACCAGAGGGTGCTGGACAATTTTAAAAAAATACATGTTACATAGGGATAATTTAAGCTGCTGTACATAACCAAAGCCTGAAACAGGAACTAAAAGAGAAGTTTCTAATCTTTGTTTACGGTGATACCTTCAACAGGAGAAGCTGCTGAGTAACTCCACTCATAGCAGGGCAGTGTTCATACCCAGGATTTCAGAGGGTGCGTGCTGTAATGCACAAGACCTGTGTTGGAGTGCACAGTGTCACTTTGTAGTACTTACAACATCAGTTGGGGAACTCTGACTTAGAATCTCATCATTACTAGGACAAGAAGCAACTTTCAGATATTGTTTTTTCTGAGTCCTTGTGGAAATACCACATATTTACTGTATTTACCATCTATATACCATATATATATTTTTTTTATTTTATTTTTAGGAGGACTGTAGCCTGTGAACTGCTGTTTTAATGTCCCGGCCTAGTGATATAGGACGGAGTGGAAAACATTTTGCCAGAGAATGCTGTACTCTTGGTCCAGTGCTAAAAGTTTTAGAGGAAAGTGTACGAAGCTTAGCAGCACCAATAGGGTTAACTCTAATAAGTAAAGAATATTCTGTGCCTGTGGAATGATTGGACATTTATATGCAAATAATTTTCATTCTTCAGCCCTTTGAGGTCGGTGGAGGGGAAATGTAGGGAAAATACCTTTCCACATAGTGCATTTGGCCTTGATGTGGGTATTGGGATCGTGACCACCAGCATCCACAAGCAGATCCCAAATCTATGTTTAAAGTTGTTTTTACAGTTTATTCTCAAATGAATCTTTCTGCTTTGGGAAGAAAGATCATACAATTTTAATTGGGATGTCCGCACGTGTTCAAACTGCTCTGGATTTGACAGTCACGGGTGAGCAGGGGACTGGACGAACCGCTCGGGAACGCGCTCCGGACACCGGGCGGTTCCGATACCCGCCCCCGGCTTCTCGCCTCCCGCCCGCCCCCGGACGGGGGTCAGTCCCGCCCGCAGCCCCCAGCCCCGCCGTTCTCCCGCGGCTCTGCCGCCGCAGCCCCGGCCGCCAGACTCCGCCTGCGGAGCAGCCGCAGCCCCGGGGGAAGACGCACCTTCCTCCGGCGGCGGGCCGCGTCCCGCGCGCGGCGGGGCCGGTCTCACGCCGAAGGGCCTCCGGCGGCGCGCGGAGCCCCGTGTTACCGCCGCGGTTGACGGCAGCGCGAGGGCTCGTCCGTGCACCCGAGCCTGGGTTTGTTCGGGGGTTTTCGGTATTTGTGGGTTCTTTGGTATTTTGGAAAAGGCGAGTTCCAGGCCGCGCTGCAGCAGGTAACACGCAGACACAGGACGGGCCGCTCCTCCCTGCGCGCAGACCCGGCCACAGCCGGCGACGGCTCTGGGGGACCGCGGCGCCCGAAGGCCGCCCCCCTCCCGGGAGCTGCTGCCCTCGACCCGGCCCCGACCGGCCCCGCGCACCTGCGGCCGGCGGCGGCTCCTGCGCAGTGCCTGCGCGCTCCCGCCTCGCACCCATTGGTGAGCGCTCCCGAGCGGAGCGGCGATTGGCCGATGGGCCCGTCAGTCTGGCGCGCCCCGGCCCCGCCCCTTGTCCCCCCGGCCGGGCCTGGGCCTCGTCCTCGGCGGCGGCGCCCCTGCGCCGGTGCCGGCGGGGGCAGCCGCTGCGACGCTGGGGGGGTGCCGTCTCCGGGCAGGTGAGACGAGGACAAGCCTGGTGGGACCGGCGGGGCAGGTGGGACCGGCCTCTCCGCCCACCCGCTGGGCTGCGGGCCCCTCCGCCGCCGCCGTCCCCCCCTACGCCCGCCCGCCGCCGTCCCCCCTACGGGCGGAGCCCTGCGGCGACGGGCCCAGCCGGAGCCCATCCCTGGGGCCGCGCCGCTTGCGGGGGCCCGCGGCGCCTGGCTCTCCGGAGCGGCGGCGA
>JAOXNO010000008.1:5906912-5966770 GCA_028565335.1 Limnodromus scolopaceus
GGGGCCGCCTCCTCCGCCGCTGGGCCGGGCTTGGGCTGGGGTGGGCGGCGGGTGCCTGGGGCTGCCGCGCGGCCTTGCGACGGTGGGGCCGGTAGGGCGGCACCGGGAGAGGCCCGAGCTGATACAAGGCCGGGCAGCCCCGCGGCCACCGCTGCCGCCGCCCCCTGCCCGGCCGGCGTTCACCGTCTGTGCGGGTCTCGGGGCGGGACGGCCTGGTAGGGCAGTGCTGGTGGGGCCGGCGGGGCGCGGGTGGCCGTTGCGGGACGTGCGTGTCGGGTACCGGGGGCAGGCGAGAATCGCCTGGGCTTGGCCACAGCCTCCGCTGGACTTTTGGAATAAATTTGAAAATTATTTGCATATCACGTGAATGACTTCGTGCAGATGCTGTTAAGAGCCTTGGGTTTTGAGATCTGTTTTCAGATCACTTCGGGTAGCTTTTGGTTGGACTTCGGTAGGTTTCAGTACATCTGAGGTTTTGGCTGTGGCAGAGAAGGAACCAGTGTTGAAATTCTCAGCTGTAGAGCCACGGCATCCCTGTCGTCTCTAGCCTCTTGTTCAGAACCCAAAAAAATGGAACATATGTAGGCTCGAAAAAAAATTAAATCTAGGTTGGCCCCTCTTAGAATGCGGAAAGATATTCCTTGCCTTAAAGACCTTAGAGTTGGATTTAGCAATCTGTGCCTTTTATGTCCAGCAGATGCTTTCAAAGTGGGGTGTGGAAGCTGTGCTGCACAGACCATCAGGTTCTCCTGGTACAGCTGCAGTTATAGTCAGAGTACAGACAAATGAAACTGAAGCCGAGATACTTTAAATATGAAATTAGGACGCAGTTCTGGAGCAAGAAAGCAGGAGACTTCAGATATCTCCGTTATGTTTCAGGAAAAACACCCTGTGTTCATTTTGAGATGCATTTTTGAGGCCAACGCACAAACAACTGGGTGAAATTTAAAGATCTGTCACTAAAAACTGAAGATCAGACTAAGTGATTTTAATGATCTCTTACAGTTTAAATTGCTGTGAGTAGAAGTTTAGATATAATCGTGCTGTAACACAGAATGACAGAATATCCTGAGTTGGAAGGGACATTTGAGGATCATGGAGTCCAACTCCTGACTCCACACAGGGCAGCCTAGCAGTGAAACCATACATCCAGGTGTTGTCCAAACGCTTCTTGAACAACTGTGCAAAACTTAGTCTAAGACATTCAGGGTGGGGTATGGAACGGTACACTTAGATATCCATAGACTCAAGCTTGGAAATGATGTCAAGGAAAACATGCAGCTTTTAGAATAAGGAATTACTCTAGTCATAGAATATTGTAAATTGGGAAGAATCTCCACAAATAATCTTGTCTAAATCCCTTCTCAAAGCAGAGCAAGCCAGTTTAGAGCAAGCTGTTCAGCGTCTTCCTGAGTTTTTAATTCCTCTGGGCACAGAGACAAATTGTTCCAATTGGACAAGTTATTCCAATGCTTGGGCATTTTCTTTGTGAATGGTTTTTTTGCTGATATGTGATTGGGATTTACCTTACTGTGACTTGTCTCTTTTGCCTCTTGTCTTTTCATTGCTTGCCTTGCAGAAAAGTCTGATTCCATCTTCACTGTATTTTCCCGTTAGGCAGTGAAAGCCAGCAACAAGATCAGTCCTTAGCATAGTCATTTAAGATTAACAAACCCAGTTCTTTCAGCTCTTGCGTCTGAGCGCTTTCTTGTTTTTTGTCAATGAAAGCCTAGCTTTCAGTTGGCCTTTATGTCATATATCTTAGATTCAGTCTTCAGCCAGATTTGTTTTCTGAAACTGCATTAGGATTGCTTTCACGAAAATTCTCTTAGTTCAACAAATTAATGCTTAGTTTAGTATTACTTCAATATCTTTAGATTTATCTTATAATTGCCATCTTCAAGTGACAGAAAATGAATAGTGAAAGGCTTAGGTGTTTTTTTATGCCAATTAATGTTTTCAGATTTTAAGTGTGGCATAAAAAATTCTACAATTGGTATGTCACTGTGGACTCCACTTTTGTGTTTTCGCAAAACATAGGTGATCCTTTACCAAAGAAAGAAGACTGCTTAAATAACACAGCTAAATTATACTGCTTTCAATGATTTTCTTTTATGACTACATCTGTTGATTTCATAAGCAGACAGAAATAGATATTCAGAAGTATCACATCTCTTAAGTAAGTAGAAGTATTTTTAACTAAGAAAATAAACTAGTTGTAAGTATTTTAAAAAAAAGGAGGTGTGTTTTGTCATGTTTGGATCTGAAACAATTTCTTATTTTGCAGAAATTTATCCAAAATAAACATTTAGATACTCTCTTAGGGAGCACATTGCACCAAAGACATTGAAGAAGATGGAAGGCTAATGGAAGCTTTAATAGTTCCTTTAGCAAGTAATATGAAACGTAAGGATTTTGCACTATTTTACAGTTAACGTAAAATGTGGTTTGGTTATCTAATTTTTTATTTTTCTGATTCCTGTCCTTCCTTAGTGTATGCAGTCCTAGATATTTTCCTTGGTTCAAAGCTTTTCATCGACTATATTGGATAACTGGATTATTGTAAAAAATTATTTTTACTGGATTTGTTGTGGGAAACACATGCTTCAACTTGAATGTTAGTCTCGTAAGAAGTCATCAGTTATATTGTGGCACGATGCAGAGGTTGTCTTTAATGCAGGATTCCAAATATTGATGGATTTTTTTTTCCAGCAAGAGGCTGGTTTTTCCCCTGTTTGTTAATGCTTTCGTGGGCTTCTGTTTTCTGACATCAGATGGTATGTGTGTCTGTTCCTGGTCAGTTCTTTCTGTCTGCCTAATTGATGTCTGTCTTCAATACTAAATGACCTTTGACTATTAACAGCATGGGGGAGGTGGAGAAACAGGAAGAATTAATGCTGCCTGATTGAAAAGAGAGCTTGGAGACTGCCAGCACAGAGCTTGCAAAGGCAATTTTTTCAGATGTATCAAAATTGTACTTGGAAAGTTAGTTTTCAAAGCCATTCTAGTGAAAGAAGTAGACAGACTAGAACACACAGACACACAAAACAGAAACTTAATTGCCAGGGAACAAAGCTGAGATGGGATGCAAACATACATTATGTCTATAATTTTGGTTGGACTACTGAAGTGGATGCTAACTCATTCAGAGCTTGTCGTTTCGATTCTTTTAGGAACTGGGACGGTTTGTTCACGCAGGGTGTGCCTGCTGTATACTTAGAGTTTGGATGAGTTTTGAGTATGGGAAGAGAATATTACTTTTCAAGCAAAAGATAGCTTTCTTTGGTGCCAATAGGAATTAATGTATTTAAAGACTAGAAGATATAAATTTATGTAAGTGGAGGGTCCTTAACAATAGAAGGAGAATAGAGACTGTAGTAGTGGCACAGTAGTAACATTGTGTGATCTACAGTGATTTTTAACTTTATCAAAGGAATATGGGCTTTAGTGGGGTTTTGATGTCAGTTTCCACATGAAAGTATCTGTCTTCGAGGTGATTTTCTTCTCATTTGATGTATAATTTTCTTAAATATTATCTGTTATAAAAGAGGAGACAAGGGAAGGGCTATGTCTGAATATCACCCAAGCGAGTTACCTAAATAGGATTTTCTCAGGTTTGTTGCTGATCATGTTTAGTGGAAGAGCTGTGGCTTAATTTACTGATACAGAGAAAGAAGAGTGATTGTATTTGGTTTTGTGTCTATTCTGCTTTGTTTAGTTAAGTCTTGAGGAAAATGAAGTGCAAATGGGTCGTGTTTAGCGTTTGTGAATCTCCTTAAAAGAAGTGATTAATCAGCTTGGAGGTTGTGTTGATTGACAGAGTGAGGAAGAGTTACAGGTACATGTTTGGAGAATATTTAGTTATGAAATTCCTAATGTGTTGCTTTTCTCTCTGTTGTGTATTCTTTAGTTCTTTTGAGTTCTGGAATTTGTCACAAACCAATGAAACTAGAAATAGAATGGAACTAGCCATCAAAGCTGGGAGGCGGGGCCAAGAACAAAAATACCAGAATGCATGTTTCAGATAAGGAATGCACAGTTTTTGAAGAACTGAGCTATATAATAAATGTTACTGTAATCCTATTTCCCGATAATTTACAGGAATGTCATGCTTTTAAACAAGAGAGAAACCTGCTGAATAGCCAGAGCTAGACACAGCAACGGACTGATGGTGGTGTGCAGCACAATGGGTTGAGTGAATGCAGAACTACCTGATTCCACTGTAAGTATCCAGCTGTAATTAAAGCAACATGTAATTTCCTGTTTTCACTTGTATTTGATATCAGAGATTACAGAAATGTCTGTCAGTTCTGTTTTGAGAACCTAGAGTTGTGTTAGAGTCATGACAGTATTACGCTGTAATACAGCAGAGATATATATATTTTTCTGTAACTGTTTTATTGAGATTCCCTAAAGTATAGCTCTCCTAAACATGTATCTTGTGCTTCTAACCTTGCTATGTGAGGCATAGACTTGCTTGAAAGGTAGTGGCTTTTGAGGGAGGGCTTCTGCTGGAGAGAGAGCTACAGCTTGGTCTTGATGTGGATCAAGATAGTATTGTGGTATTGGGTTCTTAACTCATGGTTTTTTATTTATTATTTGTTCTTTGCTAAGGACAAGTATTGGGTTTGTAGTTACTGTTGCTGAGAAATATTTTTCACTTTGTTCCCTTTGACACTATGCAGCAGTACTTTCTCCCTTTTTTCCTCACTTTATATACTTATCTTTCAGTTTCTTAGAATTTGCTAAGATGGAGTGTGTGTTCATGTTTCATTTATGTGAAGCAATTGCCAGTTAACGTAGGGTAACTATCTTTACATGGCTATAAAAGTTGATTGTTATTTTTCTTCCCCCAGTTGCCAACAGGCAGCCTGTGTGAGCTGCTTTTGTCAGGGGGACTCCTGCAGAGTATCAGCTGCATGTAGGCTGGATTAAGATAATGTAGTGCATCACAGCAAAACTCCCCAACTGTGTTATGGGAAAGAAGTGGCCACTGAAATAGCAATATAGTGTTCTTTCACTGTTCCAGGAAAGTAAGACCAACAGTTCAAGGACATTACTTCTAAAAAGTGTCAGTGGGAGACTAGATTGGAGTCTGTAATCCTCTTCTGTTCTCTTATATTCTTGTAGTCTGTAAGTCTGTCTGTTTCTTGTTTTACGCTATTCACCCATGTCCTGATAGCTCTGTATAACTTCTTGTTTTGTTTGTTGTCGCACTGTGTCGCACACAAAGACTCTTGTTCCTTGGTCAGTGATGAAGGGTTCTAGGACTATTGTCAATTGAGCTCTGCTACCACAGTGTTCAGCATTAGTTCAAAAAAAAAAAATAGGGAAAGGGAGGAAAAGGGAATTTGTTTCATCTGTTTTTCTTCAGTTAAGGCGCTCTTCACTTTTCTTTTGCCTTTTTTTGCCCTCCTTACTGGTTATTCGTTGGGTGCAGTGATGCTGTGGGAAAGTGTGCTGGACTGCACCAGGAGGAGCATGACTAGTAGGTTGTAGGGTGCTTTACTAGTACTGGTGAGGCCATATTTGTAGTGCTGTGTACAGTTCTGGGCTCCCTAGCTCGAGAAAGTTATGGACTTACTGGAACGAGTCCAACAAAGACCCCCAAAGGTGAGTGGTGTATCTTCCATGAGAGGAGAGGCTGAAAGAGCTGAGGCTGCATAGCCTGGGAGAGAGAAGGCTCAGGGGAGGTGTCATGAGTGTATAGAGGTACCCGATGAGAGGACTTACCTTACACTTACTTACCATGAGACTGGAACAGGTTGTGCAAAGAAGTTGCATCATCCATGGAGACAGTCAAAACCCAACTAGACATGGTTCTGGGCAACCTACCCTGTTTGAGCAGGAGCTTTGGACTGTATAATCTCAAGAGGACCCTTCCAGCCTCAGTGGTTCTGTGAAAAGATTGTGAATATTGCAGAGTCAGAGGGACAGCATGCTTTCTAAACTGACTTCATGCAGGTGAAGCAGTGGGGGAAGGTGCCAATAGTTGTGGTCAATAACCCTTCATGCTAAAGAAGGAATATTTGTCACAGTCCTACATGAACATCTTCGTCATTGGGGTATAGGTTAAATCACAGGCAAGGTAGTAATGGTAATCACTGCCTCCTACACTTTGCAAATCTCTTCCAAAATATTTGCTTTTTCAGCCAAAATGATTTGACAAAATTAATAAAAGTATGGAAGTAGTTTGGAATGATGGATGTGATGGACAAATTATTGTCTAGCCCTGAGTAAATTCTGTTCTCCAGGACTTGGGACAGTACAGTGCAATCTAGCATTGTCTTCTGAATGACTTCATCAATCATGTTGTGACACTTTGTATTTATTTCCATTATTTTTCTAAGGGATGCTGTAAAATAGGTTCTCAGGGTAATTGCATAAAAACCCTAAAACCTAGAAAGCACTTTTTTCCATTTTCATTTGTTAGTCTATCAAAGCTGAGTACATAGTCTTTTCTGAGTTACAATAACATATTAAAAGATTTAAGACATTTTGGAAACAGGCCTGTAGTAAGTAAAGAATCACTGCCACCTAGTGGAACGTCGAAAACTTCGAAGTGTTCTAAAACTTGATTAAATAAGATTTGGAGAGGAAAATTCACAGGTTTTTCATGGTTGACACAGAATAAGACTTTCCAAGCGCAGCAAAGGATACCAGGTTTCTTTTTTTGGGGTAGCTTATAGTCATTATTCTTCGGTTAAGAAATGCAACTTTTTTTTCTTCCTTCTCCATTTATAGTAGAACACGTGTGATGCTCCAGCTGACTTCTCACATTTGAATAAAAAAATCACTAAATGGAGCACTCAGAAGCCACAAAGGCGGTTATGTTTTTGTGGCAAATATTGTAAATACTAGTGCTAACTAGTTCCTCTCTTGAAATAGTATATAAACAATATATTACAAATATGTTAATCATGTTCAGTGTGACAGGCAAAGCGTCTTCTAATCTTGAGACTGGTGCTAAATATGAGACTTCAGCTAGTTTTGCTGAGAAATTTTAATCAGAATGCAATTTTTGACTAGAAGTTACTGCTTCAGTTCAGAGGCGTTTTTGTCACTTTGACAATGAAAATGGAAAGCTCAGTTTGCAGAAACAGAAAATATGTTCCAGATGCCAATAACTTTAATGTAATTCAGCTTTTATCTAACTTGGGGAGGAGTGTCTGCAACCCTGTGCTGTGGGAGTGTCACGTGAGTCAAGCTAAAGGAGGGCTTGAATCACCTTGCCATGTTCCAGCAAATACATGTTTGTTTGACAAATTAACAAACTGTTTACTAGTTCCCACTTTTCTTGTGGATGTTTTCTGCAGAGTCTGGGCTTTGCAGGGACAATTTCATTTCGTCAGTGCTGATGGAACTTGCCAAGTATTGTTGTGTACTATTCTTAGTAGTTTCTGTTGCTCAAGAAGGTGATTTTCAGCATTAAAGCTTTTGTTGATACATGTCCTGTGTTAATTAATAGATCATGAAAACCAGAGTCCAGGAGAGGATTCTGGTAATAATCACTGGTGTCTTCTATACTGTATGTCATAAAACTTCCTCAGATTCTCATTTGGTCTAGTTGTAGGGGTGGAAGTAGGAGAGTTGAAACAGCTTTATTAGGAGAAATCAACTTTGAATCTGCTTTTTCATGAGTTAGGCTTGATTCTTTGGCTGCTATTGGGAGGTGCTGCAAGAATCAGTTTTTCAGCCTGTTTGCTCAGCAATTGTGCATGTTATTGAAGAATATTTATTTACTTCAGTGATTTCAGTTTCTGGTCAGCTAGATCAGTGGGGTTAACATGTAGTTAATCCATAGACCCTTTATGTTTATAGTGATTTTTGGTTAAAATCCTATTTCAGTCTACTGAAGATTGACAGGTCTAGTGATCCTGAATCTGGGACACACTTGCTTTGCTAGGTCTGCTGAACTTCTGTATTTGTGTTGGTAGTAACAGTGACTGGTATAAGTTGCTGCACTAAACTTTGGAGCGCTGTTTCCCTTCAAAAGGTGTATCATCCTTGGGTCTTGTCACAGCCCAATATAGGGATTTATGTACTAAATTATAAATATTATTTCTATTACATTTTCATTATTATTCATTAACTATAGTAAGAAGTTTTTCAGAAAAGAATGTGCATGAAACTACTAAATTGTTCATGGCATATTTTATCTATAGGTGGTACTGTTGCCTAAAGCATAATGAAATGGATTAGGGACTTTGCGGTGAAACGGGTGCTGAAAATACACAAGGCAGTTTTCGCTTAGGAGGGTCTTTGATTGTATGAATGTAATGGCTTTTTAATCTCCTATAACCTAATTGTTGTTTTACTACTAAACTGTTAGTGGGCAATTGTTATTTAAATCCAAGCTTTTGAATACTTTAGAATTTTTCATGTTGTACAAAATGGCCATCAAGGTCTAATGTTGAATTATTTCAAAAGAACTTTTGTAATGAAAAGAGCTTTTTCACATAAGGCATTGTGACTATTTAGACAACTCAACTGTCCAGTCTCATCGCTGTATTTGTGCGTGCATTGTACATCATGGAAGGGCTCAGAAGGCATACAAAAGACTGCTGCTCTCTGAAGGCAGTGGAGTTCACATGGATCATTTCTGCCTTTACTGTGGGAGATGTGGTCCTTTTCTCTCCGCTTTGCGGAAGTCATACGTGAGTAGATGAGATGGGGCTTTGAGAGGTGACAGTTGACTGGACAGGGCCACTCAGAAAGTGAAGATGTAGTGTTTGAATGTACTAAATTTTTGGGAGGGGATGCTGTCAGTCAGGAATAAAATGGTTTTACACCAGTGGTTCTCAGTGATTCTGAGATTTGTGCATTAATTTAGCAAGTATCTACAGAGCACTCAGCAGCTGCTGCTTTGATGAATTTAAAAAGATTCTCCTCTAGAAATCCATCCGGACTGGCTTGCTCTGTCACTGCAATGACAAAGCAGCTATAAATTGCTTAGACAGATTTTTAAATTTTTTTTTTCTGTTTTTAATATTTAAATGATGATACTAAACAGAAGAAACTTAGGGAGGTATGTAAATATCTGGATATGGAGAACAGGCAACATATGGTTCTGGATACTGTGGTGCTAATTGCCTTTTTCTCTTTATTTAGTAACAACACAAAAAGATGGGACTGTTTTCCCCCCTCTTACAAGCCTCTGGGCTGAAGCTGAATGTGATGTAGGTGGTGATACAACTCTCACATCAGTGGCTGAATACAGACACAAACACAAGCTAATGTGCTCTGATTTGTACCCGACGCCCACAGCATCTGAGGATGACTTTGCTCATGGTTCATCAAGGAAAGAAACATTCTAATGATGAACATCTGGAGGAATAGTTTTGGAATGAAGAAAGAGGAAAATGAATGCAATGATGAAAAACAATTCAGAAATGGAGCTCTAGATGGTCTATTGTAAATGTGTCCATAGGTTGTGGCAATTGCCAGTGAAGTGGAATAATAAATTGTTGATCTTGCTGGAGGTAGAAAGCAAGATTCTTTAAGTATTCTTCATTCCCTTATCTTGGTTGATGACAGCTAACCATTCTGATGTTGGATAGCAAATTCTGGAAGGCGTGTCCTCTGAGGAGTGGCTGAGGGCTCTGGGTTTATCTAGTTTGAAGAGAAGGAGGGTCAGAGGTGACCTCATTGCTCCACAGCCTCCTGGTGGAGTGATGTGGAGAGGGAGGTGCTGAGCTCTTCTCCCTGGGATCCAGGGACAGGACATGTGGGAATGAGCAAGCAATGTGCCCTTATGGCCAAGAAGGCAAATAGTGTCCTGAGGGGCTTTAAAAAGAGCATGGCCAGCAGGTCGAGGGAGGTCATCCTCCCTGTCTGCTCTGCTCTGGTAAGGCCACATCTGGAGTACTGGGTACACTTCTGGGCCCCCCAGTTCAAGAAGGACAGGGAACTACTGGAGACCGTCCAGCAGAGGCTACAAAGATGATGAGGGACTGGAGAATCTCTCTGCTGAGGAAAGGCTGAGAGTCCTGGGGCTGTTCAGCCTGGAGAAGGGGAGACAGAGGGGGGATCTTGTCGGTGCTTATCAAGATCTAAAGGGCAGATGTCAAGAGGATGAGGCCAGACTCTTCTCAATGCCTGGTGACAGGACACGGGGCAACAGGCACAAACTGGAACATGGGAAGTTCCATCTCAACATGAGGAGGATCTTCTTTCCTTCGAGGGAGCCAGAGCTGTGGAACAGGCTTCCCAGAGAGGGTCTGGGCTCTCCTTCTCTGGAGATCTTCAAAACTCGCCTGGATGCGTCCTTGTGCAGCCTCTTCTGGGTGACCCTGCTTTGGCAGGGGGTTGGACGAGATGCTCTCTGAAGGTCCCTTCCAAACCGTGTGATTCTGTGAATGGTTCCAACGTTGAGTCAAGGGATGTTCAGACTAGCTATTAGGAAATATTTCTTTACAAAGAGGGTGGCTGAACCCTGGCACTGGCTTCCTGGAGAGGTGGTCAATGCCCCATGCCTGGCAATTGGACAATGCCCTTAATACCTTACCTTAACTTTTGGTCAGCCCTAAAGTGGTCAGGCAGTTGGATTAGATGGTCCTTGTAGGTCCCTTCCAACTGAAGTACTCTATTCTAAATTTATTAGAAAAAACAACAAACAATTAGTAACTTTTGTTGTTTCCAACCAAGTTTATCAGTGCCCAAACAGGGCCCTAATGTTCTTTAATTGCCTACACTGAAGCAGTTGTGCAGCTAAATTAAGCTTAAGAAAGAACTGTTATCTTTTGGTAGAATACCGAAGTATGCTTTCTTAAAAGCATGGTGCAGCTGTGAGCTCATGAATCAGTGATATTAGGAAAACCATAATAAACTAGTGAAAGTAGTAGGTAAATGGGGTTTGAAATCAGCTAAGACAGTTAACTTTTGGAGCCCAGAATGGCTGCACCGAGTTTGATCAAAAGCCTATCTAGCTTGATATTTTTTCCTCCAACAAGAAAATCAATAAGAACAGTGGTCATCAGTGGTTGCCCACATGGTTGTCCTCATATTTGCTGAGAGCAGTGTGAACAGTTAGTAACTTCCCCAGTTTGTTCTGCTAGCATTCAGAAATGAGGGCGCAGGGACTTCCTTGGCCAGAGGTGATATCTGTGCCTAAGAGTCTTTTAGTGACTTTATTGAGAGTTGGATAACTAGTAATGGGAATGAACTTACAGTCATTGTAACTGGTTATGTGCATGTTACTAACAGAAATGTAAAATTTGCATTTCTGCTTTCAGAAAATGTCACTTCTTTGCCATAGATGACAAAATTTAACAAAAGCTGGTAAAATAATGTCTACAGTAGTTCCTTTTGTTCTCAATTTTGATGGTGATGTTTTGGTTTTTGTTTTTTCCGGTTTAGTGTTTTTGCACTGTCTTCAGTTTTGCTTCAGAGAGAACTACAGGTCTAAATGGGTTTGTTAACTTGGCAAAGAGGAACAGACAGCCTCTGATGGTACGTGTGTTTCCATCCTGATTTATCCACTTTGTTTCTGGCTATCTACGAATGAGATCTACTGCAATGTACCTGTGAACCTTCCCTACAAGCAGATAAAGTGTTTTCTTTTTTTTAGCACTGTTTGTATAGTGCATCATTTTAAGGATTAACCTGAGCCAGCTGAAAGAATATTTAAGAAGCTAAAGCTATGAATAGAAATTATATGTCATTTTGGTGACTTTTCACCTTTTATTACCAACATATTGGACCTTTGATAACTTTCAGAATTTAAAAAATTTCTTTTTAATCTTACTGGAGTGAAATATTGCAAGTATGGGGGAGCAGTTTTTATATTATTTTTAATATCTTTCTGTATGTAGTCTGACAGCCTTTTGCTTAGAGTAGGCTTAGTAGTAGCTCCAGTGTTACTTAATTTGTGGGGTAATACCTTTTGTGATAGCAGGTGTGGAAATACTTTAAATCACCAGGTGATTTCATAAGACTAAAAACTCTTTCTTAGATTTGACTTGAAGCGATAATTGCTCCCTACGACTTTTCTCAACGCAGCAAAACAAATGGGTGTGTTGGGAAGTATTTTTTCATAGTTGTGAATCTTGGAGAAACTTATGCTTGTAGAAATAAACAGTGCATTTTTAATGCTTGTGTTATATTTGAAACATTTGTGGAAAAATCTATTTTGGTCCTTTTTAGAACGAAAGTATCTGGTCTTGAAAGCTTTTTCTACATGCTGAATGTTGAAAGGCAAAAGTATGTTAGTGCTTTTAGTTACAGATATTAAAGCACTTTCATCTCTTTTTGGTTTAGTGAACCTTAAAACTTGGAGTAAAACTGAGCTTGGATGGGATACAAGATCACATATGGGATTTTTCTTTCCCCTTTCAGAGCATTTTTAAGCCCCCACACACTGGAAAGCCTAGTCCGAAAGGCAGAGAAGGAGGAGATGAGGATATTTTTGTGGCCTTGATGTAAATGCCATGTTTTAAAGAAATTACACCATGACAATTTCTTTCCACTTCAGTATCTCTAAGGACTATTAACAGGAGCAACTCCAGACCTAGAAATACTTTGCAGTCTGTTAGTGCTCAAAATATCAGTTAATTTTATCAGGACACAAGATAAAGGAAATTGCTTCTTGACTAGTTTAACTGAGGAGATTCTGGCATTATTTGAAGCAGTTACTGGGTTTGTGTGTGCCCGTGAGCTGGTGGGAGAGTTCTTGCTGTTTGTCACGTAAGGCCTTGTAGGGTTGGCAGTGGGGTGAAGGCCTTGTCTTTCTCAAGGTAGTAAAAGAGGTTGGTTTTGTCTCCGCTGCTTTTCCGGCATTTCCCCGTTTATGTGATCGGGCCAAGGTGGCCGTATCCCTGGTGGTTCGCCTGTGCCTGCTGCAGGGAGAGATGAAACAGCCCTGATCTTTGTTGTCTCCATTTTAGGGGATCGGAGTTTGAGCGGAGCTGGTGGTTCTGTGGGTGCACGGGCAGATACACATACAGAGGCAAACAGTTTTGCTCTCAGTGTGTATGCACATGCTGTATCTCAGTAATTTTGACTATCTGTCTGCTAGTGGCACGCTTAAAGTGTGTGTAAACTTTCTGCATTGTTGCCAATTCTTTGCACAGTGAAACAGGGGTGTGTGGCATCTGTATTTTAACCTGTCCCAAGCAGCTGATTGAGGTTTAATAATTAGAAATAGTCATGTAGTTTACTTCTCACCCCACAGGCATAATACTGATTATTGAATTTTGGAGGCAAAGTTGTTCTTTCTTTTGATGCGACAGGTGCTTGGATTCGGCAGTCTCTTCCGCACAGTCCCTTGGGTCTGAACCGTGTTAGCATTTTTATGCCCATCTTGGCAAGTTTTCTCTTAAGGTTCCATTTGGAGTCTCAAATCTGAATCTTGCCAAGCATCACTTACCTGGCAAAGGGAGAGGCAAATCCTGTACAAAGACCATCTCTGTGGAGGGTAGCGGTGGATGGTGTTGAACACCATCACCTCAGTAAGGCTTGTAAACACCCACCGCCACCCCCTCATCACTGAATCCACCATTTCAGTGTTGCCCTAAGGTCTGTTAATGTGTCCCTGTAAGGTTGTTTACGAGGTAAGAGCAGTCTTAGATTTGAGATTGTGTGAACTGTGATGATTCAATGAACATAAACTTCAAACGTATCATTATGATGTATTAGCTGACAAAATTTTCAGTGATTAAGATAAGAGCATAATGTGATTACATTGTACGTTTAATTGAAGGACTTTGGCAGGTACTGTGTCATTGTGCTAATTGTCGTTGGACCATTAATGAAAGTGCAGCTTTAACCTTTTAAGCTAGTAGTTAGAATGGGTGCCCAAAATGCGCAGAATGCAGTATCTGTGTGAAGCATGTTTTTGCTGTGTTTGAGAGTAGAATTTGAATTTTGGTACTGGCTTTTACTTCATTACAGATAAATTCAGAGAAAGCTTGTCTCCAAACAGTATCTTTTGTAGGAACAATGAATTAATTATTAAGTTTTGCAGAAATAATCAGAGGTCCAGTGTGAGAAAGGGATCAGACATATCCATTGATGACAATTTTTTAAGTGGAAGGAAAAAGCCTTCTGAACAATTTTCTGATAGCCAATTTTATGGTCAGATTTTTCTTTGCTGTGTAGATTTGAAAATAAAGTCGATTCCCTTCACTTCCCCTTACATAATATTTTGACCAAAAGGAACATTTTTGTGCCTGAAAGCATCTCGTCATTGGGTAAGTGATATTATTTAAAAACATATATGTAATTCTTTTATGAACACTCTTGCTATCCAAATTAAGGCTATGATCTTGTCACTTGTTCTCATTGTAGTTGTGCCTATTTATGTACAAATTTTATTTTTTCTGAATGAGATGCAACTTAATTAGATTTGTGGAATTACATATCCACCTGGGTCTATACAGTGCTTATCCTTTAGTGTATAATAATTATCATATGTCCGAGAAGATGAAATCTGATTTCCTGATACAGGGAGATAAATATTTATAAATATTTAATAATTATCTTTGTTTGATACTCAGGAATATGCTGTCTCGTAATTATTTGTGCTTTATTTCAAGATTGATGGTTCTTGTAGGTACAAGTATTACTGTTGTGATCAATGGCTTTGTTAATTCAGAACTGCAATATTGGGGTTTTTTTGATGTTTTTTTTCTTAGTTTTTATTAAATACTTTATAATTTTGGTAGTTTTGGAAAGGATTCTTTGATCCAAACAGGTAGAGACAGGTTCTTTGTGGTACCACATACTCAGATTTTTTTGCAGTCCAGTCTTTTGGTTTCTGGAGAAAGCTTAAAGTGTATTATGTATGTGGAGTCTGAAGCCGATTTGGAATTGCATATGTCTGTTTGATCCAGTTTGGAAAACAGTCCCACTTCAGACAGTGCTGGATTAGCCAAGATCCGTGGGGTTCATCCTTCCAACTAAGAAGGATGATGTTGGCTGGTTCTCTTTTCTGGAAAACTTGTGTTCTTTGGGGCCTGACACAAAATGCTTTCAGGGGCACCTGTCTGTGTAGGTATCAGTGGAGGCCTAAGCAGCTGCAAATAGGATTTGCCCATTAGAAAGGTACGGTGGGACTTAAATCATCAGTTATGAGACTAATTCAAGTGATGAGCAGGGCAAAGTGAGGAAGCAGCATTTTTTCAGTCAGTCAATGGCTTGGATTTCTTAAATATGTCACGGTTACTGGGGTTTCTGGATGAATACTGCCTAGCATGGACTTTATTAAAAAAACCTAATTTAGCATAAATGACAAATAGTACACTTTTTTTTCTCCTGCATTTCTTGAGTTGATTGGAAGTGAGGGGAATAAGGACTTGGCATGACTTTAGCAATATTCAGTTATACTCCTTCTCAGTTGGTACCTGAAAGAAAAGAGAAGCTAGTTCCTAAGATCGTCTTGTTTCTGAAGTTCTTTTCGCTGAGAAAGAACAATGAAATCTCTTGTACTGTTGGGTTTTTTAAATTTTATTTATTTATTTGCACAAAAACATTTGCTTTGCAGGAATTCTGATTTCATTATGTTGTCTCACTGGTGCTGGATGAGCTGAAACTTCCTGCGTCTTGGGGAGAGCATGTACAAAAGGAATGACCTCATGGCCAATGTGATGGTCACCTCTGCCACTCCAGAGGTACAGTTCCTTGGGTTTTGTTAGCTCCTGTATTAAAATGGAAATTTTTGCTTGTTTCAACTTTCATAGGGGCTCTTTCCACCACCAGTCATGACAGTACTTTTTCCTATGAATGGTGCAGTATTTGACAACTGAGCAATTTTAGAACACTCCATGGTTCTGAGTGTTCGCAACCTATTTTTTTATTGTTGTTGATCATGATTACTCATTTAGATTAGTTTAAATAGCATTTTTGACCTCTAACTCCATAACTTAAAGCAGCTGTTTATTAATGGGTAGAGGGCAATGTAATGTACCATCTAAATGGAGCCAGTCAGAAATATTCCAGTTGATTTTTTTATTAAAGCACATTATTCCTGAAGAAAGGAAAATGAGCCACAAGTGCCTGCATCTGAGCCCTAAAATAGAAACTTCAAAAGGAAGGCAAGGCACAGTACTGTTCTAAAGTATCCTGGAGCTAACATTGGGTTAAATTTCAGGATGTGTCAATTTTTTCCTTATTTATAATGCTATGGATAGAGCAGCATGATTTGGATCTATCCACTCTTTACCTTGCACATTTAATTTAAAAATTTCCATTGAATATGAATCTTCAAAATCCAAACATGTTTCCTTTTGTGTGACAACTATTTTATCTAGTGTATAATTTTAAAAATGGCTTTCCAAAGCTGGAAATTTCATAGAGCTAAAATTGTACATCACTATGGTTTTTGCAGAAGAGAGTTAGTTGGAAACATTCGTGAACTGTGCTGAACTAAATTTTATAACGTGGCATCTGAAGCTTTTTGAAGTTCGTACATTTTCTTGTAATTTCTTAATGTTTTTACAGATATTTATTTTCTGAATTTTACATTAAATTCATCATTCTGCAGATAAGCCAACTTTTTTTCTTTGTAGGGTAGTAGCAGTTCAGATTCTCTGGAAGGGCGAAGTTCGGATTATGCCAATAAAAGCTATGATGCAGTTGTATTTGATGTGTTGAAAGTAACTCCTGAGGAGTTTGCTGTAAGTAGAAATGATATTTTTGCATTTAAGCTTGTATAATATTCAGGACTTGCAGGATATTAAACAATACATAAATGTTTTTTCTTAAAATATTTTAAATGAACTTCCAATGTTCTTGAAAACAAATTTCTGATCATATAAACTTTAACAAAGTAAACATGTCTTAGCATTTAATCATTCAGTACTGACCTGACACAGCATATTTGTTTTTCTCTGTAAAGCCATTTTAATTTCTTCTAGTGTTTTAGAAGCACCTAGCATAGGTTTAATGGTATTGGTTATCCACAGTCTTTTTTTTTTTTTTTTTTTTTTTTTTTTTTTTTTTGTAATTGAAACCACAAATACTCATCTTTTCTGCTGAGACATCAGTTTCTCAAAGCTCACTTTTTTAAAAGCAGGAAAGAAGCTTGTAGAGAGGAAACAATTTGCATTCCTTAATAACAACTTTTCAGTACTAAACTGAAAGCAGAACTGCAGTTTTGGCAAAAGTCCAATACAGTTCTTGTGCTTGGCCCCTTGTTTTTAATTTACATGTTAACTTGCTGGGGTGCAGGAATGGGCGAGAATGAAACCTATTGAACCAAGTTCAATGTTTTCATTAATATTCTGGGTATCAAAATGATGTTTCCCCTCATTTGGCATAAGGTCGTTTAATACCTGTTCACAAAAAAGTCTTGGAGATGTGTCTGCATTATTCCTATAAGTTTGTGACTTTGGGACGCATTCTGATGATTCTTTTTCAACACTAATACAGAGTACACAGGTGAGAGCTGTTCTTAGGTAAAAATGTAAACATAGATGGTTGGCAAATCTACATCAACTCAGTTGAAAAAATGGCCTGATGCTTTTGCTCCTATTCGTCCAAATTTGGATGATCCATGGCCAAGGACTACCTTCAGAAATGAACAGAGCCACAATTTAGACAGGTCTGTAAAATCACACAAAAATATAGAGATGTCTTATTTTACCAGGGCAGACTGAATATTAAGTCCAAAAACAGCCCAGAACATAGTGTGCAGTCTACACCAGCAAAAATGAATTTGTGGTGATTTCAGAACTGTATTTATAAAATTATCAAGTCAAGGTAAAGTTGCTTATAACATATCAGTTACAACTCGTCAGTTTTCTATTACATTCATAATTCCTGCTGCTGTTGGTTTGAGACAAGCTTGTTGATGAGGGTCTTGCTTTAATGGTGCACTTTAAAAACACACACATATGTGCACACGCGCACCCCCTTATGTCATTATAATACGTCTTTTAACTCTAAAGTCCAGACTTCTAGAAGATGATTTTCTCTCTACTTCTAAACAAACAAACAAAAAACCCACCAACCCCCAAAGAAACCAAAAAATGTAACGTGTGTCTGTAGGACTGGCAGTGAGGCATGAAAAAGACGGAATATAAACCCTAGTGGTGGGGCTGTTTGTTTGGGGTTCATTTGTTTGTTGATGTTGATTTTAATATGGTCACACAAACTTCTAACACCAAGGCTTTCTTAGCCAGAGTAGCTATTCTCCTTGTGCCACATTAAAAGCTTTTCATTGGTTTACACTGATCCTTGTTTTTTTGTTAACGACTCAAGTAACGTTTGCTACTTCTGTTCCATCCAGAGAAGCAGATAATTTCTTTTTTCAGTAAATAACAGCAACCAGTAAATTATACTTATCGTTTCTTGTTACTCAGGACTGTAGTAGCCTGTTTCAGACAACTTGAAACAGTTCAGTTGGGGAGAATGAAAAAAACCACAGGTCTGTGTTTACTGTAGTTAGTACAATTTCGTTACTGGACATCAGGACAGAAATCTGTAGAAGATGGGATTGTTGTATTGAATATAAATATTTAGAGAAAGTGAATGGAGCCAAGTTAAGGTCACTTCCAAATTTAGTGTGTTGTGTTCCTTTTTTAAAATTTAGGAACAGCAGAGGAGAAATTCCCTAGTGGTAATCACCTATATAAGGAAAAGACCAGCAGCTTGTCAGTACTACTGAATTTTGTTTTAACCTTTTTAGTCATTTTTTTTTTAATTGAACCCATATATTGTTCAAATGAATATTAATTCTCACTGAAAACTTTTTTATATTTATGTCACATAATATGGCTTATAGTCAGCATTTTGAAGTCTCTGCTGTGAATCTTATTAGGAGACAGTCAAGAAGTTGCAAGCAGGCATTTGTGACTGCAGCAAAAGTAAGAGAATGTGATGATGTGCTGCCACGTGGGGTGGTGGAGCTCCTTGCGCCAGGACTGGTCAGGTCTGGTCTAGGGGAGAAGGTGACAGTGTGGTTTGTAGTTAGTAAAGGGCAGATGTAAATACATGATTGTTAGCTCTTTGTATTACATTATTTAAAATTTTATCTTTGTTGCAGAGCCAGATTACATTGATGGATATGCCAGTGTTTAAAGCTATACAGCCTGAGGTAAGTTTTCTTAAACTATCTATTTACATCTTTGGAGCTTAGTGCCTGAGGAAATGTGACCATTTAAATAATGATTTTTCATTCAAAAAACACTCAACTTCCTGCACTGCACTAATATTCTCCTAGGCTTATTCCTTGTTAGTACTGCGAATCTGTATCACAGCCTGATTTACTTTGATTTGTCATCTATTGCCAAAAGAGATGACTATGCTTTTCTGGAAGTCTTCCTGTCTTGCTTTGTGTTTAGTGTTTCTTCAGGATAAATTTCTCACGTGAAAAATCTATACTCTCCCTTCTGCTCCTGTTTTTCAGTTCACATCTGATTTCAGAGTTGGACTTAACGCCTCTAGTCATAACGTGTATTTTAGGCTGCATCAGCCGCTTAACAAACTTCTTAATTTGTGCTATCATGTTTAAGGTTCAGTTCTGAGGGAATAAAGGGCTCAAGCCCTTAAAAGTTAATGTATTAGTGTCCTTTAATTTTTTAACCTTTTAAGAACAACACAGAAAGAAACTTGAAGCCCGTTGAGAAAAAACAAGCAAAGTTAACATAGAGATTTGAAAATCAGAAATAAGAACTTCAAAAATAAAGAATGAAGGTAGTTATCAGAATATGTTAAATTTGCAGAAAAGTTATATGTTATCTCAGTGCTTTGATTAAATGAATTTATTTCTGCAAAAAGAGCAAGAATTGCATGTTTTCAGCTTCAAGTTCTTTAGTATAAGACCATGTGCTTACATCCATTATGGTTTATTCTCTTCTTGTGCCTAGGTGGAGTATCTTTAACACATAAAGGGGAAAAAAAAAAAACCTGTAATATTAGTGGAACTGAATTTTTGACAACATCAGAAAGGGCAGTCCAGTTTAGAAGATTCTTAGTAGAAGCTCAGTCCATCTATTTTGGTCACTAACAAAACAACTTGTATATTACAGTGGTTCAGAGAGATTAGCAGCTTTCTATTTTGAGGAAGTATAGGAAGGAAAATAAGAATTCATCTATCTGTGTCTGGACTTCCTGTCAGATAAGTTAATTTTGTTTTAAGAACACCAAGACAGCTTTGTACTGAAAACGCTTTCATGCTTCTGAAATTACATGTGTTCTCCAGGCAGTCGGGGAGCCTTGTCTTTACTGTGGGGAAAAATGGCAAATGAACAATGCAATAATAAACCAGCAATACTCATAGAAAAAAATCTGTTCACACAAAAACGTCAGTATTTACAAATAAATACCATAGATACCTTTTCATGAGGAAATTTTGCTAAGAAAAACAAAATGAAGGTTTTGCCAAAAGCAGAGGTAGTGTGATACCCTGAGGAGATGAGTGAATACAAAATAAAATTCAAAACTGTAGATGTTCATATTTAAAGTGAACTTTGCATTTGCTTTAATTGCTATGAAATATTTATGCCATAGAATTTTATAGCAAAACAAAAGTCTGGTTTAGTGTTCTTTTTGTTTTCCTTTGTCGTTGCTTCATTTTGCCTTTTGGAAATTTCCTGAAGTGCTACTTGGATTGATTGGCAGATAGATGTAACTTAGTAAGAAATGATCAGAAAAAAACTAACGTGTTTTCAACTTCTGCTAGAATAGAGTTCTGTGTATAAGCAGCAGTTACCATAAACTATTAGTTTTTAACTGTATTTTCTGACTGCCATCTTATTGGAATTACCAATATAATTTAATTGTTTGCCAAAAATGAACAACTATTTCTATTCTGAAACTCTGCTGGCTGTAGGACTAGGTTTTAAAGCAAGTGTTTTAAAGTCTTTTTTTTTAAAGAGTTTTAAAGTCTGTGTATTTGTCAGCTACCTGCCTCTTGTTATTAGGTAAGTTATTAGACTAAGAAGGAGGTTGAAATTTTCTGGTGGGGTCAGATATTAATGTATAGTCTGTAACTGTCTGCCTTTGTTTGAGGCCTCGCAGCTGTCCCAGTTGGGTTGTCACGCTTGTAGTTCTGTGTCCGTAACCTGGGCACCCCTTGGCACAGGCCGCCTTCGAGGCCTGCAGGGTTTCAGGCAGTGGCTGGTGGCCAGGCCGGCATCTGCCATCTTCAGCGGGACTCTGCCTGCTTGGGTTCCTCCTGTGCTCTCCTTCTCCTGTGCAGAAGAAGGAAAGGCAGATATTCCGGTTGAAGTCTGTGTTTCATGACATACTTGTTTTATTACCTTGGTGAGTATGATGAAGGCAGTTATGGTCCCTACTTTTCCTTTCATACTCGCTTGTGCAAGGTGGTCACAATTGCTCTGCAGAGTCAGCTTTTGTGTGCAGGGAGAGGAGGTAAATACATGGTGGGTGAATACCTCCTGTTTCCTCTGGAAAGGGGGCAGGAAAAAAGCATGGAGAGGTTGAAGCAGTTTGCTGGGTGTTGCGTAGTGATGCTCCAGGGCACAACTGTGCATGGAGGAGTCCCATCAGCCAGCAGCCATTGTGCTGGCTGCTTCGGTGAGGTATCTGTTGCTGAATTTTGTGTTTGGGGGAAGAGCATTATACTGGTTTTTCTTCAGGTTTTAGTCTTTAACATGAGCTCATGCATGAATGAAAAGGCTTAAGATTTTTGAGTACTGGTTGCCAAGTGTTTTCTGAAACACACAAACATCCTTTAAACCTAGAACTTGCTGAGACTTTTTTCTGCTTATTGATTGAGCTATTACTAAAAAATACATCTGCACATTACTTTGCAGGAGTTCAGTAAGAGAATGTCTGAGTAACAGTTCTTTGTTCTCCAGCAGAAATAACTATGCTCGCATTCTAGATGTCTATGCAATTTTATTTAGTTTTTTTTTTCCATAGTCCTGGAAATTGTCATCTCCACAAATTGCAGGGTTTTCTTGCACACTTGGTTGAAAAGTTTCTTGTGACTGAGCATTGAGGAAATTGTCTGCATCCTTCCATACAAAAAGATTAATTTTAATACTAGAACATGCTATATTTTAACAGTATAAAAAACATTCAGCAGGGGCATGTTGGATCACTTACTCTTATCAACCTTCCTATTCAGTCCAAATTTTAAACCTAGTTAAATGATTTTACCATGCACAAGATTTTCCATTGTTGCTTGCTAGCCTTCTGGCAACTGCTTAATATCCTTACGTTGCTGAACTCTTCCACTTTTCTGACAAATGTAAATTTTGCTGTCCCTAGTGGAGTGACTGAGATTTTTCCACATAAAAATATAATTTTCAGACTCTTAAGACCAGACGTACACCAGTCATGTGGAGGATTGGTGTCTTGACAGATGTGAATTGGCATTTTTATCTTCAGAAGGCTTAACTGCTGGAAGATTGGGATACAAAATATGTTTGGAACTGGAAATGCTTTTCCTGGTGCTCACACAGGAACATGTAGACCTCCACACCCCGAGAGTGTGTTCCGTTTATCAGAATGTACAAAGTGCTTTTCAGAGACAGAATTCTCTTTGGCTGACTCTCTGCCTTTTCATGTGAAGGCGTATAAAGTTAATAGTGTATATTTGGAAAGTTGAACAGCATTTTGATTGAAACTGAATTCTGTGGTTCTAAAAACAGAAGAATTATTTAGAACT
Organism: Limnodromus scolopaceus; assembly: GCA_028565335.1. NCBI lineage: Eukaryota > Metazoa > Chordata > Aves > Charadriiformes > Scolopacidae > Limnodromus > Limnodromus scolopaceus. The sequence continues at coordinate 5,929,489 of JAOXNO010000008.1, forward strand.
GGTGTTACAGAGAACTCATTTCCAGCATGTATGTATCTACTACTTGTCAGATCTGAATATAAAGACTGTATAGATATGGGGTAACTTGAATCTGTAGTTAAAAAGGGCCAGGCTGTCTAAATATATCTGGAACTGTCTGAAATAACTATAGGAAAACGGACACTTTCTTTCTGGATAGATCAAATTTGTATTTATAATGTCAAATTTCTTTTGATGCATAATTTAATACAGTTTATTTAAGGACAAAAATAATTAATCTGCTTTTTAGCTCTGCTGTTCACTTTGTACTTCCCACAGGGATTTCTACTATTTATTTTGCAGTTTAGGTGAAAGATTATGTTTTGCCATAAAGCACTGGGATTTTATTATGCACTGAAATTGATTGGTTGTGGTTATGGGTATACTACAGAATTTGTGATTTTTCTTACTATTTTGAACTGGGTTGATTTTGAAGTAGTCACTGTAATGAAAGAGCATTTAAAAACTTGTTCCATGTACTGTGACTGAACTATGCAGCCTACTGGCAACTTTTTGCTTTATTAGCACCAAAGTACTGATCTATATTTTCAAATACACACCACATTTCAGTCAAGTCTGGCTAAACTCTTACAGCTTAAAAAGCAGCCAAAAAATTATCAAATCCCAAAATAAAACAAAGAGTTCTAAGTCCAGCCTTCCGACCAGAAGTCCTTCAGACTTAAGACTGTTACTCTCCAGCCTTTTTCAAATGATAGATTCTCTTGGTCTGAGTATCATGTACAGAGATTTCACGTTTTTTAAAATTAGTTTGTAACTACTGTAAACAGTAACATTACAGTTCCAAAATTGTGTTCTTCAAATGCTTTAGGTCTCACATTTTAATTAAAAAATAAGTTAGAGGTTGAATATGCTAAACTATGGTGTGTTTGTGGGAGTTTTGCTACTGTAATAATGAGGATGACATTCAGGAATAATAGCTAGGTTACTGCCTCCAGTTGCGCAGCTCAATTTTGTACTTCTAGTATTGCATATTGATATATTTAGATTTAGCTTCAGTTTTTCACCAGATAAGATTATATACTAGCAAAGTCTCTACTCCCGTGTCTGCTGATTTGCTCATACGAGGAAACCCTGGGCCAAAACATTCAATGCAGAATGAAACTTTAGAGAAATCAGTTGTGGCTGATCACCCAGTCTCTCTGCATCTGAATATTAATAATGATGTCTATATCAGGAGAATATATGAATCACATCATTTATGTACTTCAGGAAAACACAGAAGTGTTTGGTTAGACTAGTAGTCATTGAATCAGTGCCTTGGATTGATTTTAGCATTTATCTGATAGATGTTTCTGTCATGTATCAGTTTTTACACTTTAAAATGTTTTTAAACATTACTGATTTCTAAGGTAATTTTCAAATGTGTTTCCTAGGAACTAGCCAGCTGTGGATGGAATAAAAAAGAAAAACATATCCTTGCTCCAAATGTTGTTGCCTTTACTAGGAGGTTTAACCAGGTAAATGATTTGATTACTGTGATGAACAGGTATTGTTCCACAGTTGTCTTTGAGTATAAAGTTAAATAGAAGAACTCCTGTGAATTAGAACTTAAGAATATTTTTCTGAATGAAGATTAAGATTTTAAAATGGCAGTTCCTGTTTTCACTTGCTTTGTCCACATTTTTGTGTTGTTCCTCTAGACCATTGATTCCTAAATATTAGTTCCTAATAATTTTTGCTGTTGTGTCATTCTTTTCCTTCTTTTTCAGTGTTTCACCTGCTCATTTAGTTATCTTAGTGTTGTCTCACTTCTCTACCCACTTCTTATATCCAGTGGTAATGCTTTTGGGTAATTGCAGCTATACAGATGAGAATTCATGGGATCAGAACTCTTTTCTTTCCTTACACCATTTTCTCCATGGAGCATCACAAAAGTTTACAAATATTTCATCTAATAAAGTAATTTTTTTTTTGTAAATAAATTCAGTTATATGTGTTTATTTTATAGGTCAGTTTTTGGGTTGTACGAGAAATATTAACAGCACAGACCTTAAAAATAAGGGCAGAAATATTGAGCCATTTTGTGAAAATAGCTAAAGTAAGTGCAAATTTCTTGTACTGTCATTCAAAATCCTATTTCCTTTTTGTTTGTTTCTGTACTACTCCTGTGAACCGTTGTTGGATTACAGAGCGTAATGTTCTTTTTTAGCGTATGTGCTATGTTGTATACCAGATGAATAAGATAAAGGCTATTGTTGTGACTTGGTTAAATAAACTACCCAGTTCAGTGTAACTCGTCTTGTACCTTTGTCTAAGTTTAAAAGTGGTTTGTCTTGTTGATGGCCAGCTTCGTGTTGTCAACACTGAACATGGTGGTTGTCCTGGTTTGTGGTAAAACAGAACCAATTTTCGGTAATTTTACTTTCCAGTTATTTTACGTTTCATTTAAGCTCCTTCTAACTGACTGAAATTAAGAGCACATTTTTCAGACAGTGTCTACTTCTAGCAGATAGGGTCCGATGTTTATAGTTAATCCCAAGAGATGGTTATGCAGAGAGGCTCCTGCTTATGCTTATAACAACCAAGGTCAGCTCACTTTATTTGTCCCATGGGAGGGTTGGGAGCAGAGAAGTGTGGAGGGGTGGTCCCTGTGGGGAGGAGCGGGCAGGAGAGGTGACCCCAAACTGACAACAGGGTGTTCCATCCCATCAGCATCGTGCTCAGTATAAACACTGAGGGATCAAAGGGTCAGTCTCTTTCTTCAGTGGCCCATGTCCGAGGAGGACTCTCTCTGTTCATTTGCCCTTGATCATGATCTGTGCAGTCCTGAACCCAGATCTGGAATCCAGTTCCTGTCTGTCACTGTGTCCAGTCTGGAACTTTCCCAATGCTGGGAACGTGATGTGATTATCATCCTGGGAACTCGATAAGGGTTTTGTATACATTGTACATGTTTCATTATTTTCTTAATAAAAATAAAATATATTAATACCAATATTTCATTGAAGTAGTTTTAGTTTTCTTTTCAACTGATAAGTCTCTCCCTTATTTTCTCTCCTTTCCCTTCTGGGAAGGGAGAGGTTAAAAAAAGCATCTGTCATTCGTTTAGTGCCCAGCCCAGCCCAAACTATGACAGTTGTAAACCGTTCTGTTTTAATGTTCTGTCCCCATTTAAACTTACCTTTTATGAGGAGAAATCTCTTGCTTCTAAAACAACTATTGTGAGAGTTGTATTCTCACTTGTAATATGTAGTTGCTGGTAGAAAATACTACTGTTAAAGGTCAGTTATTTTAATGAGCTTGAGCACTGCATTTTACAAGTCATACTTAACTTTTTAAAGGATATATTTATTTGAAAAAATATGACCTGTGGTCATTCTATGTTGTATGACCCTGTGTGACGCTTAGTAATATTAGTAAGACAGCACTGGGATCAAAGGTCTTCGTGCCAATCTTATATATGTGAAATTGTGTGTGTGTAGGTAATTAGAATAATATTTTCCACGTAATAATATTTTGGTTTTGTATTGTAAGTATTTCCAATCAGTTTATGTAGCATTTTTGTGTTTATGCAGAAGAGAATGTATCTGAATAAGTTCCTGGCACAAACGCATAGTCCAAGTTCTAGGAGAACGGTCAGCTTGGAGTTGCTAGGTTGTTTGTAGAAATTAGAGAGTTGGGTTTTTTTTTCCCCTGCAAAAAGGAAAGCACTGCCCTCTTTATCTCTTTCCTTTTTTATTTTTTTTTCCTTTCCTTCTGGTCCCTCAATAAAATCCAGATCTTCGTCAAATGCTCCTAAGCAATGAGTAAATCGATCACTCAAGGATGAATCCAGCCTCTTTTTAAGATTTATAAAGAAGCTACATGACAGCAGTTCTTATTTTGCTATCTTTTGGAACTATGTTGTAGGAAACTTTATCATTTAAGACATCTTTATTCCAAAGTAGTTTCTCTTTTAAGTGTTTTTGAGTTATTGTCAACACAGTGAATTTAAAGTACATTGAGGTGAGAAAAATATATCCTGTAAAAGAGGTTACAAAACAGAACATTATATTCATTCAGAAAGGGTCATCAGCATCTTTGATATTTTTGGTTTGCTTAAATTTTTAATTTCCACAATTACACTAATTTTCAAGAACAACGCATAAAATAATGTTTTTATATTTCCTGTTCCTTGAAGGAACAGCCTTAGAAAATAACAAATTCAAATTAAATACATTTTGCATTCTCACAACTGAAGTGCCTATTGTCTTGAGGGATATATTTGGAAAATTTGCAACTTTTAAAGTGGTCTTCAGAACTTTGCATGTTGGCAGGGTTGGATAATATTGTCTGCAGTCATCGATGAAATTGTTTTTAGTTTATTAATGAAAAAAAATTGTATTTTATTAATGCAGCTCTGAGATTAATTAATCCTGCTTCCCTTTTCAATATGCTAAAAGTTATTATTCCCTTTTTTCAGAAGCTTTTAGAACTGAATAACCTTCATTCTCTTATGTCCGTGGTGTCGGCACTGCAAAGTGCGCCTATCTTCAGACTGACCAAAACCTGGGCTGTAAGTTACTCCTTGACCATTTGTCTTTTCTGTCTTGTTTGAATTCTGACGTTTTCTGAACTTCTCTGAATTGTCAAACTGGATGCTCTGGAAGAAGATTCTTTTGTATTCTTGTTTTTGTGGTACCATCATATTAGAAGTAGTGATCTGTTTTGTGAAAGCATATTTTTAAACAATCTTTTTTTCTGTAAGAGTTTCCTGTTTTCCTGTCTGTTCTAGACCCCACTGATTATATGCTCAAGAGGACTTCAGTTGATAAGTAATCTTAGAAGACTCTTGTATAGCAAGTGTATCAGTATCCTGTTATTCAAGTCATTAATACATTGCCTAAAAGGAAAGGAAGGAAGAATACCTATTACAAATATAGAAGTATTAGTTTCATGATTATTGTACAATGTATTTCAGTTTTCATTGATTTTAGAAATTAAAAGCATTGATCATTTAATTTTCAGAAATTTGGTCTCTTGAGGGCAGAATTTCTCATTTAAATTTAGTGTAAAATTTTCTATGTCTTTTAAGTGGAATACACAATTATAATGTAGTCCAGCTGTAATTAACCTTTAAATATACAAAGGATTAGGTGATTCTCATTAATTTAATGTTCCATCCAACATGGATCACATTAACTGTTTGGCAGTGATAAATAAAGATGGCTCTACTGAACTCTTTCACCTAAGCTTATTATGTCTTTAAAATGCCTATAACTTCTTTATGGTTTGATTGCTCAGAATTACGCCATAGTCTAATAAAAAGTGCCTGCTCTTTCAAGCAGCTTGATGAAGTTGGAACTGAAGTAGGGAAAATTGCTCACGTGTGAAACTGTGAATAATTCATTGCAGGAGGTAGATCTCGAGAGTCTGAGCTCTCTGTAGGCACAGTAGTTCAGAAATACAGTGCAGTGCAGAGTTAGGGCCTCAAGGAATTCTCAGGGCTGTTCAGAAAGAAAACAGCAAAACCCATTCTAAAATCTTTTTGCTGTTGTACCTTTTATGTTACTTTTTACTATCTGCTCTTATTTGACTACGATGTGGTGCTCGATGTTGCAGAGTTGCAAAGGGCCTCAGGGCTCCCATTCACAATGCTGGTTTACTTATGACTCCTGTCAAGCCCATCCTGAATGAGGCAGTTAACTCATGCAAATCCATTGCAGTATTTGTTATAACAAGAGGCAGACTGACAGTTCTCTAGAAACAGAAGAGCTGGGCTTATGAGCTCTGTACAAGAGTTGGAATTTTTCAGAGGAAGAGGTGTATTAAGAAATGTGCTGTGGAATGTCTGTTGTCAGAAAGTACAACTGCAAGAAGGCGGTGTACAGTGCCGTAATTCACCACTTGATCTGACTCAGTAGGTTTTTAAAATCATCTCAATAATATTGCTGGTGTTTCCAAGACCGGCTGAAATACAGAATGTGTTTTTATAGCTACAGTTGCGTATTTTGTGTTTACTTTTCAGTCTGCTGTCACTATAGGATCTTTTGCATTGCTGAGTGTTTTTTCCAGTTTTTCTCTAGTAAGTCCGGTAATAGAAAACAGAGATTTGAGTTTCATAGTGATTTACTTCCCTTACACTTTTTTCCAAAAAATTTTGTTATACTTCTAATAAGGCACTGTTGAAATGGCACAATATGCATTTATGTAGAGCATTTTTCATTGCTATTTCTACTTTCAAATTCAAGAGGATTTTTAGCAATTCTGATAAACTATGAGAATGTTGGTGACTATGTAATAACATATGTTTTTCCTCTGAAAATTTAATATTGCTGAGGTTATTCAAAACTCTGAGGTAGTGATATGTGGATCCTTGATAAACTATTCAGAAATAGTAATCATATTTGTTCATAGCTTAATACTTACACTGAATTGCTTTTGTTTTTTTTCTTTCTTAACAGGTAACGTTTACAAATCTTAAAATTTTATGATCTACTTCTTTTTTTTTTCTATATAGCTTTTGAATCGCAAAGACAAAACCACCTTTGAGAAGTTAGACTATTTACTGTCTAAGGAAGATAATTATAAAAGGACACGAGAGTACATCAGAAGCTTAAAAATGGTTCCTACTATTCCATATTTAGGTGAGTGTGTACAATTACCTTATTTATCTCTAGCTTATTTTGACTGGCAAGCACTAATGTGCACCTGGAGAACACTATATATAGAAGATATGGTTCACTTAATTTCATATTTAGAAAAATTAGATCTGGTGGAGTTTTTAAAGTTATACACTGTCAGGAATCTCTGACGTGTAAAAGTGTTGTGCATTACTGGCATCTTTAATGACAAGTATATCTTTGTTTACTGTCCTTTTGATGTCTTCAGAATTTTTATAAGAGTATTGGGTTTCAGAAGTGTTGTTGAGTGCAGCATCATTTAAGACCTCGTTCCTGTAGCTTTCATTTTTGCTGGAGTGTGTTTTCAGATACCTCATAACTTGGTATTTCTAAGCTGTTGTTGGTTTGTGTTGGTTTCTTGTAAATGCTTTGAAAAGAGATACAAACTGAACAGTCAGTTCAGATAATCGACTTCTCTTTTCAGAGAGAAAATTTGCTTGCATTATTCAGAGACACATTGTATCATTTCCCCAGTGGCTCTTTCAACTTGCAATTCCTGCCCATTACTGAACTGTGCTAGCATTCCTGAGGGACACTGCAAAAACCTGATTCCTGTTAAGCAAGGAACATTCAGACTCAATAATGTCTTTCTAGTGATGTTTTTTTTTTAAAAGAAAGAGTTAATCTAAGACGTATTTAACCCTGTCTTCTGAAAGTGATATAATAGGAAAAAAATAAGATAATTTACTGTAATCATTTTCTAGTGCCAAAGAAAAGGCAAATACAGTGCTTTTTCTGTAGCAGTCCACGTATGCAAAGTATGGTCCTGGTGAAGTAATTGTTTTCAACATCCTGTAAATACAACTTCCAGAAAAACGTTTCTTTTGAAACAAAATCAAACTAAGTCTGGAATTTCCATCACAGATAGTCAGTACAAGTCACTAATGTTTGACAGTTATAAGCAATAGAATACACCACAAAGAGATGTCTTAAACATTTTAAACTATTGGTAAAACCACAAACTGCACTTCTAATGCAACTTTTTTTCCTCATCTAACATCAACTGGCTTGTGCTTCAGCCACATGAACTCCACAAAATCAATGTGAAATACACCTTTATGTAAAGTACATAGGAATGGCTGTTATTCCTGACATAGGGATTCCAGTCAATGATCTACAATATAGCCACACATATGAGAAGAAAATGTAACTGTTCTAGGAATGATACGTAACAGTTCTTAGAGAACTATGTTTTATTCCTAGGCGGCTTTTCGTCATTGTGATAATTCTTATTTAGCATGAGCAAACCTGATACACTCATAGAATTTCAAAAAAATATATGAGAAAAACTCTTTACTCTTTGCATAGGCTTTTTAGTACCACAAAGTTTATTTGTAGTCTTAAAGTATTCGATGGACTACAGAAAAACCCTGACCCTTTATGTGGATGTGTAAGCACTCAAACCAATCAGTACCTTAATCTAGTTTGCACTAAGCTTTTTAGACTCTTCATCCCTTTGGCTTTTTCGTTGTTTATTCTGTTGATTTAGTGCATAAGCTTCAGAAGAAATCCATGGCAGGTGGTATTGTGTTTATTTCAAGTGGTTTGGAGATAATTTGCTTGGGTTTTTCGTACACCACGCCCCCCCCCCCTCCCCCAAGCAAGAGGTATAGATCCATAAAGGTAAGATCCTTTCCAAATTGTCATTTGCAGAACTACTTTTGTTCTTTACCGAGACCGTTAGAGAAGAAAAAAGATGCGCCTAGCTTTGTTCACAAATACGTTGTCATGGACAGCCTGATTTAAAAGCTGAAAATGCAGTATATTAGGTGAGGATGTAGAGGATATGAACAATTGCTGGAAATGTTTTACTTTACTGTATTTGTATTTATGAAGTGAAAGACTGGCATAAATTCAGGACTGTAAAATTTTTATGTATTTATATACTATTTGTATGCAGCTGTCCTGCCAGTTAGTGTATTAGGCTGCCTTCATCCTTCTTTGAAGGAATGAACTTTGAGTTCGGGCTTGGTTCGTTTCTGGTCAAGGTTAAAATAATAAAATTCTATATCTTTTCTGCTAATCTTCTCTTCAACGTTGTTTACATAGGTCTGAAAACATACATGGTATGTCATGTATGTCTACATGACATACCAGAGCTCACCTCCATTAATTTCAAGCATGTTCAAAATTGTCATCTGGACACACTTCCCATACCGTGCAGCCTCTTTGAGTTCAGCCTTCCTGCATCACAGTGTTTTTGCTAGTGGTTACAGTTGATGGTTGCTTCTGTATTGGTTTTGTGTTTATGCTGCTTTTTGTCTGAGGTTTTTTGGCTGAAGAATAGAAGTCTTGGTAGCTTAAATGATCACTGAAAGCAGAACTTTGTTTCTTCCCGGTGAGGCTTTCTCATTACATGTACATAAAATATACCTTTATCTGTATCTGTAAAGAACAATGTGTAAGTCTGGCGAGCATCTAACTGGAAGTATGAGGGGAAACAAGGTCATGGTTTTTCTGATGATCCTTAATGAATTTATATAGCAATAGGGACCATGTGTTTTGCATGGAAGAGAAACATGCCTGATAAGAATTGTCCCAGGCAGCTCCAGCATCAACTGTAGTGCTGCTGTGAGCATTCCAGTTGGCTCTGAGATGTAACGTGTTCTGTTTATGTTCTGCAGCTAGGGTACTCTTGGATCCCTGAGGATTTCAGGACCCAGATTAGGTGGTGCTGTGGCCTGAGGGAAGATTTTAGAAAGCTTTTATGGTAGCTAAGCTAGGTCTTAAGCCCCAGACTTTAATACGCAACATGAACATGCAGTGGGAGAATTTTAAACAGTTTTCCTGCAGAAAGTTGGAACAATTGCTAAAAATTTGTGCTTTGTCTACAAGAAATATGTAAGAATAAAAAAAAAATAGAGAGTATTTGTTTCATAAAGTTAAAAAATCGTATCTATATGCTTTTGGTGAGGAAATTTTTCATAATATCTAACCTAAACCTCCAAGTGGTTTTGAGACTGTGTGTTCTTTGGCTTGCTTAGTCTCCACAGGCAGCACCAGTCCTACTCTCCTGTTAGAGTGGGGCAATTGTGACTTTAAGGTTTACCAGTGGGAAAACTAAGGTTTTGCTTGTGTCAGATCTTTCATTTAGCTACTAAGATGGTAAACAAAGAACTCTAGAAGTAGCAAGATCTTTTCAAATAGGATACCCAAAAGGGCATCCATAGATCACATACACTTGCTGCACTGCATTTTTCTTTTATCATGGAAGTTCTGATATGGATTCAATTTGAATTCACAAAAAAAACCCCCAAACCAAAACAGAGAAAAAAATCAGAATTCAGAAAAGATTAAAAAAAAAAAACAAAACAAAACAGAAGAGCTCAGGAAATGTTTGTGTTGTTTTGTGAAGAAACTATGTTACGTATTCATATAATGAACTATATTCTGGCTTTATTAGTAATTTAAGAGGATTCTAGGGTGAAGCTAAAAAGGGTAACCTTTTTTAATTCACTGAACCTGAATAACTAGAATAACTGCACAGGCTTCCTGGGCCAGAGTCACTGTCTTTGTATTAGTGACCCTCAATGGATTACTCCTCCATGAACTCATGCACTCTCTCTTCAAGCACTGCAAACTCCTTGTATCTACAGCACCCAGCTCAAAAGGATTTCCTCTGCTCTGTCCAGTACCACAGTTTTCAGGAACTGTTTATTGTAATCCCAAGATCTTGCCTTTATTCGCAATTATTTGCTCTTTTTGTTTTATATGGAAAGTTGGGACTTTGTTTTTTTACCCCTGCATGTATCACTATCTGTGGATTTTTCATCTTTTGTCTTACTGTCGAAGCAGTCTGTCTCATAAATCCTTCTGCAGATTCTCTCAGTCAGCCCTTCTCTTTGCTTCCCTCAGTTAATTAATATCAGCAGATTTTTGCTTCATTGTTCACTCCCATTTTTGGGTGACTTATGAATATGTTGAACAGCTTGAGTCCCAGCACAAATTCCTGTGAACAGTCAGTACTGCATATGTAAAGTATTTTTTTATTAAATAAATTTGACGGCCATCACCAACGGCCATACTTAAAAAAATGTGTTGAAAAATTGATAAAAGTTATTGAAACTTATTTGAAAATAATTTCAGGTTAGAAGGAATGTTTTGCTTATCAAAAGAGAATATTCAAAAGGGGCTTGTTTCAGTGAATAAATATCTTCTTGGAGGAGACAATATTAGGTATGGGAAAGCTTCTTTAATCTATTTCCTTAAACAAGTAGACTGATAGATCTATGTTAGGAGTAAATAGTGAACTTAAAACACTGAATGAGGGTGACGCAGTCTCTGAAGATTTGCAACGTTCTCAGGGCCTCTTGTCTCTCAGTGAAAGGCAGTCACTTAGTTATGGGGTATCAGTTCGCATTCCATCTGGGGCAGCTTGAGGTTACGTTTGAGATGTACTGGGGAGTTAAACGACTGCTTAAGTCGACCACATCCTCTGGTTTATAAAACTGGCTCACAGCCTTGTGTAAGAAATGCTTTAGTACTATCCAGTTATTGGGATATCACTCCAAGCCAGTTTTAATTAAATTTAAAATTAAAATCTATCTGAAATGAACAGAAGTCTTACAAGCCTAATAAAAGACATAGGTAATGACAGCGAAAGGAAAAAATCTGCATGTTACTGAGTTACAGGGTTGAATCTGAAATTCCTGCGGGTGTCTAGCCAACTTCCTTTAGACTTCTTATCCTCCTGCACACGTTGTACCTCAGGTTTGGTACCTCACAGAGAGCCTCTCCCTGGTGATTGCAAAGACTAAGCAGTGTTGCTGCTCCTTTAAAGTAAGGTTCTCCCTGCTTCGTAAGAGGTGCAGTTGAACCTTTGTGTAACCAGATGAGTAGATGAGATGCTACTGGTATATTTACAACCTCAAGCTATAATATGAGAGATTAATATATTCCTTACTATGTTTAAAACTACTACATTAAAACATCAAGTAGTTGTTTTCTTTTCAGACAGATCTTCCAAGTTTAAAAAGAAAGAAAGAGAGAAAGCCTTGCCAATCTCCTGATTTTTTTTCTATGGTCTGGACTGTTGGAAGCATTCAGCCAAAGTGTGATCTAAGAAAAAATAGCAGTCACGTTGTTTTGAAAATTCATGGGTGCAGTGACTATTTACAGCTTTTTCCTGTCTTCACTGTAGGTAGATCATTCAGCCTCTTCAGATCCAGGCAACTTCAGCACTCTCAGTCTGTTTCTCTGTATCTGATTTCTCTTCCTCAGAAAAGAGAAAGAGGCACCTTGAGCTTATGAGAGAAGTGACTGTTTTTAGATGAAGACTTGAAATTACAATTTCTTTGTAAAGTACACCAGAGATTTTTATTTTTTTTTTGCTACTTTGGTTTTGGTCCACCCTAAGACTATGTCTATCCTTCACCTATCTTTAGGTGAGAATTCAGTAGTTTCTTATGATGCTAGTTGTGGTTTTTCTCTACCTATCTACTGTACTTCTCAGTGGTATTTAAAGCTGATGCTTATTTTCCTTACAGGTTAACTATTTGAGCCTACCAGTGTCTGATCTGTCCTTCACCTTTCACAGAAAATAGCATCCATGAGTGCTATCATTTTAGCTGGAAGTGTGGGGAAGAGCCAAGTGCCTATAACCAGGCATTCTTTAAAAGGCTTTTTCTTGCTCATATCCTTTGCCAGGGAGGAGGAGTGTAGCACAGCTAATCTCATTTAAGAACTTAGCTTACCTAAGTTCTCCGATGTGGTATCTCCAGAGTTAAAACAGGTCTTCATACACTGACTTTTGTGCTTTCTCTTTTTTTAATTACATGGACAAGACTTCAGGTAAATAATTTGCCTTTCAGTAGAAAGGTTAAGGAATATGGTTGTTTTAGCAAAAGACTGTCAACCTGGACATGTTTAAGGCCTGTCATGAGTGTATACCAAGGAGATGTATGAAGATGTACCTGTATTTAATCTCCTGCTGCAGAAAAGAACCTGTAATAGCTTTTCTAGGTAATGCCCCATTCCTGAGATCTGCACAATCGATACCTGAAGTTCTCTACATTCCTTCACTAAGCCAAGCACGAAGTAGCATTTCGAAGAGTATCTTGAATTTGCTGTATTCATGCAGCCTGTGAGTGCAGGGAGGTGACATTCATAGTGACCCATGCTTTAAAAGCGGGCAAACACCCCAGAGTAGGTAGTTACCAGTAGCATGTAGTTGTTCCAAACCAATGCATATATGGCTAATGCGTTGTTTGGCTTTCTGCTCCTGTATCTTAGCCCATGGGTTATGTGTTGTGCTCTACCAGGATGTGCTGGGGTACATGTTACCTGAGGATATTGCTGTGCTAAAGTATTTTCAGGAAGGTTTGATTACTTAGTTATAGAACAGGTTGAATGTGTGTACACACCACACACATTGAAGAGCTCCTCTAAGGTAGATGTGAGTCTGCTGTGTGTGCTTTTTTCTGACAAAACTAGTGGTTAGTTGTAGATGCCAGCGGGTATTTTGCTGCCTTAATGCTACAATCCTAGTTGTTAGAGTGCTGTGGCCAGGCTGTAGATGCATTTAATATTTCTTACCTAAAACTTAATTGTGTCCAGGAGTCCAGTAGATAAAACATTGGAAGATGAAGGTTGAATACTGTTTTGAAAATTTTGTGGTTTTCATATGACCTACAAAAAGTTCTTCCTCCTTGGGATGTAGGAAATTTAGTATTTTTCTCAGTTGAATATTGCTTTGCTTTTGATACTGCAATATTTAGACACTTCACACACATTAATAGTAGTTGGCATATCAGAGTTGATTTGAGTCATGAAGCAGTGGTGTGAAATTTATTATCTATTCTTTGCTATGCTTAATCTGAACCGAAACAGGATGAAATCTGAACATGACAAAATAACATTTTTTGCTTTATTAAAGGATTACAACATTACAGGGGTAATTAATATATTAAAAACCCTACTTTTAGTTATATACAACACATGCTACATGACACGTCAGTTTAACGCACATCATACTGTAGTAAAGAAGTGATGAGGTAATAAAGGAAAAAGTGTGCAAGCATACGCACACAAATGCACAGTAAGTATCTTACAGGCCTACTGAAAAATATATTGAACTTCTAGACGCTTTTGCTCTCCCTCTTATTATCGCATTCTTTAATTTCTTTATTCATTATATTATTGCATTCTTTAACTTATATTTTTCATAGTACTTGCTGTTTTGAAATGGGTGTTACAACAATCTGTTCTAGAAACGTACCTCAGAAGAATATTAAAATTATCACAGTCAGTATTTCATAATTGTGACTGACTTCTAAATATAGATGAGTAAACCTATTTAATAATTTGACAGTAATATGTTATAATTGTGAAATATGGTAAATACAACTTCTCTTGGCTACAGGTAACTTCTTTATATAGTTTTCATCTACCGGCTAAGGATATTAAATAGCTTATGTATTGGTATCCATCATTTGCCTGCAAAGTTGGATAATCCCTTTAGTTTATATCCAGACATTTCTGATTACAGAGGCTACACAGCAGGTAATGGCTGAAGTCAGGTACAAAATACCGTGGCAGTTGTAGTGTAGGATAACATGTTGGCTATACAGCACATTATATGTTTTAGATATGGATTATTTTCCATATGCATTTAGCTACTTCATTTTGGTAAGAAAAATCATTAGTGTTTTTAATCTAAAATATTTGAATCAGCTGTGAATTCTAATTTATAGGAGCAGATTTAAATGCTCAAAGTGAAAGGGAAAGACTGGGTTTATCACTACAATAATTGTTTCAGTATCTGCTCTCAAAATCAAATTATATAGTACTAACTTTATTCATGGCAGTTAACAAAGATTAAATTAGAATTATCACACTAATGTACACATACCAGCTACACAGTTCAAAGGATATGATTTCCTGTGTCAAATGATTGCTCGTAACAATAATAATAACAATAATAAAACTCTTGCTGTACAGTTTGTAATATTTCCTGTATTTGAGAATATTTATACATAATAATAACATACAAAAATATTTAAATGTTGTGGCAGTATTTTTACCATCCAAACTTAATTTACAGGGAAAAAAACCAGAAAGTTTATCTACAGTCCATCTAAACTGCCAGTTCTAAAAGGCTTAATATAACTACTTTTAGTACCAAGGGGTGTTATGAATGTTACGTCATTTCAGTTCCTTTTTTTCTTCAGCTTTTTTTTTTCCTGGAATGATTCTTGAAAATACAATATACAAGCCCTCAGATCTAAGCAATAAATGTACAATATCTTACATTCCTCATTTTTGAAAAGATAGTTCCAGATAATAACATCATAGCTTTGTGATTTTTAGAACAAGAAAGCAAACCAAGAGAAGAATTATTTCAGTGGAATGTGTTGGGATTAGGTCTTATCATCATAACGACTTTCTTTAGTGAATACGACCCTCCCCGGAATTCAGCCCAGTACACACCATCCTGATACCGACTGCGGTAGTGTCCTCCACGGTACCAAACTCCGTTGAGATTTGAATGAGCACATGCATTGTACCACCATCCTCCCTTCTGGTAATGAGCACAGTTACCTGCAAAAAAAAGCTCCAGTTCAGTCTTAGGAGCAAATGAAAAACCTTGCAGCAAGCAAGCTAAGCACCAAACAATTTAATGTTTTTAACTGTGTGTTTAACGTGGAGATGCCATGAGGTGCAAGGTGAATTAGGCTTATTCAGGAACCAGCTTTGTAGTTAGGTTCTATTCATTAGTGTTACTCTCCCTTGCTGGAAAATTTGTTTGCATTGCTGTCTCAAATAACCCTATATAGCATATTTTACAGTTTAGTGTAAATGATAAATATTTCAATGAGAATTTGTGTTTCTGTGTTAGTACACATATGGGTTGGCACATCAGTTTGTGCTTCATAACTGACAACTCCCTGAAAATGTAATTTCTTTGTGTGTGTGTGTGTATCACCATAAATACTTTTCCTTTTTAAAAAAAGAAGAAAAAAAAAAAAAAAGGGAGGGGGGAAGGGCAAAAAAAGCAAGACAACTGAAAGGGCCCTGTACCTGTGTACGCATCATGGTCCCGGTCCAGCGTGGTGAACTGTTTACCATTATGCCAAGTGAAGGAATCTCCCGCGTTGCCATTGTAGCGTCCCAGTCTCAACTTGTAATACTCGCTTTCTGGCTCCAGTCTGAAGCTCGCGTACTCAGCAAACACTTTGCGACCTGACCAGTCTTCCATTGTTATGAGCAGTTTGTAGTTGCCTTGATTTGTTAACCAATAAATATTTTCTAATCCGAGCCAGTATTCTCCATCTATATTACCAAATCCTTGCTGTAAAGGAAGCAATAGAAGGATGTTAATATTTTGCATCTGTTTTAGTGGTAAATCTGAGTGCATTAAGTAGAAAACCACAGTAACTTATTTTACATAGACTTCCTTTTCTGGAAGGGTAAACACACACTCTCCTTTTCAGCTAAGCTGTGGGTCAGACTCTAAAATCACCCTTTAAATTAAATGTACCAATAATTTTTAGAGGGTAACATTTTAGAGGGTACATGAAACTGCTCACTCGTCCTAACCTTGTATGTCTCCCAGTTCCTGAAAAAGTTGACAGACCCATCCAGCCGTCTCTGAATGACTGTCCAGCCACCAGGGTCATGCCGTTGATCACACCAGACCTGCATCAGCCGGTTTGTGTTTTCTGGTTTTACAAGATAGATGGAGCTTGTATCATGGCCATCTTCTAATGCTTGTAGACAGTCTCTCCAGGGCCCTGTATCAAAACGGAAGGACCACACATCAAAACACAGTTGAGGATATCTTTAACATAGGGTGGTATTTGAATTGGTAGCTTTTCACAATAGATTTGCTTCTCCTGAGTAGTGCATTTGTTTTTCCTCTTAGTGAAGGTAGTGTCCACTAAGTGTTTTCAAACAGATTCATTTGTAACTTAATTTCTGGAACATTTCACAATGAATTACTGATAAAGGTAGATTTTTATTTTGTTTTACTATTTATTTTATTTAAGGCGACTGCACTTACTGATAAAGGTAGATTTTTATTTTGTTTTACTATTTATTTTATTTAAGGCGACTGCACTTATTACATTGATTATATCTTCAAGGAAATGAAATATGAATGACTTCATAGATAAGTATCAATATTAATAATTTCCTTTTGAAAACAAAAGGGTAAGTCTGACTTTGATTCTGTCTTTGAGAAATTCAGCTTTAAAAAGCTGAATCTACAAAAATGTCATTGGCGTGGACGTTAACAATGGAACCAGCAACATAAATTAAGAATGTAGATGTTACTGTTGTCACCTTAATAAATGGTAACACAAAACAGAACTTAAGACTTGTAACACAGAGTGTCCACTTATATAGTGAGAGAAACTGTAGCTAAACAGAAAGGTTTTTAAAATACTTTGCATTTACAGAAATTACAGATAATGCTCTCCTGTTGGCAGAAGGAGAATGCGTTTTTTCTTGAGTTTAATAGAATCCATAAAGAGTTTAGTCTTTCTGAAAGTATCTTATATTCATGGATTTTAAAGAAATTTTCTCCAAGAGGAAGCTAGTTAGATTGCATTTTAATGAGTTTGAGAAATTTAGTTCTAAACAATTCAGGAGTATGTGTGGAGATGTGCAGACAGACTCCCCCAGATTTGCTGCTTTGTGTCTTATCAAAAGAGCCGAGTCAAGAATCCTCAAGACTAGAGACCCTTGACTTGACTTGTACATGCGCACCCTGAGGGAGGAAGGCTTGTCACATCTTCTCCTGAGGAGAACTACTGAAGCATATGGTGCTATCAAGAGTAATTTCTCTTTGAAATTATTTCATCTACCTTTTTCATAATTCTCTGTCCAACACTGGTAATGGTAGAGCCGTTACCAGTAAATGAGGTAGGGATAAATTACTTTTATAGAAGCAGCCTCAGTGTTTTGGGGGGTTGAGGTTATTTGGGTCTTTTTAACTAGTTAATCAAAGTCACTGTACCAGGAGGCAATCCAAGTTTTTGGTCAGTGGCCACACTGTTGTTGTTTCCTTAGTCACATTCACTGACTGCACCTAGAGTGCTCCTTCTGAGCCCCTTCTCCATATCTCTTGTGGCTAACTGTTCAGATTTCTGGCAATTTAGATGTAGAAAGGTGGGAGAAGACAAATGTAATGAATGCTGGTAATTTAGATTGCTCTTGTTTATCACAATGTGTATGTAGTGGCACTTACTAAAACCAAAGAAGAGCATGTCAGTTCAAAGTCATCATTATTGAAGAAATTCCTAAAATAGGCAAGCACAGATCTATGATCTTGTCTTCATAAAAATAAATATATTTTTATATATTATTTAGTTATATAATTATTTATATATTATACTGCTAATATATTAGCAGTATATTATTTATTATTTACAGCTTTCTAATCCTGCAGTTTCTTTCTAGGCCACATGGCAACAGGGCTCTACTGCATGGTTCTTTTCTCTTGAAAGTGCTTTAAGATTAAGATAAACTATTACAAATACTTCAAAGCAGAGTTTGCTACTACTTTTCCATGACAGGTGGTTTTTCTGTCAGATACTAACTTTTCAAAATTTTGACTGAGGTGTGTAGTCTGAGATTTGTCATCTGATATCAGAAATGAGAGGGAACGTAGGACTGGTGAAGAGGATTGGCCCCAGCACAGATCTCTGTAGGACACCATGATTAACACTGCATAATGAAAAAAATACTTAATAATTAAGGGATTTTTATGGTTTATTTATGTCAGGCTCTTTTTTTTGCACTCTGTAGCAGCTTAATTTAAACACATTTGATAAGAAACCTGGTTCCGTACTTTCTGGAAATAAATACTGTGTTTCAGCCAGAATTCTGCCTGCATGGGCACTGAGCCCATCAAATTTCTCTAAAAATGGTACAAAATTGGCATTACGAAAACCAAGTTGATTCTTACTCAAGGAGATTGGATGATGATACATGATTCAGATTTGTCTGCTGCTTGTTCTGCTGTTCTTAGCATGTTTTCTGTCAATTAGTGGAATTTTTTTCTTTTTTTGCAATGTCACATTTGCCAACTTTAATTTCTCACATACTAAGGCAATTTTTGGTGAGAGATTACACAGTAGTTAATTGTTTCATATTCCGTTTCCTTTAGAACTCTTGGGGAGTGTGTTTTACTTTTTGCAGTTTGATAGTATTAACTTCTTTCATTGGCTTTATAACCTCTTCCACCAACATTTCAGTTTGAGATAAATCCTCCAGAGTGTCCTCCTTGTCACTAACCTGTCACACAGGAACCTCAAAGTGTCCCCTCATTGAATACATGTATCAAAATTAATTTTAGATTTTTCTGCTGTTGCTTTAATTTATCTGAGTATCTTTTTACCTTTCCCTATTAACTTTTAAGCTTTCTGTTCTTGATGTGTTAGAAATCAGATTTATTATGCCTTTTTTTCCTTTTGCAAGTTATTCTTAAGATCTTAATGTGTATTTATGTTTAGCCTGACAGTATGTTCAATACTGCTCTTTTACTAAGCTGCTGAACCATGCCAAGATTTTCTGGTCCTCTCAAAGTCTTTTTTTTTTTTTTTTTTTTAAGGATGGATAGTTCTAAATTTCCAATACAGTATCTTTATATAGTCTCTATGGTACTTGAAAACATTTTACCTTTCCAGTTAACACTTCTAGTTTGTGCACTGGTGTTGCACTATTCTGCTATTTTGTGTCCTTTGTGTCCCAAAGTTTCTGATAGGCTATTATATCAAATCTTGTAAAGCCCCCAGCTTTCAAGGTCTTGTGGTTTTTTTTGTTTTTGTTTGAGTAGTAGTATTTTAGAAGTATGTATTTGTTCAGCTTGCCCTTGCACATATATATATATTGATCTAATATGTCTGTGCCCTCTTTAAACAATCTATTTTTCAGCATTTCTTACTTGAATTTTGTCTACTGCTCCTATCCAAAGATTTTATTTGCTGGTACAAAGTCCGCATCATGTCACCTAAAGGATTTGTCAGTTCAAACCATCTGCCTCACTAAGCCATAATTATCAGTATGAATATATTGTCTGTCTTATGTTATTACACGAGGTTTTTTTGTATACTATTAATGCCTTTTTTGGAAAAAAGTGTGTGACCATATAGAATTAGCGTACACTGTATGTTAATACTGCATTAACCTTAGCATTACTATTTGCTCTTTATTAATTATTTAACTTTATTTTTTATAATGTGCATGGGGTTAAAATGTTTACCTGCAGGTTTTATCTGGTAGAGTATAATAAACTGGTTTGTATCCATGTTTTTCTAGTAGTATCTTCTATAACAATTGCACAAGAAAACATACATTTCATAATTGGTATAATTGGCTACTAAATGTTTTGTTCCCAGAAAAAGATTTGTTGATTTGTTGGGTAAGGTTGATTAATCAAATTCATTCATTTTCGAGTTCAGCTTTCATTTGTCTTGAGTATAGTCATCTTCCAATGTTGCACTAGGAAATTTATACAAAGCAGAATATTTTGATAGGCTATTTGTGCCAGTCTGTTTTATGTAGAAAATGTAGCAGTGCTTCATATAATAGTGTTTGTCCTGTTGTGTGTAGAATTCTACATGCTAATAAATTATTATTTCAAACCTACTTGAATTATTGACCCCGTAGCCTAAACTTTTTGGTGTTATAAACTAAAACCCATTGTATATAAACCACATCTGCTTTTTGCATTGGCATATTAAAGCTTGTAGTTGTTACACCTTAATGCATGCAAAGTTGTTGGGGTTTGGTGTGTCACAGCCCTATATCCTACCCCAAACCTCAGGGCAGTACCTCCAAGAGAGGAATTGTTAGTGTCTCAGCTAAACCACTTCATCCTGAAGTCTTTTATTAGGCTTTTAGCTCTTTCAAGCAAGTCTAAGGAGCAATGTTCCTAAATAGGACTACAGAAATTTTACGTGGAATTCATATTTTGCTTAGTGAAATGGAGTTAAATACTAATGTAGTTATTTTGAACAATCTCTGGTGTTGACACCAGTTGACTTACTGGCTGTTCACTGACTTTTTTTTTATAATTTTTGTGTAGAATTTCAGCGTTGTGCACATGTTCAGTATTATGCGGACAGAATTACACAAATTATTATTTTGGGCATAAGCAGGAAGCACGAAGGCACAAATAAGAGTTTGAAGTAAATGGTTATGGATAAAATTGCAAATTCTTCTCCTCAGAATCAAAACCAAGTATTTTTTAAGTTTTCCTTTATTTTTGCAAAGAACTAGCAACAGGAACATTGGGGCAGTTTTTATGCATCAGAAAATAAGACTCCTGGGAAATGCATGGATCAAAGCATGGCACTAGTCCTTGCAGATAAATTAACTTGTCTATTATAAAGTGTGTATCTCTCAATTACTTTATGTACAGTGATGATGCCCGCATTTTGCAATGCATTCTTTCAGTTTCTTTTCTCTAGAACATTTTACTATGAAACTGGGGTTCTTTAATTTATCTACATGTTTTTATAATTTACTGCCAATGTTGATGTTACGCAGTCATCAGCTTTTATCATCTTAGAGGCAACAGACTATGACTTCTCTGTTGAAATATCCAGTGCTTCAAATATTCCTAATATATTTTTAAGAGGGCACTATTCTTCTATGCCTTGCCTCTCATATCTGTCATGTTATCTTGGCTAGTCGTTTCAGCTTACCTTTGTGAATATGGTTATACATTTAAATCACAATACACAGTAAATCTATAATAGCAGATAGGGAAAGACACTTCAAACATGACAGAGAAATACTTCTAAATGGCTCTCTTGTTTTAGATCATAGTGATAATAATGTTTTGTTCTGAAGTGTCTTGCTCTTGAGTGTCGGTGTAGGGGTATAATGTCCTAGTACTGAATAAAGTCATTACAGAATGAGTCACTGCTCTGAAGATTTTAAATTAGAAGTAACTTATGAAGTAGGTTTTTTTTAAAATAATCACATAGAAAAAAGATGAGCGCTTTATTTTATGACAAGTGATGTGTATAGAACCAACATCAGTTGGTTAAATTAATTTCTGTGGCAGTTCTTAGGATCCCCAATTCAGATGCCTGGATTTTGACTGCGGTAAATGCGACTGTGCCATGCATATTATTGGCTGGCCAGCAATAACAGATACTGCCCTTTTTATGCAAAAAAAAAGTTGGGCAGCAACTTCATAAAATTCCTCTATAGCATACGTGCTGCTGTTAGGAGAAAAGGACAGTTCTTTTACTAGATCTGCCTGGTAATTCATGTTTTTATAATAATAAAATGAAATATTTGCTTGCTTTACAATAATATAATAATAATAATAATAATAATAATATTCTGAAATATTTGCTTGCTTTACAAACAAGGCTTGTCTTCTCTTCCCTTGAAAAAGTGGGAGCATCCTGACTTTCAGATAGGTAGTTTTAATAAAATCACCTCTAGGGAGTCAAGCAGGCCTTGGAGGAGCAGTACCTTTGTCATCGGAACAGTGCCTGGTCCCTGGCACAAACACATGTAACCACAAATGTGCTTTAGGAGTATTGGGCGTACAGGATGGAGACACAGCTCTATAATGAGGAGACCACACATTTATGTTCTATAAATACCAGAATAGGCTTTGATAACTGATTGTGTGAGATGTATTGTATTGCTTTCACCTTGCACCCATCTGTGCCAAGTCAGAGAATGTGAAATAAGTTTTTAAAATTGGGTCTGTAATTTTGCTAACCTAAACCACGTAATTATTCTTCCCACCCTGTCTTTTTGTCTTGCATCTCCTTAATTTCTGTCTTCCACAGTCATTAATTCTGTTTGGATTCTTACAACATTTCTCTAATCATATTTTATTTATTGACCTTAACTTGAACAATTAAGTTGTACTAAAAAAATATTTTGTCAAGTGGTTTTTTTAACATGTAATTAAGAAAAAGGGGGATACGCACACATGACAGGATGGAGGACACAGGCTAGAATTATCATAGAATGGTTTGGGTTGAAAGAGACCTTTAAAGGCCATCTAGTCCAATCCCTTGCAGTGAGCAGGGACGTCTTCAACTAGACCATGTTGCTGAGAGCCCCACCCAACCTGGCCTGGAATGTTTCCAGGACGGGGCAGCCACAGCTTCTCTGGGCAATCTAGGCCATTGTCTCACTCACCACCCTCAAAATAAAGAATTTCTTCCTTGTACCTATTCTGAATCTCCCCTCTTTTAGTTCAAAACCATTACCCCTTGTCTTATCACTACAGGCCCTATTAAAAAGTCTCTCTCTCCTGTAGCACCTTTAGGGACTGCAAGGGGCTCTAAGGTCTCCCTGGAGCCTTCTCTTCTCCAGGCTGAACCCCCCCAACTCTCATAGCAGAGGGTCTCCAGCCCTCACAGCATCTCTGTGGCCTCCTCTGGCCCCGCTCCAACAGGTCCGTGTAATTGCTCTTACGAATTGGAGATTCACCTAATTCTGCTTTGCGCTGATATTTTCACACTGCATTATATTTTACAGAAACAAGATGTCCTATTTCAAGCTCTTGTATGTCTTTTATGGATTTGGTGAGACTCAGTAGTTGCACATAGTGCTTCATGGGGAACTGTAATCTTGGATCCACGTAGCTTTTAATTAATTTAAAATAAGTAATATAAATCAAAGGGAAATACGAGATTTGTTGTAAAAAAGTGAAGTAACCCAAGTCTCACTTTCTATGCAGTTTATGTGCATAATGAACTTAAACTTGTTGCCTACCTCTTCCAATGAGCTACCAACTTCCAACTATCTGTCTGTTGGGAGAAGAATACAGCAGATAAAAAATATATGACAAGTTTTTGGAATTTGTTAGGGATAGGTTTTTCATAGATACTTAAAATATAGACAGCAAAAACCCACAGGATATATTACATTTGAACATAGGGAAGAACTGATTGAAAATGTGAAATGGAAAGCAGCATAGGTGATCTTGATAGTGGAATAATGGAGGCTGCAGTTCTTAGGAAAGTGAAAAGCAAAACAAAGGAAATGAATTTAAATATAATAGGCTTCAGCAAATTCAGAGAGCATGCAGAGAAAATGCTTCCCACAGTCCAAGTGAAGAGTTTACAAGTTTGTTGAAGAGTCTCTGAGGACATTACAATGGATTTTGCTATTGCAGAAGCCAGCTCAGGAAAATGGTAACAAACTGACCTGGCTAAATCATGAACTTTCCAGTAGCTTTGAAAACATGAGGGAAGCTCAGGCAAAGCAAATGCTAGCTCAAAATATTAGGCATAGCTGGTTGGTTGTGGGGTTTGTTGGTTGGTTTTTAGCAAAACAACATCAACAAAAACCCCTAAACCAACAGTGTGGGCAAAATGTACAAAATTAAATAAGGCTACTGGTCTGCTACTTTTTGAGGAAGGAGAGCTGTCAACAGATGAAACGGAGAAGACATTTAATATTTTTCTTCCATTTTGCTTCAGTTTTCATTGCACAGGTTGGCTATGCTCAGATGGTTGGTACAGCCAGGAGCTTTGGCAAAGGTTGAGAACTCAAGACAATACAGAAAGGAGTGGATAAAATACAGGTGGATTTTTTTCCGGTGGCTGGGCAGTTGTGCTGGTGGTGGGTTTTGTTTGTTTTGTGGGATGTTGGTTGTGGGTATGGGGGGGGGTGGAGGGATGTTTACGTGGGTTTTTCTTAATTTATTGCAGACACCTGGCTGAAGCATCATTTATGGCATTAATTGTGGGGAGGGATTGTGTTTGAGATGTGCTTTGTGAGTGGAGAATGTTCTGGAGGATGAGGAAAAAGTATTAAATGTTCTTTCCCAAAAAGGGGAAGAGGATACCCTGGAAATGAAAGGTTAAATAGCTTAAGTTCAGTTGTCAGAAAATTACTTGAACAAATCAAACTGCTGCAAATAAGAAAACAAGAAATTAATATTATAATGGATTTGTGCAGAAGAAACATGGAACAACTTTTTCTGATAAGGGATGTGGATAAGGGAGAAGTAGCAGATCTTATCTTAGAATCAGGGAAGGGACCTCTGGAGATGGAAATTGTCTGGAAAAGCAGCATTTTCTCAGGGTACTTCATCTAGAGGTTCTACAGGGTTGCAGGTTGGTCATGAGTCAATGTTTTACTTTGCAAAATAGCCTTGAAATACATTCTAAGTGCAGTTCATGTGCCTTGCTCCATTTCAAGTCTTAGTTTCAGATGTCTATGGGTCCCCTACCTTTTTTCTGAAGCAAGGACATGTTGCCCACACACTGACAGACTTCTCTTGTATATGGGAAACATAATACTTGAACTATTTCTTTAAAAATACATGGGACCATGGGTGATACTGGATTCTTTACCCATTATTTCTTTACCATGTAGATCAAATTATGTATATATGTGATTTCAGATACCTTTCATCTTGCTTACAGCCGGATTTCTAAGATTCTTAATGAGGGCTGTATATATCCCTTACTATTCCACCACTTGCTTCCCTTTGCTCATCTCAGAGCGTAAGTGCCCTGTGTGAGGTACAGAGCAGATATGTATTACTTTCTGAGTTACACAAGCACAAAAGTTATCACATGCTAGATCAACAAACTTGCAATAACTTCATAAATGTTTACACAAAAAGTGTCAAACCCCTTCAGATGTCATGAAATGTAGCAGTTAGGTCTTGGGCACAGGTAAATAAACTTTAGATGATTGACTGTTGATTAGCAGGATTTTTCTGCAGTGCCTTTATCTCATGCATCTCATATAAATGGTGGGTTTGTCTTGGCATGAGAAAAGTGTGTGGGGCTAGTGTATCTGATTCTTAGACATTCAGAATTCATTTTTTTGCTTTCTTTCTGTGCTTGTACTACAACATGTATATTTAAAATACACAAGATGGATACACAGACAATGTCAGAGCTAAAAAATCTCAATTAGTTCAAAATTATTCTTTTGCATTTATTTTTCTAAATAAATTTTGTCTGCATTTTTGATATTACAATTGAAATGTTGCCTACTGCATATTAGCTACTAATGTAGACACGTCAGTAATATTACTTACCAGACGGTTTATCTGTTGAAGTCGGAATACTAGTAACTGCAGGCATGGTTGGTAAGGTAGGTGGCAAAACCTTTAAGTTCTGATCACTCTGAATCTCATTAGTAGATATCTGGTTAGTAATGCGATTGTAAGTAGGAGGCTGGTACACTTTATTTGGTGGCTGTGGAGTTTGTGGCAGTGGCTTTATGGATGGCATTCTTTGACAGTGTTCTTCCAGTTGGGCAATTATTTGTGACTGATTATTGGCAATTGACATCAAATGTTGGTACTTGTGCTCTAAGTCTTTGTATTTGTTTGCAAGCTGCAACATATCTGCAGTTTGGTTCAAAATCTTATTCTCAAGTTGAGAAAGTTCTAAGGCGTTGTCACGTTTTCGGATAATTTCATGTAGTAACTGCATATAGAGTTGTGTGACACGAGAATTCATATTTCTGCTCTCTTTTCTTAAGAGTTTAACCTCATTAACAATCCCGCCATCCACCTCTACCAGTTGCTGGAGAGTTTCTATTTGTCTCTTTTGTTTCAGAAGTTCATTGTTAAGTAGCTGTAATTCTTGTTTATTTACCCTGTTTTCAAGTAGAACTTCAGGCTCCTTAGAATTAACACAAATGGCACCTGTCACTCTCTGCTGAGGTACAATAAAGGTGTAAGTGCATTTGTCCTGCGTGTCACTGGAGCGCTTATATCTGTTCATATAAATGAATTCTTGTTCTGTTTCCTCGTCATTGCCTTCAAATTCCTGTGTTTTGCTTGCAGTAGCTCCCACAGCAGCCATTAGCATTAAACAGATGAATCTTCTTGTCATCATGATCCTCTAGTTCTGGTCAAATATTCTTCTGCAAAGAACTTTTAAAATCTGTTTTAAAGTAAATTTAACAGTAAGTGACAAATAGGAAATCAATGCAAACTTACGACTGATAATCTGTTCTAAAACTTACAAAATATTACATAGTAACTGGTATGTCTGTGTACAAATGAGGTATTTTTCTAGTCCAGCATGAACTTATGTTGGCTGAAGGGGACATCATGGGGAATAGCTGTATTGTTCTATGGCCAGAACTCTATTTACTAGTTGCTAGTTTATCTAAAGCCTGCTAAGAGCCAGAAGAAACTAAGTAATAAAACCATGATTTGAAGAGTCCTTTCTTCCAGGCAAGTACCACAAAGTTTCAAAGATTGGTGTTTTCATGTAAATATTAATTACATTTTCATTTCTTACAGTTACAAATATAACCTTTAAATATAAACAGAATGTAAGTTCATATGTGCTGTTAAAATTCTAAAAGTTATCTAATAGCTCATTTGCAGTATTTTGTAACTGCATGTATATTGCAGGAGATACAGCTTAGATGTATTATAGTAATTAAAAATTAAAAACTCTACTGCCCAGATACCATAGGCAGTAAGATCTGTGGGTTTTCCAGACTAGCAGAATTTACAAC
This sequence comes from Limnodromus scolopaceus, assembly GCA_028565335.1. NCBI lineage: Eukaryota > Metazoa > Chordata > Aves > Charadriiformes > Scolopacidae > Limnodromus > Limnodromus scolopaceus. The sequence continues at coordinate 5,956,557 of JAOXNO010000008.1, forward strand.
TGACACATTTATTGTGACTCTCATTGGAGACATTATCTTTTCACTCAGCCTGGTCATTTCTTTTCATAATCCCTTCTTGGAAGGGGAGGACACGTGTGTATGTGCGTGGTGCATAGAGATGTCCTCCAGCTATTGGAATTAGCTACTGGTGTTTACTGACACACTGCAACAGTACCCTTCTGGTGAAACAAGGCTAACTTAGTTCTCAGAGCAGATTCATATTCAAAGTCGAAATCTGAGGCCATAACAATCTCTTGAAAAATAAGACATTACCAGAACTTTGTAGGTAACGATAATCTTGAAAACATGAGCTTAGCATTGTCACTGCTGCCAGCAAAGCCCTTGTCACAAGTCAGTCTCTTACCAACTCCTTGAACAGGACTTTGGTATTATATATTTATTAACAGCTTTTTGTTGTTGAATTTTAATAGGTGTGTATACATAACCTAGTTTTCTTGGAGAAAATGCAGTATGGAGCTTTTTCAGTGTATAAAACTTGCTTGATACCTTTTAAAATCAAGGTGGTGTTACCATCATATTTTTCTTTGCTTATGAAACATTTCACATGGAATAACCACTCAGTGTTTAAGTAACTGTCACCTTACTGCTTGGTCATCTTTGGTACAATGAAATGTTCTAAATGACATGAAATGATGATAGTAACAGCTGTGAGAAACTGGAATGAGTCCAGCGGAGCACCAGCCACATGGATAGCTGGAGGCTGGCAGATACCATGTAGGAGGAGCAGCAGAAAGAGCTGGGTTTGTTTAGCCTCTGGGAGAGAAGGTGAAGGAGAAGGCTTTCTGCTGTCTTCAGCTTCTGAGTGGCTGTTTGTAGAGAAGATGGATTCTTTTGGGAAGTGCACAATGAGAGTATAATGGTCAATGGATACAAACTGTCTCAGGAAAAATTCATTTTGGGTTTTAGAAAAAAAGAATTTCACAATGAGGGTGACCAAGGACTGAAACAGTCACCCAAAGAGGTGGTGGAATCTCCATTCCTGGAAATGCATACGGTTTGATTTAGGCAAGGCTCTGAGCAGCCTAATCTAATGTTGAAATTAGCCTTGCTTTGTAAGACTCATCCACTCTCTATTGTTCTGTGACTCTAGGCAGCTGCTGACTTTCAAGAAAATTTTTTAGAGTTTCAAGATAATGATGGATATGCGTGCTTAAATAATTATTCATAGTGAGAAGAGATATAGTTGTCAGTCATTCCCATTTTTCTCTTGTTTTGAAATAAACCATAGAGGTTTCTGTAAATGCTTCTGCAAATGATTCAAACAAAAGCGACCAGGACTTGATCCTTCTTAAAGTTTTTGGATATACATTTTTGCCTCAGTTTTGTATTTGGAATAAACTTATTTTCATTTTGCAAATGGAAAGGAATTGTGCTTTACAGAACTTTTAAAGAATCTTGAAAACTTGTCAGATAAAAGTTTGGAGTTTGACATGGTTTCTGTAAGTAAAGGAATGTTATTTGGAGCCCTGGAAGACAGGGAACATAAATTCACCCCAGACAGTTTTAACTTGCATAATCAGCATTTGCACAGCAGGTCACACTTGGAAACCCTGGCAGTTTTCCAGGCCTCGTATTTCTGTACAGATGGACTGGTTTTGCAAATGTCTCTCACGAATAAGTGTAAAATGGGTTTTATTTCACTGTTTGAATTGAAATATCTTTCTTCTTCTCCCCCAAAACTTTTAATTATTGTCATCACTGAATTTTTTTTTTTTCAGAGTTCACCTGTGTCTTTTTTTACAGCATCTCATGTCTTTAATTGAGCACAGGATTTGGGGTGCACATCCTTTTCCAGGCTGAAGAAATATGGAGCAACTTGTAACAGTTTGATATTTCTCCATTTTTTTAAGAACTGTTGAAGAAAAAATGGAATAGGGTTCACCAGCCTATTTTAACATATCAGTTCAAACATCTTTCAAATTAGAATAGAATAGAGTATTTCTGTTGGAAGGGACCTACAAGGACGATCTGGTCCAACTGCCTGACCACTTCAGGGCTGACCAAAAGTTCCAGCAGGGTATTAAGGGCATTGTCCAAACGCCTCTAAACACTGCCAGCCATGGGGCATCGACCACCTCTCCAGGAAGCCTGTGCCAGGGTTGACCGCTGTTTGCAGAAGGTGCCATCAGAGAATGACACCGGCATTTAGACCATGCTGAAATGGTCCTCTCTTATGATCCCGCCTGAATGTCACCTTTTCTAAGCTGTTTTTCCTACAAGAAAAAACATTGGAAGGAAAAGTACATTGGTGAGAGAATGCTGCTGTACAAATAGAAACAAGAACCATGCTGTCTCCAGCTGTCCATCTTCCTCTAGTCTGGTTAAGCAGTGATCTTAAGTCTTTTATTGGCTGTACTTGTTCAGTTAAAAAAAATGTTCAGAATGACGCCTATCTATTGCATATTATGATGGACTACATAAACATAAGTGGCATTTCTTATGCCACTGCATAAGTTGGATTCAAGTGAAGTTCATAACCGATGTGCTTGTTTGAACAACTCTCAATGATTAATCTTTCTGGGAGAAAAAAGCTTGCTGGGGGAAGTGGGGAGGGAAGCCAGAGAAACAACTTTAAGGAAGGATTTAATGCTTTTTAATATCTTCCTCTCCTTTTTCAGTAGGAGAACATCAAATTCTTAGGACATCAGAATTCCTTCCTATGTGAGAGAAAGATCTTATTTATTTGATGTCTAACACACTAGCTTTCAGTTTTCTTCTGTTGTACTTTTGCCAAATAATTGTTCTTACTCTTTGTACTTAATTAGTGCCATTGCTTGCTGATTGCTCAGTTCTTCCTGTTTTGCTGTCTCAGCCCCCCACTTCCTCACTCTTTCTCCCAGTCGCTCTTCTGCAGTGGACTGGAAGGGAACTATATTACTGGGGCCATGTTTGTCCCCAGTGCAAACTTTCTCTTAGGCAGCTGTAGCCTTTTCAACTTCACCATTGCACAAAACTACATTACATAAAAGCATGCTTGTAGGTTTGGTGCAAATTCTCTTAATTACTGGAAATACAGGATGTCTGTCTTTTGTCCTCGTGCACATTGATAAAACTTAAACAAGCATACAAACAAAAAATGGGAGAAATGAAAGAAGCCCACTTAAAAAGACAGATATGTGTCATTTTGATTAAAAATCAAATAAAACTAATTAGAAAAAGTGTGGAAGTCTGGAGTCATTTCACTAGTAGATTCTGGCTGTTCAGGACTTGTATACTCATAAAAGCATTTGTCATGGGAGCTGAGTTGCGACAAACTTTCCCTAGTGAAGATGCACCTAAACCCAGTTTTGTGTATGTTTACCCTACTTGGCAGTGTATATATTACTTTATTCGGGCAAAGCAATATTTTTTTTTCTCTTTGTCTTTTGCCAGTGTAACTGCATCTGTATGAAAACTTTTGGCAGCATTTTAATGTGGATTATAATAATAGTATTTTTTATACTCCTAGCCAGCATAAGAGCTTTGGTTAAAATTTCACTGTAGATCAAATGTTGGCCTATGTGTATATATAACTGGAAGAAGGTAATAATAAGTTGGTTTGTTTACTCATTACTCATTGTCTACCCAACTGAGGATGTTCCTATGATCTGGTAAAAAAAGAGGAAATAAACTTTCTGAAAGGGATATCAGATGTTTGACCATTTGATTGTTTTTTCCTGTCCATTAAAGGGAAAAAGTAAATAAAATCTTTCTTGAGCTTTGCTTTGAAATATTTTTCTATCCTGTACTCTGTCATGCTTATACGGCACTTTTGGTTAGTCAAATTATATTACCTTTTGATTGTTGTGAATATCTTGAAATTTATACATGGTATTTCAAGATTCGAGTATTTTCCTGTCTAAAATTATACAGGTGTTTCATGTTTCTATTGATTGACCACTGTCATGATCCTGAAATGATAAAGGTAAAAATATTTCTATGTGCAAAATATTACTGTTTGGCAAATGTTCATTTTTTTTTTTTTTAATCAGCTTAACTTAAGAGGAAGAATTAAAGGTATCAATGTCAGCACTGTGGCTTTTTTTTTTTTTTTTAAAGCTACTTTTAATAAAATACACATTTCATTGTGGGTATTCCAACATGTATAGCTTTTTTTCATTATTTGTTGTTTCTGATGCCATACTTCAGAGGATCTCATTTTTACAAAATAGACTGGTTAACTATCTCTTTCAGGTTTTATGAAGTATTTTACCTATCCTTGGGATTTTTGTGTACAAAAGAGAACAAAGGTATGTTTCCATCAGATGAAAAATATAATTTGTAATAACATAATAAATTATTATGAAGCTTATTTGGGAATGCTACTAGTAGCCTTTCAGTGCTATGACTGTTTTTTGTTGGATTAAATTTGTTCAGAAAATAGACATTTGCGGTATTACTCTGGAAAGGTGTTTATGAAAGCCTGCCATTACATATTGTCAACGCTGTTGCATCTAGATTTAAAGTAGTTTTGCTATATTGAGTCTTTAAACCATTGAGAGATTGGCATCTCATCTCCAGAAGTTTATACTGTGTTCCTTTTCACCTACACATAAATGTGGAAAATAAGTGCCTGAATTTCATGCCAGAATATAGATTTTTTTTTTTTTTTTTTAACCTTAAATTGCATTGGTATGGGTTACTCTTACATATAAGGAACATAAAAGAACCTAGTAGGTACAAGCAGTAGAGCTGCTCCTTGTTGCTGCTCGTTTTTCTGTATATAGTAAGTGGTTATTAAGCCAGAGGACTGTAGGTGTGAGAGCGTGATGCACTAAGCTATATAAATGCAGCTTTTGTAGAAGTGATGTGTGTGACGCTGTGTCTACCCTTGGACACTACTTTACACATAAGGCAATTTTCTGTCCTCAAACTAGGATGTTACACAAAGGGATTTCTGGGGACTTCATAGAATCATAGAATCGTTTGGGTTGGAAAGGACCTTAAAGATCATCGAGTTCCAACCCCCCTGCCATGGGCAGGGACACTTCAGTAACTATTTGAATTGCAGCATAGTTGAATTTATTGCAAAGATAATTTAATTAAGAAAAAAACCCACTACCAATTTGGTTTCAGGAGCTTACTCAAGCTCTGACTCCAGGGTTTATAGCCTAGAGGCTGAATCGTTAACAGCATGGGCAGGTCTCACATGCCAGAATTGAATGCACTGTGATTAAACTGATGCTTCGGAGCCTTTTAGAAATACCCAGATAGATAAAAAACACATACATAAGAAGGATGAGATACGTACTTTTTGCACAACACTGGTATTTTCTGACATTCCCCTGATTGTTTTTGACTTGGGCATCACTGCAACTTTATTCTAAATAGAGATGAGTTTGGTTTACTGTGCTAAATCGCTGTTACAGAATTCAGCTCTGTGAGTTCATCAGTTGTTGTGTGCCGGTGATACTGAATATAGCGAGGCTATAGCAGTCAGTTGATGGGCTGGCTTTTCCTACATGCTTTACATGCTATGGTACCTTCATGCAGATTCCTCAAGCATTTAGACATATAAATGAATGCACCTTCTCAAAAGGCATAGTGTTAGCTCTTACAGCATCTATTCTTGAAAAGATAAACTACTTTATTTGATTGTGAATTTACCCAGTTTGATAGTTGCTTATTCTAAAGAAGAAACAAAAATCTAGCAATAAATCTTCACTGTTTCGTAAATACTTATGTCTGATGTTAAAAGTGGGTTTTAGATTAGTGCAGTTTTACATTTAAATTGGATTGTAAAAGCAAATGGAGCAAGAGTGTCAAAAATGTAAAATCCTACTATGAAAAGATCAGAGGGTTTGGTTTTATTTTTTGTTAACAAACATTAGGTTTTGCTTCTGCAGAGTCCTTTGATAGTCAGTGTTTGTGGACTTAAAGTTAGCTGACATGTCTCAGGCACCAGGCCACTAACAGAGTCTGGATTTCACCACACCATTGGGATAAGATAGATAAACCATGAATTTTCTGAAGCTGCTTTCCTTCTTAGTCCTTACCCCTTCTCTCAGAGCTCATGCTCTGTTCTTACTCCTTCTCCCAAACCTTCTCTTGCATGGAATTGTATTTAATCTATCCTCTCAAATTTTCGGTGGCTGCCATCTTTAATGTGATTTATTAATTTTTGCTCTTTTTTAAGGAGAGGGACTTCCACTGATAAAGGTTTTCTTTTAGAATTAGCTCATGGAGTTTGATTTTTAGATGAAAATTACACTGTGAAAAAACTGAACACTGATTTTTTTTTTTTTCAGTTCTGTAAAAGGAAACAGCCATTCACAGTGAAAATGCAGCACAGTAGTGCGTGTGCCACATGTATTAGGAAAAGCTTTAAAGTTTTGTTTGAAGTTTTGAAGTAAATGTAATAGGGGATAGGGAAGGGCTGACATAGTAGCATACAGTTTCAGTTATGAAAACATGATGTAAAACTAAGTTGAAAAATTTACTTCCAAGCTTATGGGCGGGGGGTTGTGTGTGATTTTTGGGTTTTTGCCACTGGTTACTTGATTCCATTGTATGCAGTACCAGACTGACAGAAACCAATTGCTATTGCTTTAGATACTTTTATTATAATGCATTCTAGACTCAGCTTTTCTGTCCACTTAAAATTGTGGTGAAATTTTGGTTCAAGCACTGGTTCATTTTTTCATTAAAAGGAAATACTTTTTCACTGAGGGGAACAGATGACTAAAGACACTTAAGAATGAGAGTATCTTAATTAGCTCTTGGAGAATTTTTGTTTTGATATACTCTGAAGTGTTGCAAGAAACTTCAGAAGATTATGTATCTTTTGCTGCCATGTAACTTTTTTCCAAGTTTTGGCAAAAGACTGAAAAATTGTACTTCTTTAACTAAACAAGCTTTCTGGATTACCAAGAATTTTAGTCGCGTTGTTTGTGGATTGTTCTTTGTGCTTTACTGAAGTTCTGTCATAGATGTGGAATGTAATTATTGAAAGAGAGCACTGCTTTTGTTGTTACTTCCCTCAACAGCGGCCTCACCTTATTTTCACTTAATCCAGTCACTGCCAAAAAGTGCTCATACTGTGTGTGCTTATATGTGTGCGTGCACATTGTACATAATCACCCTTAAACAGATTGACACTTTAATAAATGTGACTCATTTTGCCCATGAAAAATAGCGGTTAGATCATAGTATAGTAAATATTTAATGCTTACACAAAGGTACTCAGAAATGCTAGGTTCTCTTTTAAATTAAATTTTTGCAAAATCTTTCAAATATTTATTTTATAGACTCTATTAAAGTTCCAGGAACTTTTATATCTCCTTGATCAAAGATGATGGAGATTTCATAATTTTAATACAGGTAGTCCTTTATAAAAGTTATCATAGAAATTAATATGTCCTAGAAAGTTTGTTGAAAAGCATTTCAGCGAGGTTGAGGAAGCAGGAAGCCCAAATTTACATGCAGAACTAAGATTAAAAAAAAAGACTTCATATTCTCGAAAATAATGGCAGGGTGGCTTTTCACTGTCTGGCATCATAAAATGTCTCAGCTATCTTTACAACTATATTTTAATACGTTGTGGGTTTTGGTTTTTTTTTTTCCTTAAAAAGAAAGAAAAAAGCAAAGAGCGGATTGCTGCTGTACATTAGGGAGCAGTAATATCTTTGACAAGTTCACGTTCACTCACATGATGTCCGGCTCAGTCCTTGGTGCCTGGTGGTACCAGACCAGCTGCCCGCGGTCCCTGGGCTCCTCCGCGATCCGGCCGCTGCGCTCAGCGCCGCCCGATCCCTGACATCTCCCCGGCCGCGGGGCTGTGCTGGGCTTCGGCCGGGAGACGACTAGAGGATGTGCAAAGTTCGTTCTTCTCTTCTTCTGCGCTTTTCTTCCTCGGGGTCGTTCACAGCTCGGCTCCCCGCGCAGACCCGCGCGTCCGCACCGCGCCGCGGCGGAGGCGCAGCCGGGTGTTCTCCGAGGGGGGCTCGGCGTCTGGGACCCCGCGATCCGGGGGCTGCTGCAGCAGCCTCATTTGAACTCCAGCTCCTTTGTGGCAGACTTACGTCCTGCGAGGGGGAAAAAGGCCAAAAAAAGGCAAGCCTGCAGCGAGCTGACCCGCGCTGGTTGGACGAGCGGCTGCCCCCGCCCACCGCCATCGCGGAGCGCCCGCGGCACCGCCCGCGGGGCCACCCGGTCCGGCCCCACCGCACGGGCGGCGGGGGGCGGTGCAGGGGAGCGGGGCTCCGCCGGGGACGGTGTTCTTCGCCCGGGGGCCGGAGCTCGACCCCCCCCGGGGCCGGGGCCGGTCACGCGGCCGGGCGCAGCACTGGGCGCCGGTTCCGCGCACTGGGACTCGGTGGCGGGTCCGCGGCCGCGCGAGCGCTGGACCCGGCCGAGCAGCCGCGCGGCTGTTGATGAAGTAATTGGTGATAGTCCAAAATGAAAGCTGCTAATCGGTTATGTGTGAAACCGTTGATCTTTAGAGTTAGGGATAAATTCTGGAGACTCTGTTGGAGAAATATGGCTTTGGTTTCTCAGCTCACATGAGATGCTGGATTGTGTAACTGCGTAGGATTCGTCCCCAAAATGTCGGGGGGCGGAGGCAGGGCTACTTCCTGCTTAATCATGTTGTTACAGCGTGCTTACTGAGAGATGGAATATTTTTCTTCGTAGACACTAGTCTCTGCTAGCTTTTGCTAACTGGTCTTCTTTAATGTTAGAAAAGAGAAATAAAGCAAGGCAGTTTTATTCAGAGTAGCGCTGATATTCGCCATTTTTACCACTTCCTAGATCATTTCTGTCAGGAAAATGCATGATCCCAGATATAAAAGAAAATAAAAGTGTCCAAATTCAAGCAAGCTCTTAAAATAATCTAATGCAAATCGAGAATCTGTAATTTGGCTGAACACCAGTGTTTTTTTTAATGTTTGTTTGGTACTCGCGTTAGTAATCTAAAGCATATTTCCTATTTGATTGCTGTGAATTCTTACTGTTTCCCTACAGCTTTTCTAAAAATTCGCTATTATAGAATTTTGCAGTTTTGTCTGTTGGGAAAAATAAAGTTGTGCCAACTTGATAGGTGTCAGGGAGCTTTTATTTGGATGTGCTAAGTGTCTGTAAGATATCTGAATTCTTTGGATAACAGTAGGTGTCAGCCCTTTGGGAAGGACTGAAGAGAAGAATGGGATTCGCCTTCATGTGCACATTCTACTTAGAATGGGAATGCCTTTTTCTTGGACTTGTAATACTGTGGAGTTCACTGCTTTTGTTACAACCTTTAGGCTGAACGACGTGATTTTGAAAAAGTTTCATAGTTGTTCCATGTCCTTTTCGAGAATCTCAGAGATCAGCTTATATTTAAATCCATGATTGGAGAGTAACAGTTCCTACTGTTACTACTAAGAGTAGAATATTAATAGCCAGTTGCTCCTGGCTGTGAAAGTTGATGGTTGTCTTCACCAGAGTAATTCAATCAGCAAGGAGTGGTCTAATGTTAGACTTGGCTTGGAGAAGTAGTGTAGAAAATACTGTAAAACAGCTGGTCATAGAAATTAACTGTGAGTCAGTGATCAGAAGCTGAAGGTAAACAAAATAGATGAGAATGCACCAATCTTAAGAAGGCAAACTTCGAGAAATCAAACTGATTAGTTTTTCAGGCAGTTTGCAGTTCAGTTGCTGAATTCATTTGCCACAAGATCTTTTGAAATCAAAAATTAAAAAAACCCAAAATTTTATGTGGAGGAATAGCAGGAAGAAGTGAACAGACAAATTCAGAGAAGAAACACTGTAAAATAAAAATACCACTCAAAGTTAAACAGCAAAGTGTTTATACAATATCTATCTCAGGAAGTCCCTAAACCACAGCTCACTGCTGACAGGAAGCTACATCTGGAAAACAACTATTGTACCTTTGCCTTTTTTCTATATTCTTTTTTGAAGCATTCTCTGCTCTCTGATACTGCATGGGATATGTTTTAAAATGTTGAAATTAATCATTATTACAATATTTAAACTTCTGTAATCTGATTTTCCTGATTCATGGGAAAAGCGTTAGGAAATAGTTGGGTTTGGGGGAAAAATAATAAATTGGCAGTACTCTTTACAAAATCTGATTTGTTCAGAAGGAAAGCTTTGCTAGGAAGCTTCGGACAGCTTCAGAATTTTTTAGACTGTTTCAGTGGTTAAGAGAATGATTTGCACCAGTCAGAGTTGATTTGGGGCATAAATTCCTGAATGTAATTCCAGCTGAATTACTG